>CM024212.1:0-70780 GCA_013435755.1 Amphilophus citrinellus
GTTGAACTTTAATGTACTTTTTTATTGCAATAACATTATTGTATCAGTGAAGTGAAGCTGTGCTGCTGCAGCCTTTACAGCAGAAATGCTCTGTGGGAAAAGAGAACTGCAGAGGCTGCCTGCTGACCTTCGTCCTGTGACTACAGCTTCTCTAATGGATCTCAGCAGAGCTGTTTTTACAGTAGTGTTAGTGTGTCAGGGTGGTGCTGCTGGATGCTGGACTTTCTGACTCAGAGAGTCTGGATGAATGGGATTCTGCTCCTCCACCTGCAGCAGCACTGTAGAGTCCACAGACCACTCTGTGATTGTTGGTCTGCTCCAGGATCAGGAGAGCAGCCCTGTCCTTTGGTTAAGCATATCTGAGACAAAGATATGATCTCTGCACATTATTCATATCTAAGGTCAGAGGGTAGGAGTGTTCAGTGTCATAAACAGCAGAAAGGGAACAGTGTGAGAGCTTTCTCATTTAAACCACGATGTTTGATTTGATCCTTCTGCCTTTATTGGATCGATTGCATCCTTGGATTCACGCTTTGATATTTATGTGCAGACAAAGTGGTCTGACAGCTGATTGGTGAAGCACAGCTACACTGTGACAGCAGCTGCTTGATGGCGCCACCCTCTGACAGTCTCTTTCTTCCCTCTGAATGAAGGGTTCTGTTCCCAAAGTCAGAACAACAAGTGCACACAAGCTCATCCAGTCAGCTGTGATCCATGGTCAGGGTTACAGAGCGTTGCCCTCAGTCAGCCCATTCTGCTGCACCAATCACCAGGCTCCGTCTGTATCCACATCGGGAGGATGTGGGAGGAAAGGAAGTCGGTCGGAGCTGCTCCGGGGAGGATCGGCAGCTGTTGATTCCTGTGTGGACATTTTTCCTCCCTTCTTATCCTGCTGGGTTAGTGGTGTGCGTCCCTGAGAAGGTGTGCTGTTTGTGTATCCCGTCAGCTCCTAATTGTTTTTTGTTTTTTTTGTTTTTTTTTCTTCAGCTCTCAGCGGAGACGGTCACACGTTTCTTCTCTCCCAGCCCTCCCTTTCTCCCCTGCTTTGCTGCTTTAGAGCCTCTCTTCACACAACTTCCGAACTGGAATTTATAATTATGGATCTGGTCAGCTGGTCTCTCAACACCATTGTTTTGATCAAATTTTCACCATGAGGAGATTGGGGGAAGGAGAACCCTATTCCCTCTTATCAATTGACATTCCAGCTGGCTATGTTATGGATTCCTGTGTGGTGTGGAAGATGACGTGCCTGGCTGTATTGTCAATGGAATACACACACATTTGGCTTATTGACACTGGGGTTTCTCTGAATTGGACCGGGAGATACCTGGTTTGTCGTTGCAATTCAGGACGTCTAGGCAGCTGTCTGGCCTTGGTAAGGCTGCTTATGACGGGAATGCAGGAAGGTACAGACTCAAACTCAGACTCTGTATATCTGGAGCTGATTCTGAGGGGTAAGATCTTGGAGATGTATGTATCTGTTTCTGCACGGCGAAGGAACGAACCAAAAGATTCGGATGAATTGGATTTTTTTTCCACAGAGAGGTGCCAGAAAGACTGAAGGCTGTCAACAAATTAATCAGTACAGTCTGTACCAAAACAAGTCGTAGAATCAGGAATTTGGCTCCCTGATGTTCTTGGACTGCTGCTCATCAAATTGTCTCCAGGATGTTTGTAAACAGATGCTCTACCCCCCCGCCGTCCTGTCTTCTTCTGACCTGTGTTGGACTGATCTCCCTGACCTAGCTGCTGATGAACTCTACATCTTATCAGAACTGTTAGCTGAGGAGGGAGTTTGAGTCAGCCCCACAGTAGCCCGACCCCCCCCCCACCCCCCCTCGCCTCCGCTGGCTCCCCTGTCCATCCCTCCCCACCCTAGTGCTCCCATGCTATATGTTTCTGCTCTATCGCAGAGGTTTTTGTAACCTTATACTGTGTATGTGTGAATGTATACGAAGTATGAGATGATTTTTTTCCTCACTCATCCCTATATGTGTTCACTATTGTTTCTGTCTTTTTAATGGCAGCGCGTCCAGAAGGGGGGCAGCATGGCCACAGTTCACCTATCTCCCCATGTTTGTTCTGTTTGTATTTTCTTGGATGGGTGTTCTGTTAACTGTAATTTCCCCATTGTGGGATCAATAAAGTATCATCATCATCATCATCATCATCATCATCATCATCATATAATTTTGGATGCATCAGCTGAGCGCGGCACACACCTCTGTTGCTGCTGTCAGTCTCTGTGAGCTTCAGTAATGGTTATAACTCATTGTACTGTAGTTATCTGATAGTTTATTCATGATGTAACGCTGCGCAGCTGTAGCGAAGCAATCTCCACTCTGAGGTCAGTAAGGGACCGTCTCTAAATGGTCAGACTAAGTGTAATGCATGGACCAGTCCGCTGTTCAACATAGGGAGCTCGTTCTTTGTTGTCCGTCCCTTAGATCGAGAAAAGGCCTGCAGCAGGGTGGTCTAGATTGTTTATGTCCAGTCAGGCCGTTCAGTCAGTTATTACTTTATGTTTTTTTCTCCAACAGAAACCACTCCATCTAACTCCATCTGGCCCCTCACTCTGCATGATCAGCATGCAGAGTGAGTGAGCCTGTTTGGCGCCCTGGGCGAGCATCCGCGCTGGCGCCCCCCCCTTCCATAGCGATCACTGTAGCAGAGCCTATCGCACTACTCCACTTGGGGGGTAACAAGCCCCCTCTGCCTGCTGTGTGGTGCATGTAGCTTTCTGCCATGGTCTGACAGACAGGTTTTAACAGAAGGTCCCCCCACCATCACAGGCACACTCAGAATTTCTTTTAAATTTGTATTTGAAAAAACATGTAAGAAACTGAAATATTACTCAGCTTCTGCTTACCTTTATCTTTGCTTGTTTCTCTTCTTTTCTCTTTTTCCTAAACTGCGCACCTGATGGCTTTGATGGCTTTTTCCTTTCCATCTTCCGTAATTCACACTAAAGCGGAATAGGTTATCACCGCCGCCCATCCCCAGGGTTGCCAGATCTGACTGACATTTGCCAGCCCAACACAACAAAACCTCCACTGAAACTCATGTTATTAGCACCAGGTGTGATATATATTTAAATATACACAGCCTTGGGTGGGTTGTTAAAATTTTGCCTGCTTTTCACCATATTTGGTAGTTTTTTAGGAAGTTTTTATTGGAAAAGTATTCATCTATATAATTTTATAATTATATAGATATATCAATAATTTGGCTGCCCAATCTGGCAACACTGCGCCATCCACCATCATTTGTCCGAACCGTCTAGATTCGTATTTGTGTTATTTTTTATCAGGATTCAGGTTTACACAAATACAGTGAATTAATGACCACATTTACAGTACCGTATTTTGCGGATCATAAGGCGCACCTGGTGTTGGCTCTCACTGCGGTATTGTATCACTTCCTGTTCCTGTTTTGGAGCACAGTCGTGTTTTGCTGTCTGTTAGCTGTTAAATCTGCATAGCTCGATCTATCTGGATAACAACACATTTTAGTGTAATCTTCACCTACTTTATCTAGCACACTCTGAATCACCTGCATTCACATTATTCACTTTATTTGTTTTTAGAAATTCATTAGCTTAGCGCAGCTAGTAGCTTAGCTCAGTTAGTAGCTTAGCTCTTAGCCGACTCTCTAGCAGCATGGCTTCTTCTCCTGTCTCTCCTGCACTTTCCTGCTCTGGGTGTCAAATGTTTAGTTACTCCTCAGCCTCCTTTAGCAGTAACGGTACTTGTAATAAATGTAGTCTGTTGGTAGCTCTGGAGGCCAGGCTTTCTGAACTGGAGACTCGGCTCCACATCCTGGAAATTCAGTGGCTAGCCAGGGTCCTAAAGTTGGTTCGGACCATGGTAGCTTAGCCAGGCCAATAATATCGGACTCTGTAGTTTTCTCTGGGCCC
The DNA here is from genome assembly GCA_013435755.1 of Amphilophus citrinellus. Classification (NCBI taxonomy): domain Eukaryota; kingdom Metazoa; phylum Chordata; class Actinopteri; order Cichliformes; family Cichlidae; genus Amphilophus; species Amphilophus citrinellus. The sequence goes on from CM024212.1 coordinate 3,917, forward strand.
CTCCCCAATCAGACCAGGAGCAACATGTTCAATATGTAGGACCACTTTTTTGTATTTGTGCAATATTTCTAAAATTAGAAACATCCTTTCTCAGACTGATGCTGAAAAGCTAATTCATGCATTTATTACTTCTAGGGTGGACTATTGTAATTTGTTATTATCAGGCTGTCCTAAAAGCTCCCTGAAAAGCCTTCAGCTGATCCAAAATGCTGCAGCTAGAGTACTGACAGGGACTAGAAAGAGAGAGCAGATTTCTCCCATATTGGCTTCTCTTCATTGGCTCCCTGTTAAATCTAGAATAGAATTTAAAATCCTTCTCCTCACCTACAAGGTCTTGAATAATCAGGCCCCATCTTATCTCAAAGACCTCATAGTCCCATATCACCCCAACAGAGCACTTCTCTCTCAGCCTGCTGGCTTACTTGTGGTTCCTCGGATACTTAAGAGTAGAATGGGAGGCAGAGCCTTCAGCTTTCAGGCCCCTCTTCTGTGGAACCAGCTCCCAGCTTGGATTCAGGAGACAGACACCCTCTCTATTTTTAAGATTAGGCTTAAAACTTTCCTTTATGATCAAGCTTATAGTTAGGGCTGGATCAGGTGACCCTGAACCCTCTCTTAGTTATGCTGCTATAGGCCTAGGCTGCTGGGGGGTTCACATAATGCACTGTTTCTTTTCATTCACCTTATTTACTTTGTTTATACTCCACTCTGCATTTAATCATTAGTTATTATTAATCTCTGGCTCTCTTCCACAGCATGTCTTTTCTCTCCCCTCACCCCCCCCCCCCCCCCCCCCCTCAGCAGATGACCCCCCCTCCCTGAGCCTGGTTCTGCTGGAGGTTTCTTCCTGTTAAAGGGAGTTTTTCCTTCCTACTGTCACCAAGTGCTGCTCATAGGGGGTCGTTTTAACTGTTGGGTTTTCTCTGTATTATTGTAGGGTCTTTACCCACAATACAAAGCGCCTTGAGGCGACTGTTGTGATTTGGTGCAATATAAATAAAATTGAATTGAATTGAACAACAAGCACAGAAATAAGAGCACACACACACACAGAGGTTATGACTCAATGAGCGTCCTCAGTTCAGCCTGGTTTTAAGCTCATAGTCAGACAGCACAGTAGGTCAGGTGGATGCTGGCTTCATGAACCTCCTTCACTGCTCTCACAGTGACACATTTTGAGTAACAATACTGATGCTCCCTCTGACACTGAGGCTTCCAAACACACTTTGAACTCAATAGGTCAAGTCTTGTGAAGCAGTGGGCGGAGCTTGCTTCAGTTGACATCACTGATGACGTTTAAACCACCTCACTGCTTCATTCAGACTGAATCAGCTGGTGTGATACTCAAGAGTATTTCAGACGAGTGAAACACAGTTTCACACCCTGTACCAAACCTGCTGTGAGTCAGTAACAGCTGGTTTGTGTGAATGTCAGACTTTCAAAAATAGAGCCATCTCATTTTTCCTAAGTGTGGGAATATTCTGATTTGGTGCCACTGAATAAGGTAAAATAAGTTGGTGTCCATCCATCCATTTCTTTATACTGGAAACTTGTGCAGGTGGACGAGCATGAGAAAGAAAAATGCTGATGCTTAAATCACATCAATAACCCCAAAATATAATGAGGTTACAGCACATTAACCTCTGATCTCTGTCACCAGGCAAAGCAATCCACTCTGACATCGGCATTAATAAACTACTTTATGATCAAGAAAACATGATGACACTAAGTTTTATTTTGAAACATAAACTCATGCATCCACCTTTAAATTGGTGACCAAATGTGCGATCAAAGGTCAGCAACGTTCAACGTGTCGAAAAGCAAACAGGTGAGCTCAGACATCGCTGGGCAAAGACATGGTGATCGTAACACACCTATTCAGTGTTTATTCAAATATAATACTCACAGTGCCATATCACTGAAGAGCTGCCTTTCTTTCTGCCTTTCTTACTTCCTGGTCACAGCAGCTTCTTCTGTTCTCAAAGGCTGGGGAAGCTGTCCCTAAAAGATAACCCGTTTAAATCCATCTGCTCTGGGGAAATGATTTCTGAAATAAAAATATTATAAAAATGAGGTGCATAAACTCACATTTCCTGCACACCAAGTACAATAACAAAGGAAAAAACTGTATTTGGGATACAAAGAGCAAATACATAAAACACAGCTGGATTGCAGGTCATTTGAGGAATTGTCCCAACACACGTTAATAAATGTTATTATACCTGAAAGGTGCGTCACATGTGCAGGGCTTCATTTACTGTGCAACAACCATTGTGGCCAGCAGGTGTCACCAAGAGCACCGAATGAACTTTTAATAGCGAACCAGTTTTTGACACAGCGATTCAAAAAGGTTCAGAGCCTCAGAAAGCCTCGCTTTGCATCACCACCGTAACAGGAAATAATGTATTTGTGTTTAAAGCCCACAGACGTCTGAAACGTCGTAAAGTTGACAACAAACCAGACCCGGAAACCGCACCCCTCGACAGACTTCCAACTGCTGCTGTTACTCAGCTTTATTTCGCTGTAAATCCTAATGTAATCATGTAGCTCGGTACACTCCGGGCTCTGCTCTAATTCTAATGTCTGTCTATGGGTGGATGGGTTATTTTATTCATTCTCTGCATGTCCGTGTTAGTTCCGGTTTAATGAGGGGCTCTTATTTTGAAAGTAGTTCCGGTAGCTGCCACCTCCTCAGTTAGCGCCATTAGCAGCTACAGACCGGACCGAGCGTCTGTACCGGAACCCTGTGAGCGGAGCTCAGAGACGGAGGAGAGCCGACGTTTTGTGTTAGTTTCGTTTTTGGCTCCAACAAACAACAGGCCGCGGAGCAGAGCAGGCCTCGGGGGGTGAAAGGATCTGAATAGGTATGTTACAAAAATTTTCATTATTTCCAGTTACATCTTAAACTCATGCAGACAGAAAGAGCATGGAAAAAAATTACATTTTGATACCAAAACCACACTATAGCACAAATAATAATTAAGTTTGATCAGAAACCCGGTTTTTGGCAGACCGCTTCAGCGTATTAGCCGCAGCTACAAACAGGTTAGCGCGGACCGTTTTGCTAGGCTATCATGCAGTGATTGTATTCTGAATCACCTATCCACGGGTTTCTGGAAGAGCACACGTAGGCTGCCATGACAGACTGCTACTTCCGCTGTTCGGTTTTATACTTCCGGTTACCCAAAGTTACAGCCAGAGTTAATGACAAAATTCGGTTACTTTGTGCTGTAACAGGCGGCTTTATTAGTTGGAACATGAGCTCGGATTCAACTTGTACTGTTGTCGGTTGTCACTACATCAGTTTGTACATTTTTTCAAATTATTTTATTCTGTAAATTTGTTCTTTTTCCCCCAAATTATACTACCCAGTGTCACATCCTATTACTGTATTTTCTCCTTATGTTTTAAGTTTTCCTTTAATGTACAGCCTCTTATTTTTTTAACGTTATTTTATTTATAGTGTGACACTACAGCATACAGCCTGCACAAAGCTTAAACAATGCCTGCCTTCATGTAAACACGTAGCAGTTAGCAGGATGACAGCTGCGTGTCTCCTCGATCACAGCCTTCAGCCAGTCCAGTGTTTCTGTTTCAGTGATCTGAACACTCTGATATCCAGATCAGTGATTTACCTTCCACAGAATAGCTGCAGCATCACTACATGATTTCCCTAATCAGCGATACAAGTACAGCTGACTGTCTCCACCGCTCCACTTTCCCTTAGCATGACCCATGCTAAGTGCTTAGCCTCTACAGCTGCTTTAAGGAAAACAACGTTGCCCTGTTTGTTAAGCATTACTTTATTGATTTTATTGCTTTGAAGGTAATCTGGTGCTCTTATAATTACGTGATTCCCCGCCATCAACACCTTCGGGAAAAAAAAAAGGTAACTGATAATGTGGATGTAGCTGACTTTGGGCCATAATTTCATGTCATTTACACAAGTGATGGGTGAGGCTCTGTTACCTCGCTGCTTTTTAAAACATCCTTGCAATGTCTCCACCTCTGATGTGGTACCATTTAGGCCAGGTAAAAGAAACTGCAGTGTTAAAATGTTAAACTGAACGGCAAGTGTGTAAGCCCGCAACTGTAACAACAGCGCAAATGGAAGTAAACAACCGGTTTCCGCTATGAATTATGGGTAGTGGGGCGGAGTCAGGAATACTGTGGATATAACTGAACAAAAAAGAAAGGAAACCCCTTAGAATCCAGCTTCGGTACGTGCTTCATCTAATCTGACTAACAACTCAAAACTTGATGAAAATGACGCCCCCTGCTGGTTGCTGCTGACTCCTGCATTAAAGGCAAAGGGAAATATTTGAGCACAGGAAGAAGAGAGCAGACAATGACCGGCTGCAGTGTTACGAGGGGCTGCAGTATACTCAGGGTGGTGTAGCTGTGTGGGTGGTGCTGCTTCTCTCTGTGCTCAGTGAGTCTCAGCAGCAGAAGCTCTCCTAACTGTTTCTAATCTGTGACTCTGTCATTTCTTTGTGTTTCCAGATGTTGTCCAGCTGTTCTTCATGTTAGAGCTCCATCCTCCCAGATCTCAGTGATATGGTTTCTTAGGGCCGAGGAACCTTTGAGCCTGGAGGATCAAATGTCGTCAAGAAGGAACCCTCTGAGCTCTGCAGCATTTCTGGTAAATATTTCCTGGAGTTTAGAATCACCTGGTGAGCAGGTGCTGCATGTTCATGTCTTCTTCTTCTGCTGCTCTTTGTGAGTCTGTGAGCAGTGGATGGTCACATTAAAGTGTGCAGTAACACAATGTCAGCACAACTTTCTCTTTCAGATCACCCTGATCAACGTCTCCATCACTCTCAGCCTCACATGTCACCCAGCAGAGTATCTGATAGGCAGTGAGTGCTGTCTCAGGTGTCTTCCAGGTACGAACCAGCTGATTGATTAGTGCATGTGTTTATTAACACACGACTTAAACACACAATGTGCAAAAGTACAAGTTTGGAATGAACTTGTTGGTTTTGTTTTCATCAGGGAGTCGAGTGAAAACTCACTGTAACGAGTACAGAAGTACTTCCTGTCTGCCCTGCATGGATGGAACCTTCACTGATAAACCCAACAGACTGGAACAGTGCACTCCCTGTACGAGCTGTGACTCAGGTACATCTCTGTTCAAACCTCTTTATTTATGCAACCTCAGCCGATCAGAGCTCAGCTGAGTTCAAATCAATCCAAACCATTAAGGGAGGAGGTGAGTCCATAAATTCAAGCTGATGATGTTTCATATTTGCTGATGATGATTGAAGGAGTTTGTCAGTCATGAATCATGAACTCAGCTGTAGAGTCTCTCCACATCAACATCTACAGACCAACAAACATGTTGTGTATGTTCTTGTGATGTTGGCAGGTTCTGGTCTGAAGGTAAAGAGGTCATGTACAGGAACATCAGACACAGTCTGTGAACCCCTGCAGGGATTCTACTGTATCTACTCTGTAGGAGACGACTGTGAGACAGCACAGAGACACAGCAGCTGTGGACCAGGACAGTATATCAGCAAATATGGTAGGTAGGCCTGCAACTAAAGATTATTTTGGTAGTCGACTAATCTGTCATTTTTTTTATCAGTCTAGTGCTGCAGCTATTGATTATTTTAGTAATCGATTATTCCATCGATTACCTGAGTAACTGGATAAGAAATACTTTTTTCCTGTTAACAGTTCATCTGCATATTTTAACTTCCGTACTGCAGTTTTTCCCTGTGTGAAACAAACAGGGTGGATGGAGCAGCTACAAAGTTCTCTTTTCTTCACTTACTGATCAGCTGGTTGATGAAGGACCTCCAGCTGTTTCCCAGTAAAGGTTTAATGGAGGTTACAGGGAGAAAAGCTTTATCTGGACGCTAGAAAAACATTTCCTCCGCTCCATCTGAGCTCACCGGCTCCGCCTCTTTCCTCTTGTGCAGACAGACTGCAGTAGATCAGCTGACTGCTGCTGTTGCGTCATCAGTGTTTATGTTGAAAAACTGGGGGCTGCGTGAGCGCAATCTTGTAATGCTTTATATTCACAAGCATTCTCCTAAATACGTTTCTACTGCAGGTCTATATTTAGTCACAAATCAGGGATTAAAGTATCAAATATTTTGACAGGAAGGGGTCCTTGCGGTACCGGACGGTCACCAGTGCTAATAGCTGCGCTCGCTAGCAGTATGTCCGGGAGCTGAAGTAGAGAAAAAAATAACAGCTGAAATTCTCAGCACAGCGAGCACAACACACAAACACACAGAGAGCGGTGGAGGCGGAAAAACATGTCAGCGATGATCCACTCAGTGTCAAAGGGAATCCGTCGCAGCGACGGAGAACTTTTTAGAATCTGAGAGATTTTCAAACTCCTGATCCACTCCAGTCCAGTAGGTGGCAGCAATGCAGCTCTCAGCTGGTTTGGTCAGCTGCCATTAAACCCACAAGAAGAAGACGACACCTACGGAGAACTGTAAAGGTGCTGATGTGGGTGAAATGCTGCAGAGTTTAAACGAAGCATCGAAGCAACAAATTTGCTTCAAGGATTTATTTATAATCGAATTATTTGAGTTACTCGAGGAATCGTTGCAGCCCTAGATTAATCAACAATTATTTCAATCTGACCTCACCTGTTCAAGCCTGCTCACCTGTTAACATCACCTTGTTCTCTTCTCACAATTAAAACAATGACCCATAAAAATACAAGTTTGAAACTAATCAAATGTATTTTTAACATTAATGTGACCATCACAATAAATATCAAATAAAAAATGCATATAAAAGTAAATGCAATTTTTATTTTTAAATGAAAATATAATGTGCAAATAAATAAAAATGGCCTCTGTCCAAAAGGTCAAATAAGGCTTCAAATTAGGGCTGCAACGATTCATCGATTAACTCGATTAAATCGATTCTAAAAAATTATCGACACAAATTTACTGTGTCGATGCTTCGTTTAAACTCTGCAGCGCTCAGCTGTCTTGGTGTAAGCAGCGCTCCTCACTAGCATTAGCAGCATTAGCGCTCCGTCGTCTTTGTGTGGGTTTATTGGTGGCTGGCAAACCAACATAGAACTGCATTACCGCCACCTACTGGACTGGAGTGTGAATCACGCACACACAGATTCTACAAAGCTCTCCGTCGCTGCGATGGATTTCCTTTCACACAGAGTGGATCATCTAGAGTTTCCACCTGTCTGTAAAATACAGAACCCCGTATGTTACGGGACTCCGTGGAATACGGCTCCGTAACATGCGGGGTTCCGTACTTTACGGGACGGGTGGCAACTATCGCTGACATGCATTTCCACGCCTCCACTGCTCTCTGTGTGTCTGTGTGTGTTGTGCTCGCTGAGAATTTCAGCTGTTATTTTTGTCTTTACTTCAGCTGTAGCTACCAGAACTGGTTTGCTAGCAAGCGCGGGCCATTAGCACTAGCGATGGTTCGGTACCGGAAGGCCCGCCCCCCCCAGGACCGAGGGGCTCCATCAAAATATTTTTTATACTTTAATCCCTTATTAGTGACTAAATATAGACCTGCAGTAGAAACGTATTTTCGAGAATGCTTGTGAATACAAAACATTACAACATTACTCACACATGCGCCATGGCTCCCGCAGCCACTAGTTTTTCAAAAACACTCATAGCAGGCAGCGGTTTGAACTGCGCAAGCGCAAAGAGACGAAGCTGTTATAGAGACGGTGAGCTCAAGTAGTGCAAAAGGAAACGTTTTTCCAGCGTCCAAAACAGCAGCTTTTTCTTTTAGTAACCACCATTAAAATCTTTACTGGGAAACAGCTGGAGGTCCTTCATCAAGCACCTGATCAGCAAGTGTTAAGGTGAAGAAAAGAGAACTTTGTAGCTGCTCCATCCACCGCTGTTTGTTCACAGGTGAAAAACTGCAGTACGGAAGTTAAAATATGCAGATAAACTGTTAATAAAAGAAGTATTTCTTATCCGATTACTTGATTAATCGATGGAATAATCGATAGAATACTCGATTACTAAAATAATCGTTTTATGCAGCCCTACTTCAAATTAAATCAAAAAGATTTTCCCGTCCAAAACAGCTGAAAAGTTTACAGATGATTCAGTTCATACAGAGGTTTATTATTCAGAATGAACGCTGATATTAATATGAGGGAAAAAAAATAGGAGCCAACATAGCTGCTGCTATTGTCCTTCACTCGTTAGCTAACATCACTAAAATGGTGGCGCTCAGCAAACATCATCCATGAGAGCTTTTTCAGGTAAACTAACAGAAACATTACTGTACAAACATTAACAGGTATCAATGACGCACTAACGTATCCATCCAGCTCCAGGGTGCCGGCGTTTTAAACGCTCAGCACTGCAGTGATGCTGCCGTGGAAGGAAAGCTTTAATTTGCACAGTCTGCATTCAGCTTTATTTTAGTTTCACACCTTTGACAGTCTGTCTCCATTTTCTTTCATTTTCTCCACCCTCATCTCTGTTCCACTAGCGTTATGCTGTTCTGTTACTTTCTTCTTCGTTGGTATTGTTGTTGCTGGCAGACAATGGAGGCAATACTGCCCCCATATCTTCCTGTAGAGTATTGCAATTACAAAATTATGTTATAAGTGGAACAAAATAGATGGACGGGTTTTAAAGGGGATATGCAGTGTTATACAAAAGTTTGGGTACCCCACATAATTTTCATAATTTTCCTTTATAAGATTGAGTCATAGTCAACCCACAGAGCAGCTCCAAAGACCTACAACATCATTTTGCTGCAGATGGTGTCACTGTGCATCGTTCAACTATTCAGTGCACTTTGCACAAGGAGAGGCTGTATGGGAGAGTAATGCAGAAGAAGCCTTTTCTGCATACACGCCACAAACAGAGTCACTAAAGCATATTTGGACAAGCAGCTTCATTTTGGAATAAGGTGCTGTGGACTGATGAAACTAAAGCTGAGTTATCTGGACATAACAAGGGGCGGTATGCATGGTGGAAAAAGAACACAGCACTCCAAGACAAACACTTGGTACCCACAGTAAAATTTGGTGGTGGTCCCATCCTGCTGTGGGGCTGTGGGGCCAGTGCAGGTACTGGGAATCTTGTTAAAGTTGAGGGTCGCATGGATTCCAGTCAATATCAGCAGATTCTTGAGAACAATGTTCAAGAATCAGTGACAAAGTTGAAGTTTCTCCGGGGCTGGATACTTCAACAAGACAACGACCCTAAACACTGCTCAGAATCTACTGAGGCATTCATGCAGAGGAACAAGTACAACGTTCTGGAACGGCCATCTCAGTCCCAGACCTGAATATTATTGAAGATCTGTGGTGGGATTTAAAGCGGGCTGTCCATGCTCAGAAACCATCAAACCTGACTGAAAGAAGAATGGTCCAAAATACCTTCAACCAGGATCCAGACTCTCATTGAAGCTACAGGAAGCATTTAGAGGCTGTTATTTCTGCAAAAGGAGGATCTACTAAATATTGATGTCATTTTTCTGTTGGGGGGCCCAAACTTATGCACCTGCCTAATTTTGTTTAAATAATTATTGCACTTTCTGTAAATCCTATAAACTTTATTTCACTTCTCAAATATCCCTGTGTTCATCTGCTATATGATAAATTTAACTGAAACTGATGATCTGATCAACCAATGATTTATAAAGGAAAATCATGGAAATTATCAGGGGGCCCAAACTTTTTCAAATCACTGTATCATGCTTTTAAATCCTTCTTTTCATATGTAAATCATTCACTGTGGTCTATATAAAGTAGAACTGCAATGCTTCGGTCTGAATTCCTCTGTATTGCAGCTCCACAGACCCCACTTTGACCCTTTTCTGACTCCCGTCTCAGAGTAACCTGTTTTGGTGCGATCTCTGAATGTGACTGAGACATTTCAGGTCCTGCCCTCCTCCAGGTCACAGAGCGTTCCACTCCACCCAGTTCGGCCATTTTTGTAGTTTAATAGCAGCGATATGATTATCTATCAGCAGAGAAACCTTTTGTTCACAATATGAATGAAGTCCACAAGGAGTTAGCTATAACGAGCATCAAGAACATCACTGAATCCAAGACAACAATGACAAACACAAAGCCAAATAATGTTATTCAAACCATGCAGCACAGTTTTATCCTCAAGGAGCTAAAAGCTAGCACACAGCACTAACAGCAGAAGGCACAATGCTACTACTATCAAAACAATGGCCAGGACGTCATATCAACACGCAAAATTCATGTCTAAAATAATGTTTGTTGCCATTTTAGCGTCACTTGGAGCTCGCTGCTTTGCTGTGTCCGTGGTTTCTGTAGAGAGAAAGAGCTGACCCCTCAATCAAGTGCAGTCTTTCAGCAAATCCCTCTTTATACTGGTGGAGGTTGCTGAAGCACTCATCCTTGAAGTGCTTTGTGCAAAGGAGATTAATAATACCTGATGATTAAATGCAGCGTGAACTATAAACAGAGTAGAAAGAAGTGAATGTAAAGAAAGTGCATTGTGGGAACCCCCAGCAGCCTAGGCCTATAGCAGCATAACTAAGGGAGGGTTCAGGGTCACCTGATCCAGCCCTAACTATAAGCTTGATCATAAAGGAAAGTTTTAAGCCTAATCTTAAAAATAGAGAGGGTGTCTGTCTCCTGAATCCAAGCTGGGAGCTGGTTCCACAGAAGAGGGGCCTGAAAGCTGAAGGCTCTGCCTCCCATTCTACTCTTAAGTATCCGAGGAACCACAAGTAAGCCAGCAGTCTGAGAGGTGATGGAGTACATGGAGCGTAATGTGACAAACTGATTTTAATAATTGTTTTTTGTCAGTTGCACTGTTTTTGTGATCACTTGGAGCCAAAATTGGAATTAAATTTCAATTAATTGCACAACCCTAGCTACAATCCAGTGTCCTCCTGCTGTTGGTCCCAAGCCTGGATCAATGGAGGGTTGTGTCAGGAAGGCGTCTGCAGTAAAATCTTTGCCAGATCATCAAGAATCAGAATTGCACACTGAACCAGTTGGTCCGGGTTAACAATTCCCTCTGGTGCTGCTGTTGGCAAAGGGATAGAGGAGGGGGGCTGTTAGGAGGCAGTTAGTGTGGAGGCTGCTCTAGAGTCCAGTGTGCTTTACACCACTGCATCAACACTCTGCATTGAACTTGGTGATGGAAGGCTTGGATGCAGCTGCCATGGAAACCCATCCATGAAGCTCTCACTGTTCTTGAGCTGATCTGAAGGCCACATGAAGGTTGGAGGTCTGTAGTGATTGACTCTGCAGGAAGTTGGTGACCTCTGTGCACTATGACCCTCAGCATCCTCTGACCCCACTCTGTGATTTTACATGACCTAACACTTCATGGCTGAGCTGCTGTTGTTCCCAATCGCTTCCACTTTGTTTGCACAGCAAAGGTTGTTGGTGTGAGTCTTTGTGCTGCAGCTCGTGTCTCAGACTAACCAAACTAAATGAGCTGAGCTCACCTTTGTGTTGCACCTGTCAGGTTAAAGTGATGTTGGTGAGCTGCAGAGAGGAGCAGCTGCTGCTGCACCTTCAACAACATCTCCACCACCCTGAGCTGGAAGCTGCTTAAAGGCTGGATGATGCAGACACTCTGATGCTGTCTCAGCTTGATGTGTGGCTGCTGCAGCACACAGAGGCGTCTCAATGTGGATGAAGCCTCAACATTAGCAGATGGTGGGAGGGGCCAGACCTTGAAGGTCTCTGTCAGAGTGGGGAGTCCACACTGATGCTCACATGTTGATGTTGTCACGTTCTCCTCAGGAACAGCCTCCACAGACACCGAGTGCTCCGACTGCAGCGCTGGAACCTTTTCTGATGGAACATCTGCATCCTGTCAGCCACACACACAGTAAGTGAAGCTTCAGAGCACACATGCACACATGTGGATGTGGAACATCTGGACACTGTGCTGGAAACATGTCCCTCTGTCCTTCCAGATGTGAAGCTCTAAACCTTCAGCTGATAAAAGCAGGAACATCTGCAGCTGATGCTCAGTGTGGACCACGTGGAGTTAATGTGGGAGCAGCTGTTGGTGTTACTGTGGGTTTGGTTTTAATTGTTGCAGCAGGAGCATCATTTTACTTTAGAGAGAAGATTTTGTCTAAACTCAGGTGAGGATGAGAGAAGAATGAAAATGTTGTGTTTACTGCATCATAACATTTACTAACATCCTGACACTGATCTGATATTTGACTGTTTGATTTGATCACAGACACAAACAGAGAAGAATGAAAATGTTGTGTTTCCTGCATCATCACATTTTCTGCCATAAAGAAAACATTAATGTTGTCTTCTTTTTAGTTCACTAAAGACAAACACAAATCATGAAGCACCACAAAGAAGACCAGATGAAGAACAAGGTTTAGCAGCTAAAGAAAATGGAAGGTGAGGTGTTCAGTGACTGCACTGATGTCTCTGCAGATGTACAAGAGTCTTTAGCTTTGATGTTCTTCTCTCCTCAGAGAGACACAAGATGCAAAACAAGAGCAAGAACAGCTTCCACCCTCTGCTGGATTAAATGGTTGCTAGACTCCAGGATTGTGGCTCATTGTGCACAGAAGACAAAGACCAAGCTGAGCGTCCTGCTTCCCTCAGACTTGGCTGCAGCACTCACACAGACTCCCAACAGCCTGTGAAATCTGACTTTCTTTAATTTCATTTTTTGGTGCCTGAAGAGAGGCAGGGAGACACTTTTCTATGATCCACCTGTCTGTCCATCATGAAAAGTTTTTTTTTTCCTGTTTTTTTTAGTTACTTTAAGTGGTGATACTTCACAGGTGATTCTTCCCTTCTGCCTCATCAATTGAAGGAAAGTTCAAAGCTGTAATATTAAAGGAAGCTTCTCATTGGTGGCTGTAATCCAGCCAGCCACTCACTGAGTCTAGATGTTGTAGCCTTCACAGCAGCTCTCTGCACAGGTAGACAGCTGCATCCTGTTACCTACATCCAACCAGGGACCTGCAGTGCTCTCCTTTTAGTGTCAGTGACTCATCTACTGGAAGGAGGAGCAGCAGATGTGTGCAGACTATGACAGACAGACAGACCTCGGGGGTGGCTGAGAGTCCCAAGCCTCTAGAATGGGGAGGGCAGCCCTCCATCCTTTGCTTTATTCATGCTGACTGCAGAGAGGCTGGTGCTGAGGTGGAGATCAGACTGTCCTCAATGAGAGCACTGACTCAGAGTGGCGTGATCACTGATCCTTTGATCTCCATCAGAGAGGGTGGAGCTGCTCAGCAGCTACATGGATTACAGAGCTGAGGGGCTGCAGATGCACTCATTTTTGTTGCTGAGCATTTTTAGAGTTTTTTTTTATTAGGAGTGCAGATGAGTTACCTGTGAGGAAGCTTATATGGAGCAGAAACTTATTCGTGGAGGCTAACTGGCTAACTATGTTGCAACTAGGGCTGCAGCTAATGACTATTTTGATAGTCGATTAGTCATCGACTATTGAATCGATTAGTCGACTAATCGGATTATGAATCACATAATTATGAAATGGCACTTATTTAGCTCTCAGCTTTTACATTTAGCATAAGGTTTTTTAAAATGTGGTAGTAAATGCACGGAAGACGGATACTTCAAAAATTTTAATCAGGTTTGCTGCTGATATAAATTTAACGGTCCATTTTTCCAACCATAGAAAAATATATATATAGTACTTTTTCATGTGTGTAAAACAAAGCTGGCACAGTTTCACCAGTATCCCCCATCACTAAACCTGCCGCTGAATGCTATCCGGTCTTTAAGTCTGACGTCATTTCCGGGTCCAAGTGCTTCTAAATAAACAGCAATGGTATAACCAATGACTGTTCACTATTAAAGATGATTGTAACAAACCTTATCAGCTGCAGCCATTTCTGCTTCTTTCTCATCACAGCTGAGTTGGATCAATTAAAACAATCAGGGACGCAGCATTGTGGCGTATTGATCACGTGACAGTTTGGACCCAGAAATGGAATCTACGTCATCACTTAACAACCGGATTGCGCATATGTGAAGCTCACCAGAGATAGACGGACAGGAAGACGTCTCACTCCGTTTAAAAAAAAAAAATCACCAATACTAAAAAATGACTATTATCAACAATTAAATTCGTCATCAACAATTATTGTCGATTATTGTCGACTAATCGTTGCAGCCCTAGTTGCAACATACTCGTGCTTGATGAGAAGCAGAAGCTATGAAGACACTCGTACTGCTTCTCTTGGTACCCCGAGAAGTCTTCAATAAGAACTTGGTGAAATTTCACCCTTATCACGGGAGAACCAGATGCTCCGGGTGTATTCCAGGGAGTAACCCAGCGCAGAGAGGCTGCGCTGCTGGATCATCTACCCGAGAAGGTCAGCTGACAGTGATCCCACCCAGCGAAAGAGGAGCAGAAGAGGTGGAGTTAGACAGCGACTCTGATGGAGGGGTAACGGACCACCATTGACTTCTATGACTCTGAGTAACATCTGTTCACTATGCAGCAGGATGGATGAACTACGCTTAAATACTTAACATTGCCATGAAGATGGAGCATCATTTTAATGACAGACATGGCTTCAGAAAGATATTCCAGACACCTTGATTCAACTCTTCAAATGTGTGTGGGGAGATCCAGGGTGGAGGCATATGTGGGTGTGTTTGTGAACCATAAAATAACTATAAGGGAAAGGATTTGGGATCGAGACCTGTAGTTCTTGGTCTCTTTGAGAGCCTTTTTATTTACCCAGAGTTGGGAAGTGCTGGTCTATCTACTGTCTATATTTCATGCAGTGGAACTCCACTGTACCCCAGCAGCTCCTGTTCCTATTCTAGGGGAATTTAATTATTACCAACATATAAATCTGTGCACCAACACAGAGCTGTACTTTAAGTACGGTACAGCAAACTGACCTGTTTATCACTGACTAAACTGCAGTATTTTTATACAATCTTTGAATTACACAAAGTTAGCATTCAGTCCTTCCCTTTAAATCTAACCTCTCTTCTTCCTCTCCTTCCTCTTTCTCCATCTCTGAGTGAACTTCTCTCTCATTCTTTGCTCTCCCTGAACTACAGCAGCTCTTTTTTTAGCAGCACTTTTTGCTAGATATTTGTTGAGCATTTAGAAAGGTTGCATTTCTAAATGCTCAACAGGTTACTCCCTTTATTTTTGCTCCTCTTCTGTAGTGCTAGCTAAGATACTGGAAGTACCATGAGCACAACTTATGGACATCTCTGGCCCACTGTAACCCTGATTATATCGCTATAAATGATACATTAATTATACGTTTTTTTTCCTCTTTAATCTCTTTGTATGTGATTATACCCAGTGATGGAGAATACGCCAGTGCAATTATCTCTTATGTGTTATTGTTCCTCTGATTAGGCACAGATTGGTTTGATGTTTGACGGTGCAGTGACCGGAAATAAAAACTTCTCTCATACTTGTTAAACCTAAAGTAACTTACATTTGAAAATGTAAGAAGTAGAAAGTACTGATATTTGTGTAAAAATGGAGGGAGTAAAAGTAAAAAGTAGTCAGAAAAATAAGTACTCAAAGTACAGATACTTATAAAATCTACTGAAGTACAGTAATGAAGTATTCTGCTTAGTACTGTTGCTGATTTGATTGTAAATGTCAAGACTGGTGTTCATGGATGAAGCTCTTAAAAGCCTATTTTGGCTTTTTTTATGTGTATATATATATATATATATATATATATATATATATATATATATATATATATATATATATATATATATATATAATATTAGGGGTGGGACTTTAACGCGTTAATTTCGATTAATTAATTAACGAATTAAACATTTTAACGCATTTTAATCGCACTTTGCACCGTGGAACGTTTCTCACTGCACGAGTTCCAGGCATACAGATTATATCGACGCACAATGTCCAAATTCAGCGGCCGCATCCATAGACCTATGTCTATGGCCGCATCGTTCGAAGGACCCGCCCACGTAGACCGGGTCCTTCGCAGCCCACAAAGACCGCAAAGGCCGGAAGTGAGCAGCTAGCCTTCATATCAGCGTCACCTGCCCTCACCTCTGCGTAGCTCATGTCGCCTAGCAACGTGAGTACGAAGCACAGCTGTGAAAAAACAGCTGGTTAAACGGAGAACAAACTTTTTCTCCTTTTTGGGGTTTAATTTTAATTCTTTAATTTAAAATAAGCTGTTAAAACAAGCATGACACATTTCAACATCAAGGAATACAGCTGAGTGAATGATTAATTTCCAACTATATTAAGTGAGACATTAAAGTTGAATAAAACTATCCAGTTATGATGCTTAACTTTAATTTCAGGAGTTTATCACAGCAGCACTTCCAGCCTTGTTGGTCTGTGTAGTAGACTGGTGGGAAAATAAACAAGCTTATGTATATTGATTCATTCATCAACCAAACTTAAATTAATATTTCTCATGTCAAATATTGAAATGTGATTAAAATGTGATTCATTTCGATTAATTAATTACAAAGCTCCTAATTAATTTGATTAATTTTTTTAATTGAGTCCCACCCCTAATATATATACACATTACTCGCAAAAAGTTAGGGATATTTGGCTTTTGGGTGAAATTGCAGGACGAGCCTAAAGTGCATTCAAACCTTTACAGGTGAACTTAATGTGACCTTCTCTAAGCTTTTGAATGCACAGGTCCAACTGTTAAATGTTTCAGAACTTTTTGCACAAGTTGCTGTTCTCTAACGAGGAGCTTAACGGCAAAATTCACCACAGGTGTTTGATCCTCGAATCGACCAATAAATGTCCTGGTTCATGATGAGGACGACTGTTTAAACACCAGCTCTAATCCTAGCGGCCTCTTCATGGTTCCCATTTGTCTGTGGGATTCCAAGGTACTTGTAGCTGTCCTCAGTGTCTGCAATGTTGCCTTCTGGTAGTGTAATCCCCTCAGTTCTGACTACTTTTCCTCTCTTAGTTACCATCCAACTACACTTCTCCAGTCCGAATGACATTCTGACATCATTGCTGTAGATTCTGGTGGTGTGGATCAGTGAATCGATATCTCTTTCACTCTTAGCATACAGCTTGATGTCATCCATGTAGAGGAGGTGGCTGATATTTGCTCCATTCTGTAGTCGGTATCTGTAGCCAGTCTTGTTGATAATCTGGCTGAGGGGATTCAGGCCTATGCAGAACAGCAGTGAGGACAGAGCATCTCCTTGGTAAATCCCACACTTGAAGCTGACTTGTGCAGTTGGCTTGAATCGAGTGTTGTTCTCCACATACCCATTGAGTTCTTGATGAAGGCTTTTAGGGTCCTGTTGATCTTATACAGTTCGAGGTATTCCAGGATCCATGTGTGCGGCACTGAGTCATAGGCTTTCTTGTAGTCAATCCAGGTGGTGCACAGGTTGGTCAGCCGGGTCTTACAGTCTTGAGTAACTGCTCTATCTACTAGAAGCTGGTGTTTTGCTCCTCTGGTCTCTCTGCCTATCCCTTTCTGGGCCTCGCTCATGTATGTATGTATATCTATATATCTATATCTATATAGATATCGATATATAGATAGAGATAGAGAGAGCTGATGGATGTGTACACAGGGACATGTGACACAAAGTAGGATTTTTTTCTGTTATAGTTTCAGTCATTGTAATAAAGAAGCCTGATGTGACCTCAGTGATTGGTCTCAGGTTTCTCCACAACAATGAACCTTTGATGGAAGCTTTGAATCAGCTTCAGTCATCAGCAGCTTGTTTCATCTGGAAGCTTCTCACAGCAGAGACACAGTACTGTGCAAAAGTCCTGAGTCACCCCTCATTGCTTCATGTGTAGCTGGAAATGTATTACAGTGGGACCAGATTTTTCATCCCAGGAAGTCGAAGATCTGACTGATTTGGGAGATGATTTTATTGGTATTAATGTTGGGAACAATCAGGATCTGCGGGAGCCGGCAGACTAGAGCCAAAATTCGATATGTGCGACTTTGACTTAGGCAATTTCACCTCAAGGAGCTTTATATTTGTTGATTGATTGATTGACTGCTTTTGGTATGTTTGTATGTTTATATGTTTTATATTTGTGTATTTATGTGTAGTGGACCTAATTCGGTTGGGGCCTCGTGGCCAGGTCATGTTTGTAAATGAGAACTACTTCTCAAATATATTTTTATATATTTTTACCTGGTTTTTACCTGGTAAAATAAAGGTTAAAAAAAAAAATTTAAGGTCTCCAGGACCAATCCTCATGCCTACACAGGAATCAGTGCGCTGTGTTGGTCAGAATCAGACCACTGATGACGTCACATGTAGCTGATTAATGCTCTCAGAACATGTAAATAATCTCACTTTTTATACGGTTTTAATGATGTGAAAGTTTTGTACTAACATGTCCTGTTATGATGATGGTTTTTATGGAAACATTATTGTGTGCAGCACAGAAGTTTCTCTGCACGTCTGCTTGTGTTTCATCAGGAGTTCAGAGGTAAAACCTTCAAAATCTGCTCTGATACATTTTTATTAAAGAGACTTTTAAAAATCTGGATCTTATGGAAACTTTTAGAAACTTAATTTCACGTGCAGTGATGAAATGTAAATATGTAAATGTAGTCATTTACCTCCTTTTTAATGAGTCATTAGTTTTGAGGCAGACCAGCTGAACCTTCAGTGTGAATGAAGGAGCAAATATGATAAAATATTTGGACATAGATCCACACAGTACAACCACAATGACACACCAGCCAATCACAGCATTATATGACAGCATGTGGTTTCTGAGGAGCAGGTGAAAGGCAGACAGCAGTGTTGGTGGCTGTGACAGCGCCCTCTGTCTGTGGAGGACAGGAACTGTTTTTGGAGCGATACAAGAAGA
This sequence comes from Amphilophus citrinellus, assembly GCA_013435755.1. NCBI lineage: Eukaryota > Metazoa > Chordata > Actinopteri > Cichliformes > Cichlidae > Amphilophus > Amphilophus citrinellus. Next base: position 22,693 of record CM024212.1, read on the forward strand.
AGAAGAAGAAGAAGAAGAAACAGCCTTTATTGTCCCACAGAGGGGAAATTTGGGTGTAACAGCAGCCGCAGTTATTATAAATATATATATAATAATTTACACTGTTAAGAATATATATATATATATAAAATCAACAAAAAAGATTAACCTTAATACTACTAATAATAACAATACTACTAATAATAACACTATATACAATGTACATGATGTGCCTGTGTGTTGAACCTTAACAGGCCGGACTATTTACAGTATATTATATATTATCCTACATTGTGTAGGTTATTGTGGTTTTTGTTGGGAGCAGTGATGGTTATAAAGTCTTACAGCTGCTGGAAGGAAGCATCTGCGGTAACGCTCCTTTGTGCATTTACAAATAATTTGTGAGGAAATTATTGTATGATTGTAAACAGTTGTACAAAAACAGCTGAGGTGTTTCTACATTTAATGTAAACAGTTTTACAAAAGTTCAACTTGTATTTGTACTTTAAGTTATAAAAATAGTTTGTTAAACATGTGGTTTTCAGAGTAAAAGTCTCTTCTCTGTCAGAATAAGAGCAGAGCTGCACAGTCACACACGAGGTTGTGCTGAAACAATGATGCCAAACAAGGTGAGGTAAACAGGTGAGCTATGAAGGTAACCCAGAGGGTAAAGATGAGCTCTGAGGTTCACCCCCAAACTGAGACAGGAAGTGAACCATCCTGAGACAAAGTGCTCTTTGGCTCCTGAAGGAAACTCGACTCTTTGAGGTTCTTGCAGATGTTGCTCCTCACCTGGGAGGCTTCTTCAGGTCTACAAACTGAGGGATGTTTAACCCCCCGTGGGGTCATCACCTTGGAGGTGTCCCCCGCTGTAGTCATGTGAGTTATGATGGGGTCAGGGTGTGTGGGGGGGCTGAATCCAAGGGTGTAACTTTGGGTCCAGCATTGGGGGGTTAAGCTCTCTGCCTATTTATTTATTTATTAAATTATTGACTTTTCTAAAAGGATTCAGGAGATTTTGGGTTAACCGTATTAGAAATACATTGTAATACTTTTACTATGTATTCATTTAACTTTCTTTGTATTTACTCTGCACCTTCAACAATTAAGACATTTTTCACATTTCTTCCAACAGTAACAAATATTTTACACTTTCAGAAACTATTATATGACACACCTAAATTTTCCAGGTGTATGTATTTACCTGGTGCACTATAATTTGGTTAGGAGAAATTACAACACAATTCCACAAACATAGCCATTAGTAATTAAACAAGAGCAGACTAAAACCCTTCATGTTTCATTTTAGCAATTATGCTTAAATGTACATATATCACATTGTAAATTTTGAAATCTGGTCAAAATTACCTAAAGACAACAAGAGAGTTGCAGCTGTGTACTTAATTTATATAAGACTGGTAGCTTCAGATCATTCATTTACAAGGAGGTGTTGTCAACCAACAATGAAAAATTGTTGCTTTTTGTCCTCTTCATTTTTTTAACTGCACCCCCTCCAGCAGCTGCTTCCACAAGCAAACGTGAACGCTGCTGATTGGTAGAGAAAGCGGGCTGGGTGATACCAAGTTTTTGTGGGGAGGGGGGTTACATTACCAAATGATTAAACATGCTAGGATTTTTCCCAAAATTGATAATGAATACAGAAAATTAATATGACGCTAATGACGCGTTGTGTCTTCAGGACTTTGCTGCAGCGTTTCCTGCTGTGTGAGCAGTGATCACTGTCAGCTCACCTGCAGTGTTAATTTCGTTGACGAAATATTTTCGTCATAGTTTTCTTCAACGACCCTTTTTTTCATGACGATAACGAGACGAAAATGCTTGGCGGGGACGACATCCAATCAGAACTAATTTAATTTTGTGACAGAGCGGGACAAGTTAGGAAAACATCCATTCAAACGCACAGTTGCACAAATTTGCTCTAAACCCGGGAAGACCAAACTAGCCTGTGATTGGTCGTTCCTTTCGATAGAACTAAGTTATGTAACCAATGTCAGCAGGGAGAAAGAGAAGAGCCGATGTATGGACACATTTGTCCTTTGACGTTGTGACAAACAAAATGATGTATAAACCATGTGGGGCGACTATCTCGGGTAAAAACACGACAAATCTTAAAGGACATCTGCAAACCAGTCACCCAGATCTCCATGCAAAGGTCAGCATTTTAATGTCATGCAGGGTAAAGTGTTTTTCCCAGTTTGTGTTTAGAGAAAATCTCCACACCGCGGTGGATTAGCCTTTATAATCTTAGTCCTGAACACTGCCCTGTACCTTTCAGAGCGTCCTGCTGTAAAACGCTCGGATTATCTCAGTAAGGTGGTGTTAATGATCAGGTGTGTGGGAAGCAGGTGAAACGCTAATGTTAATATTATTAATAATATTGCATAACTTTGAATAAATGTTTAATTTTGTGTAAGTGTGTATAATGACTAATTCAAGGGAACTGAAGAAAAAGGGTTTTTCTTCAGCAGCACATCTTTCTTGTGGAGTACCTCGAGGTTCCATTCTGGGTCCAATTCTTTTTTCTCTGTATGTTACCTCTGTGAGCTATTTTTAGGAAATATAATATTTCCTTTCATTGCTTTGGCGATGATATCCAGGTGTATATGCCCATCAGGTTGAACAGCAGTGATCCATGGGAGCCCTTGATGAGCTGTCTCAGTGACATTAAATCCTGGATGGAAAACAACTTTTTTAATGTAAATGATAACAAGACCGAAGTTATATATTTTGGTAAACTCGATCCCGTAAGTAACTCCTCCGGCATTCCAAGTCAGTTAGCTCCTCACTACCATGATGCAGTGAAAAATCTGGGTGTTATTTTTGATGACTGTTTTAAAATGGAAAAACAAATAAGTGCTGTTACCAAAAGTAGTTTTTATCACCTCCGAGTCATTGCTAAAGTAAAACCCTATCTTCTGCATAAGGACCTGGAAAAAGTCATTCATGCTTTTGTCACTTCTCGCTTGGACTACTGTAACTCCTTGTACTATGGCATAGATCAGTTATCGGTGCGCCTCCTGCAAATGGTCCAAAATGCAGCAGCTCGTCTTTTAACTGGTACAACAAACATGAACATATTACCCTGGTTTCATCATCCCTTCAGTGGCTTCCTGTCCATTTTAGAATAGATTTTAAGATTTTGTTGCTCATTTTTAAAGCTCTAAATGGACTAGCACCTTCGTATCTGTCCAAGCTACTCCATGAACACACGCCTCTAAGGGCTCTGAGGTCATCTAATCAGCTACTCTTACAAAGACCAAAAACTAGGCTGAAACTGAGAGGTGATCGAGCGTTTGCAGTGGCAGCACCAAACCTTTGGAATAATCTTCCTTTCCATATTCGCTCAGCCCAGACGGTAGACTGGTTTAAATCCTTATTAAAGACACATCTCTTTTCCTTAGCATTTGGCTGCAATGTAACATCCTATTAGATGATTGCTGACTTCTGATTGTGTTTTAATTAATTTATTTATTTATTATTGCCTTTTTACCCTGTGCAGCACTTTGATCAACCTTTGTTGTTTTTAAATGTGCTATATAAATAAATGTGACTTGACTTGAAAGCATTTACATTTTACACCCTTTATATATCTTTTATATATTCTTAAGATAATTTCGTCGACTAAAACTAGACTAAAACTAAAACTATTCAGATGACTGAATTATGACTAAAACTAAATCAAAGTTTGCTGTCAAAATTAACACAGCTCACCTGTGCAGGTCTCCCTCTGCATCTTCTCCCATAACTGTCCCACCAATCCGCTCTTTTCCCCGCACTTCATAGGCGGGGCAAAGAGACACATGGTTTACCTCCGATGTCAGCAATCAGGTCCGATGCCTCCCTCCTGTTTTCCACTTTTCATTTGGCCATGTTTGGGGGTCAGGCTGCTTATATGTCACTGTAAAAAGTGCTGTCTGCTGATCACTGATCAATGAGTCACTGGCAACACAAATGGGTTAGTACACAGGTCTCGACCTGCAGCAGTTTTTGTGGTGTATTGTGGGATTTGTAGTATAAGTGGTGGGAGTGCTGTTTACAGTTGGCCATTAATAACAGCTATATGAAATCATCATCTGAAATCATCTCGTATGAGATTACGTCGTGGGGCGGATTTGGTCCGCGGGCCTTGACTCTGACACATGTGGTGCAGACAGCACCTCTGTTCAGTGCTGGTTCCTCTCCTGGTTTAGTGTGAGGATGTAAAACTATTGACGAGATAATCGACCTCACTGGGAGCAGAGTTTAGGTAGCTGCTCTGCACTGTGTTGGCACTGAAGAGCATAATAATGAAGGAATTAGATCCTTAAACTTAGTTACAGCACTTTCAGAAAGACTTCTACTGTAATAAAACTTATTCCCCACTGCTGTGTAATCCATTAAAGTAAATGTAAATGTTACTAAGAAATGATCAGACAGGAGGGGGCTTTCAGGGAATACTGTTAAGTCTTCAGTTTCTATGCCATATGTCAGGACAAGATCCAGAGTATGATTAAAGTGGTGGGTGGGCTCCTTTACATTTTGAGAGAAGCCAATTGAATCTAACAGTAGATTAAATGCAGTGTTGAGGCTGTCATTCTCAGCATCTACATGGATGTTAAAATCACCCACTATAATGATTTTATCTGAACTGAGCACTAAATCAGATAAAAAGTCTGAGAAATCAGACAGAAACTCTGAGTAAGGACCAGGTGGACGATAGATAATAACAAATAAAACAGGTTTTTGATTTTCCCAATTAGGATGGACAAGACTAAGAGTCAGGCTTTCAAAAGAATTAAAACTTTGTCTGGGTCTGTGATTAATTAATAAGCTGGAATTGAAGATTGCAGCTAATCCTCCTCCTCGACCTGTGCTTCGAGCATTCTGACAGTTACTGTGACTCGGGGGTGTTGATTCATTTAAACTAACATATTCATCCTGCTGTAACCAGGTTTCTGTAAGGCAGAATAAATCAATACGTTGATCAATTATTAAATCATTTACTAATAGGGACTTGGAAGAGAGAGACCTAATGTTTAATAATCCACATTTAATTGTTTTATTCTTTGGTGCAGTTGATGAAGCTGTATTATTTATTGTTTTTGAATTTTTATGCTTAAATAGCTTTTTGCTGATTTTAGCTTTGTTTTTTGGTGGTCTGGGAGCAGGCACCGACTCTATGGGGATGGGGTTTTGGGGGGATGGCAGGAGGAGAGAAGCTGCAGAGAGGCGTGTAAGACTGCAACTCTGCTTCCTGGTCTCAACCCTGGGTAGTCAGTTTTTAGGAGGGTTAATAAATTTGGCCAGATTTCTAGAAATGAGAGCTGCTCCATCCAAAGTGGGATGGATGTCATCTCTTCTAACACTGCTCACCTGCTGCTCTTCCTCACAGAGTCATTTATGCAACCCTCCTCCTCCTCCATCCATCCAAGCCTCCAGCTTCATCTTCACCACCACTGTGAGTGCTCCTTCCTTACAGCATGTTTTCAGTGTGATATAGACTCTCTGCTTGGGGGGGGGGGGGGTGATTGTTTTCATCCGGAGTTTGACTGGGAACTCACTGCAGCGAGTACAGAAGTACTTCCTGTCTGCCCTGCATGGATCAAACCATTAAAGGTGCAGTCGCAGGGCCAGCAGCCTAAGCAGAGAAGCACAGACCTTGCTCTCACGAGCCACCTCCTCCACCGCTCAGCACAGCATTGGTAACCACACCTGTTACTGCTTCACCTGTTACTGCTTCACCTGTTACTGCTTCACCTGTTACTGCTTCACCTGGAACCATTCTGAGCAGATTCCAGATCAGCACTTCCTGTTTCATGGTCAGTATATCAGACACGCCCTCTGCAGCTGATCTGAGCGCTGCTTCCTATGCAGTAACTATGACATCACTAAGAGTTTCCTGTATCCAGGAAGATGTCAGCAGATCACTGACAGAGGAAGCTGGGCTCATTGTAACTGCTCCGAGATCATCATCAGAGTTAAATATATATCAGTCTGCTCGGAGATGATCCAACAGGTGAGCTGCAGATTTATGTGTCATCACAGGTGACAAAGCCCACGTTTCACTCAGAGGTGCACACATTTATTACAACCTTATTAAACTTGTATTAATGTCATTCTCAGCCTGAACACTTGGATGACTTTGTCTCCAACAGGGAAACGAGGATCATGTTATCAATAAAGCATCAGTTATTGTTCAGTTATTGGCTCTTTGATCTCTGTGTGAAAAGATGTGAGGTCAGCACTGATGATGATGATGATGATGACTGTGCATGATGTGTTATCTGTGATGAAGGTGAGACAGGAAGTGCCCTCAGACATGTTAGACCTAAAGTAATGAGCCTGTTTGGAAATGCAGTCAAAGTACACACTGTCAGGAGAATACTTGAGTACCTGAGAACACACCTGTACTCCATAACTGATACTGTGAAGGGCTGAGGGTGTGACAGCGAGGCAGCCAGGTTCATTCCTTCATACCTGAGCTGTTTGGGCGTGGCTAACAGGCACGCCCCCCCGCCCATCCTTTCACCGTCCTGCAGGAAGCTGCAGCACTTTATCATCACCAACAGCAGCTGATCACAGCCTGCACACCAACATCATTTACTGCAGCTACAATAGAAAGCTGTGATTCTTCTCCCCATGCAGAGCCACTACAGCTGATCTTAGGGTTCCTCCACCTTCTGAATCCCACTGTAACCCCTGAGTATCCTCATGTTGGTGTTTAGGTGGAGGCACAGTCACCCTCTACTATGGAGGACACAGAGAACAGAGCTGTGTTTAAATTCCCTTTTACAGTTTGTGTCCTACAGAACAGTTTCAAGCTGAGAGCATTCATTAGGATTAAAATTTAGATTGGAATAATGTTTGTATTCTCATGTATTATTTTATATTATTACAATAATATATAATGAGGTTCAGTCAGCTTTACACAGCAGGTAGAAACGTCCTCCAAAGAGCTACTTTTACTTTCTTACTTTAGATAGATAAATAGATCTCTTTATTGTCATTGTTACAAGAACAACGAAATTAAAAGTGCCATCAGTTGGTGCTTAAAAATAAATAAATAAATAAAAATAATAACCATAATAATACTAAGCATTTACACGTAATATAACAAATAAATAACAAATAACATTCTCACAGACATCCTACATGTCGATTTTGTGGTTTGTTTAACATTGCATTTAGTTTAGTTATTGCTGTGGGGTAGAAACTGTCTCTGAGTCGGTTCGTTTTTGTTCTTAAAACTGAATTGTGCGTTTACAAAACTAACTAAAACTAACTGAAATTATCGTTAACTGACTTTCATTTACTTGTATGGAATGTGGGGTGGCTGTAGCTCTGTCATGATCCTGGGCCTTATGCCCAGCATTTTGTGTTTTCTTTATGATTTGGTGTTATGGTGTTTCTTAGTTTATTCATTTAGTGTCCTAGTTGTGTTGTGGTCCTTATTTGTTATTCATAGTGTTCCCTTTGTGGTACCCCTGTGTTTGTTTTGTTCCTTTTCATGTCTCTGGTCTTCTGTGTATTGTGGTGTTTACTTCCTGTGTAGTGTCAAGTCTGCATTTCTGTCTTCACCTAGTTGTTTCCTGTTTTATTTTGTCAGTTCTTGTCCCTTGTGCTCTGTGTTTAGTTTTACTTCCCCTTCTCGTTTGTGTAATTAGTTTCAGCTGTGCCCTCACCTGTCGCCCATTCCCTGATTACCTTGTGTATTTATAGTCTCAGTCTTCCCATTGTCCTTGGTCGGATTGTTGTTGTTTTGCGGCTGTGTCTGCTCTCTGGCTCCCTGTTTCCAGGATATTTCTAGTTTATTCCCAGTCTAGGTTTTCTCATCTGTTTGCTTCATCTTTTGGTTTCTGTTGCCACTGCACTTTTACCTAATAAAGATCCGCCTCTCATCACTCTTACCTGCCGTCTCCTGCATCCCGCTGTTAGGTTCTTACCTCCATACACAGCCATACAGCCTGGTCACGCACCGTGACAAGCTCAGGGGGTAGAGCAGGTCACCTACTGATCAGAAAGTCAGCAGTTCAATTCCTGGGTAACCCCAAGTTGCTCTCCGACGCAACCGTTGGAGTGTGAATGTTAGATAATGAAAGCACTTAGCTTAGATATTCATGGAAGTGCTTGTATGAATGGGTGTGTATGGGTAAATGTAAACATGCTGTATAAGGGCTTTGAGTGCTCAGACTGAGTAGAAAAGCATTATATAAGAACTGGTCCATTTACCATATGGAACACTTCTCAGTCAGGAAAAACCAGCAGCATCAAAGTCCACCTGAGAAGCACAGCGGCTACAGAAACCGCTCTGATCCTACGAGGTAACCTGGCCTGCGCCTCTGGAGAAACGGGACTACTTGTTGGGTCCATGCAGCCCAGAACGTTGTGACTAAATTGTTGTGTCCTTGTGCGTTTCCGGCTACTTTATCAGTGAGAGAATAACAATCAGGAATAATAATGAATAATAAAAAATAATAAAATAATCAAAGCATCAATATAAGGACTCACAACTGTCAGCAAATTCCTGGCAGGAGACTGCTGAAACTATTGAGATGGATGTGAAGGAATGAAGAAAGTGGAGAAAAAAAAAAAACAGGGACAAATATGTTTGCAGCCAACAAACTGAGCACAAAGAGCGAGGACCAAAAAAGAAGTCCCAGCCTGCACCGCATATAAAACACCTGCACACGACCACAAGGTAATTAACACACACACCAGCTACACAAGCATAAATGTGGACATGAGGTCGACAACTTCCGTAGGTTGTGTACAGAGGCTGCAAAGACCCTGCAAGTTTAATTAGCAGCATCTAACCAAGCTAGCTCCAAAACAGAAGCAGCTTCAGGTGGTGAGAACATCAGGATGCAGCTGGATTTGACCTTTGACTCCTTCAAAGAGTTTGTTTTTGTCAAACACCACATTTTCTCTTCAGCTCTCAGCGGAGACGGTCGCAATTTTCTTCTCTCCCCAGCCCTCCCTTTTTCCCCTGCTTTGCTGCTTGCTGCTTTAGAGCCTCTCTTCACACAACTTCCGAACTGGAATTTATAATTATGGATCTGGTCAGCTGGTCTCTCAACGCCATTGTTTTGATCAAATTTTCACCATGAGGAGATTGGGGGAAGGAGAACCCTATTCCCTCTTATCAATTGACATTCCAGCTGGCTACGTTATGGATTCCTGTGTGGTGTGGAAGATGACGTGCCTGGCCGTATTGTCAATGGAATACACACACATTCGGCTTATTGACACTGGGGTTTCTCCGAATTGGACTGGGAGATACCTGGTTTGTCGTTGCAATTCAGGAAGTCTAGGCAGCTGTCTGGCCTTGGTAAGGCTGCTTATGACGGGAATGCGGGAAGGGTACAGACTCAAACTCAGACTCTGTATATCTGGAGCTGATTCTGAGGGGTAAGATCTTGGAGATGTATGTATCTGTTTCTGCACGGCGAAGGAACGAACCAAGAAGATTCAGATGAATTGGATTTTTCGCCACAGAGAGGTGCCAGAGAGACTGAAGGCTGTCAACAAATTAATCAGTACAGTCTGTACCAAAACAAGTCGTAGAATCAGGAATTTGGCTCCCTGATGTTCTTGGACTGCTGCTCATCAAATTGTCTCCAGGATGTTTGTAAACAGATGCTCTACCCCCCCGCCGTCCTGTCTTCTTCTGACCTGTGTTGGACTGATCTCCCTGACCTAGCTGCTGATGAACTCTACATCTTATCAGAACTGTTAGCTGAGGAGGGAGTTTGAGTCAGCCCCACAGTAGCCCGACCCCCCCCCCCCCCCCTCGCCTCCGCTGGCTCCCCTGTCCATCCCTCCCCACCCTAGTGCTCCCATGCTATATGTTTCTGCTCTATCGCAGAGGTTTTTGTAACCTGATACTGTGTATGTGCATATGTATACAAAGTATGAGATGATTTTTTTCCTCACTCATCCCTATATGTTTTCACTATTGTTTCTGTCTTTTTAATGGCAGCGCCTCCAGAAGGGGGGCAGCATGGCCACAGTTCACCTATCTCCCCATGTTTGTTATGTTTGTCTTCTTGGATGGGTGTTCTGTTAACTGTAATTTCCCCATTGTGGGATCAATAAAGTATCATCATCATGTAGCTGTTATTAATCTACCGCACTGACACTGAACTTTATTGTGGAGTTTATTGTAGAGTTTATTGAGTTTGGAGTTCACATTTTTCTTTGTTTCTCCCTGTTGATGTTCAGGTGTTTCCTAATTATTACACATTTAGCACGTAGTGCTGCTGTCTTGTGAACTGTTGGTTGTTGAATATATTTCTTTAAACAGTATCCTTTGTCGAGTTTTCATTACACAATAGTCACTTTTACGCCTTGAATCTTGCACCTGATTAGGTATGAAAATACTAAAACTAATACTGAAACTAACTGAAACTAAGCATGAAACCAAAAATAAAAACTAATAAAAACGAGAAAAAACACTCTGAAAACTAATTAAAACTAACTGAATTAGAGAAAAAAAAAGTAACAACCAACTAGCCAAGCCAACTTTATTTATATAGCACTTTAAAAACAGCAAGTGCTGACAAAGTGCTTAACATTAAAACACAGTAAAATATGCAAACAATAAAAACAAACATAATTAAAATTGATAAATAAAACAAACGAGTACAAGTCAATAAAAGTCAACTCTCAGACAGTTGCCAATGAAAAAAGGTGGGTTTTAAGAAGTGACTTAAAAATGGACAGTTTAGAAGCCTGTCTGATATGGAGTGGAAGTGAATTCCACAGCCTGGTGCTGCCACAGAAAAAGCTCTGTCCCCTCTGAGCTTTCGTTGTGTCCTCGGCACATCCAAGAGCAGCTGATCAGGGGGGCAAGACCATTTAATGACTTAAAAGCAAATAAAAGACTTTTAAAATGCACTCTAAAATGAACAGGGAGCCAGTGCAGTGAGGCCAAAACAGGAGAAATATGATCTCTCTTCCGTGTACCAGTTAAAAGACGAGCAGCTGCATTTTGGACCAGCTGAAGACGGGACAGGGATGAGTGGGAAACCCCATAACAAAGAAAATTACAGTAATCCAATTGTGATGTAATGAGTGCATAGATTATGATTTCAAAGTCCTGTTTTGAGAGGATCTGTTTGAGCTTAACTGTCTGAGTTTAAAAAAGCTGGACTTCACCACTGCACTGATCTGCTTATCTAGGTTAAAAACACTGTCCATTCTGACACCCAGGTTACAAACAGTAGGTTTTACGTATTGTGTTAGAGGCCCCAGATCTACAGGAGAGGACCCACCAGTAGTACCAGGACTAACAACCAAAACCTCTGTCTTCTTGTCGTTAAAATGAAGAAAGTTTAGTGTCATCCAGGTTTTAACTTCATCAAGGCACTTAATCAAAGATTTTACAGAATAAGAGTCTTCTTGTTTTAAGGGGACATACACCTGACTGTCATCAGCATAAAAATGGAAAGCACATTCATGCTTTCTAAAAATGGAACCCAAGGGAAGAAGATACAATGAGAATAGCAGTGGTCCAAGGATGGACCCCTGGGGTATCCCACACAGCAGAGGAGAACATGAAGACTTAAAACTATCAAGACTGACACAGAATGTTCTCTCAGCCAGGTAGGACCTCAACCAACTCAGGGCAGCGCCATGAATGCCTGCACAATACTCTAAACGAGAAATTAAAGTACTGTGATCCACTGTATCAAAGGCCGCAGTTAAATCCAGTAAAACTAGGATAACATGAACCCCAGAGTCTGTAGCTGAAAGAATGTCATTAAAAATGAAATGAAAATGAAATGAAATGAAATAAACCTTTATTGTCATTGCACATTGTACTTGTACATTTGTACAACGAAACTGGATTACAGCCCCCCCTTTGGTGCAATTAAAAGAAAAAAAAGTATGCAATTAAAGAAACTACGTAAACACTAACAAATAACCTTTAATAGTACAGATTCTGTGCTATGGAAGGGCTAAAAACCAGACTGAAAAACCTCAAAAATGTCATTTGACTCTAAAAACTCTTTTAACTGTATATAAACAATTTTTTCCAAACTTTTTGAGCAAAAAGGCAGCTTGGAAATTGGTTTAAAGTTTGAAAGCACAGTAGGATCCAAACCAGCCTTTTTAATCAGAGGTTGCACTGTTGCATGCTTCCAGTCTTTTGGAACAACAAAGTGCTGTTAATAACAGCAAGAACAGATGGCCCCAAAGTGGTAACAACCTCTTTAAATAGTCGAGGTGGGGCTGCATCTGTAGGGGACCCAGAGGGCTTCATATGACCAACAACCTCATACAAAAAAGGTAAAGTCACAGGCTCAAACTGACAGAAACCAGCAGAGCAGGGAGCAGTGAATGATGGGTCAATGGCACAGGATGATATCTGAGCTCTCACATTAACCAAAGAAGATTAGAAAGTTTTCACATGTCTCAGATGAAGGTTCAATGCAGACACTCTGTGGGACATCAAGAACAATATATGAGGCTTATTGCAGTTTGATCTAATGATTTCCTTCTAGCGTCTCTCACAGCTGCCTGATAGTGATACCAGCAGTCCTTTATGATTTGAAATGAAACCTGGAGCTTATCTTTCTTCCACTTTCGTTCAGCTTTTCTACACTCGCACCTAATAGCAAGAGTTGTTTCATCCAACCAAGGCTCAGACTTAGTAAAACTTACTAAACTACTAACACTAAACTATAATGTAAAATCCAAAACTATTATAACCCTGACTCCAACACATCATTTTTTTATTATTCTCATTTTGGGGCATTCATGGGGGAAGGACACACACAGTGAAACGTCCCAAACAAGAGTTTCTGCATCTCAGCAGCAGCTGTGATTGGATCTGCTTGGACAAAGTTCATGTGTCACTAACACTGCAGTCAGTTTGCTGAGGACTCAGCTGGAAACAGAAAGTAAAAGAATTTATGACTGAAACCTTATCAGGACTCTGGGTGTGGATTACAGAACACACAGGAGCATAAACATCATTAGTGTTTCTATTTTATCTGCCATTCACTGATTTAAACATTATTGATCGTGTTCATGGGAAACCTCAAGTACATAAATCTGATTCCCACGAGGTGGCTGTGGCTCAGGAGGCAGGTCATCTACTGATCAGAGGGTTGGTGGATCGATTCCTGGCTGCTCCAGTCTCCATATGGCATCCTCGGCAACATACTGAACCTCAAGTTACTCTCCAGTGAGTTCATTAGAGTGAATGTGTGAATGTTAGGGTTTCAGAGGGTTTTCTTTTTTGCACAATCTAAGTTGATACTGAGACAGAAAGCCGGGGTGGTCAGGGCTCAGCCGGGGCAGCTGGACAACCTGGGAGGCACAGACACGTCCACTGTTCCAAGAGTCCAAGTAGACTGGACTTAACAGGTCTGACAAGCATGGTAAGAGTCACGAGTCTTCATATGACGAGGCAACTTTAAACAGTCACAGGATCAATGATGGCACTGATGTCACAAAGGGCTGATGAAGCTGAGACATTCACTGCTCAAAAAAAATAAAGGGAACACTCCAATAACACATCCTAGATCTGAATGAATGAAATATTCTCATTGAATACTTTGTTCTGTACAAAGTTGAATGTGCTGACAACAAAATCACACAAAAATCATCAATGGAAATCAAATTTATTAACCAATGGAGGCCTGGATTTGGAGTCACACACAAAATTAAAGTGGAAAAACACACTACAGGCTGATCCAACTTTGATGTAATGTCCTTAAAACAAGTCAAAATGAGGCTCAGTATTGTGTGTGGCCTCCACGTGCCTGTATGACCTCCCTACAACACCTGGGCATGCTCCTGATGAGGTGGCGGATGGTCTCCTGAGGGATCTTCTCCCAGACCTGGACTAAAGCATCCGCCAACTCCTGGACAGTCTGTGGTGCAACGTGACGTTGGTGGATGGAGCAAGACATGATGTCCCAGATGTGCTCAATGGGATTCAGGTCTGGGGAACGGGCGGGCCAGTCCACAGCTTCAATGCCTTCATCTTGCAGGAACTGCTGACACACTCCAGCCACATGAGGTCTAGCATTGTCCTGCATTAGGAGGAACCCAGGGCCAACCACACCAGTCTGGACAAAGTGTTAGCAGCAGGTTATTTACCATGGGCCAACTGTACATATTTAATTCATATTTGGAGTTGAAGATGGCTCATATGCTCTTCATGCTGAATTTGTTTCTACTTCATTAAAATCCTGAAAAATCAAAGTCTGTGTTTTGTTTGTAAGTTTAAACATTTGTTACATTGTAACTCACAATAATATAAATAACTGCTAGATATTGTAAGCTGGGGTTATTCTGAAAAACGGGGCCAAAGCGATCACTGTAGTCTGATTTCTGACTCTGTATGATCCATAAATAAAGGGCTTTGCAGTGGACAGTGTAATCTCAGTAGTCCTCCTCAGTGTGCGCTGTGATGTTGTGAAACATGGTTAAAATGTTGTAACTGTAGCTGCACAGCGATGTGATGATGTCTTCAGCTCTGCTGTCTGACGTGTCTGTGACTGCAGCTCAGCTTTATTACAGTGTGAGGCCTGATGGAAATGTGCTGCACACTGGGGCCTCTCATTACAGCAGCATTAGTGTCTCAGTGAGGTGGAGCTGCTGCAGCCTTTAGAGCAGACAGAAGCTCTCTGTGATTAACACAATGAAAGACAAACACTGGCTCTGCTGTTTGAGATGTGGCTGCACAACATGAACATTTGTCTCTGTTCAGCTGTGAACTGGAAATAAAGGTGCTTTGACTTTTGCAGCATTTGTTGCAAAATGGACGTGATGCTTTTAGTTTGTAGTGTTTATTCATTTCCTCCCTTTGTGGCGCACTGAGCAGCACGCTCCACCTCGTTCTACACTCATGTACCAATCACCATAAAACCATAAAACCAAGCTCACGTTCTCCCCTCTTGTCCTCTAAACCCCACCATGGTCTCTCCACCATGGTCTCTCCACCATGGCTCAGGTTAAATCATCAATCAGTGCTCACATGTCCTCCAGCTCACTCTGCTGTGTCTCCATCATCTCTGTCAGCAGCTCTCCCTTCACCTCCTCCACTGCAGCCTTTCCTGCCTCCAGCCAGCAGTAGCACAGTTTCCACCTGCATCCTGTTGGCCAACATCAGCAGAGGAAGTCTGACCGATCCGGTGTGGAAATCTCATTTTTTTATAATCAACATTATTGATTTGGCAGAGTTTATAGTGGACGGCCTTCCTGCTGCGAACCCTGCTCATTTATCCAGGCTTACCATTAGCATTAGCATTAGCATGGCTGGTACATGAGACATGGGAATACAAACATACAGTTTTTTACTGTGCATAAACAGGAGATGAGAACAATGAGAGTTAATAATGGATTCAGCAGGTGGAGGAAGCCTCAGACTGAGTGCAGTGGCTCAGTTTCTATTGTAGCTCCATGAAATTCTCTTTGCATACAAGCTGTGATCAGCTGCTGCTGAATTCAACAAGATGTAACCAAGTATTCCTCAGTCTAACTGTTCATACTGTCTCCACACTGACAGCATCCAGTAGAAATGTTGGATTCAGTGAATGAATCTCAGCATCAGCAGCTTTGATTCAAACTCATCTCTGCTGCACTGATGTAACCTGTAACTCTGACCATGAACACAGAGCTTTACTGTAAATACAGAACAACAAGCTGACCTGTTTATTACACACTAAACTGCAGTATATTCATACAATCTTTGAATTACACAGTCAGCATACTTCAGTTTGTTTACAGGATCATTTACAACATGAAAAACCATAACTTCACATCATGTTCAAATCTGAGATCTGATTTATAAATGAGGTCATTGCTGTGTGACAAACAGTTTTTGCTGATAGAAACTCTGAATCTGAAATGAAATCTGTTCCCAACAAGCTTTCATGTCTGCAAACGTCAGCCTGTGAACTTTACTCTGACTCAGAGCCGGTCTGAGCAGTCACACGGCATTTTTAAAGCTACAACACACACAGAACTGAGACCTTCACACCTGACCTGCTTCAGTCCCGCCTCCTTCCAGGAAGCAGCTCACCTGTGTGTCAGTGTTTAGTGTGCAGGTGTGGAGTGGAGCTTCTTCTTCTCTGCTCTCAGAAACTGTAAGTTTGCTTTGTTTAACAGTTTGTCTTCAGGAACTTTGTTCATGTTTGATTCCTTCAACAACAATCTGTGTTTTTATTTCCTGGCTAACATCAGGGTCTGTGCTGAGCTAACAGCCGTCTTAATAATACAGTTCTGTGAATCAGACACACTCTTCATAACTGCACACAAAGCTGCTGATTATACCAGATCAGCATGTTGGTCAGAAATCCCCGTTTAAACCAGGAAAACCACCGAGCTGTGACTGCAGTCAGCTGTTTCTGCTAACAATGTTCTCTCTGTTAACACATGACAGGCTTTAGTTTATGTAACAATAAAGCAGTTTGTCAAATAAAATATACTTTTATGTGTGCTGTGATAACCACACAGGCTGGTTTAGGGGCTCAGTGAGCTTCAGGTTTTGGCAGTTTTACTCCAGCTTTGGAAAAATCTCTCAGAGTTTGATGTGTTTGTTTGACTCAAAGCTTTCTGGGAGCTCCTGCCATCAGGTTTGTTCCACACTATCAAACTAAGCTGGAAGCTGCTGTGACTTTGGCTTTGATTTTTACTCCATTCAGTAATAAATACCTCAGTCAGTAAAGATTAATGAGAAAAAGACTGACACAGTTTGTACAGCAGTCACGTTCACATCCTGTCTGTGATCAGCCTCGTTATAAATCTGAGCAAACACGCCGTCCTCAGCTGATCTGAGGTTAGTTACAGGGACCATGGCGCCTTCTTCCTGTTGTTATCAGGTAGTTACAGCAGCATCAATAGGTGGCCTGTAATGAATGGATGAGTTTTTCTTGCTTTTCTAAATGTGTTCAGCATGACTCCTGCTGGCTGACAGCCTGAGGATGAAGCTGCCTCCAAACATTTCCAGATATTACAGAGAACAGAAACTTCCTGTCTGAGTCTCCTGCTTGGACCTGTGGGTGTGTTTGAGAATCCACAGAGTCTCTGCTGAGACGAGTCAGTGGAGCTCAGCCAGCAGCCTCTGTCTCATCGATATCACAGTGATAAGATAAATAAGTTTTTATTGAATTGCACTTTGGAGCTCTAAGTGAATGGATAACCTGTGTTGGTCTTCACAATCCACACGAGCAGCTGTCAGCAAATGCAGACGTGGGAACTTAAATCAGAATCAGAATACTTGATCCCAGAGGGAAATTTCTGTTGTTACAGCTGCAACCGTTTCATTTAAATGAGTAAACCAAAAACACAATAACATACACTAAAGGCATAAAAATATAAAGATATAAAGACTAAAAATATAAAGAGTAAAGAGATAATTTGACTATATACACATCTAAATCTATACACATATGAAACTTGTGTATATATAAATAGGTGTCATTATATATATATGCACAGTCCTTTTTTTTGTACAATGTATAAGTGTATGTACAATGTATATGGAAATTTAAACAATTTTATGTACAATTGCAGGCACACATACCAAATGAATACTGATGAATGAATACTGATAAATGAATGACACTGATGAACCACAGTGTCACCTATTAAGGGAGGAGTTATAGAGTCTGATTGCCACAGGTAGAAATGACCTCCTGTGGCACTCTGTGGTGCATTTTGGTGGGATGAGTCTTGCACTGAATGTGCTCCTGTGTCCCATCACTGTGTTGTAGAGTGGGTGGGAGCCATTGTCCATAATGGCCTGCAGCTTAGACAGCATCCTCCTCTCCGACACTGCCATAAGCGAATCCAGCTCCACTCCCACCACATCACTGGCTTTGTGGATCAGTTTATTGAGTCTGTTGGCGTCTGCCGCCCTCAGCCTGCTGCCCCAGCATGCAACAGCATAGAGGATGACACTCGCCACCACAGACTCATAGAAGATCCTGAGCACAGTCCGGCAGATGTTGAAGGACCTCAGGCGTCTCAGAAAATAGAGACGACTTTGGCCCTTCCTGTATAGGGCATCAGTGTTCTTAGCCCAGTCCAGTTTATTGTCAGTGTGTACCCCCAGATATTTGTAGTCCTCTACGGTGTCCACACTGACCCCCCGATGGACATAGGGGCCACCGGTGCCTTGTCTTTCCTCAAGTCCACCACCAGTTCCTTAGTCTTTGTCACGTTGAGGTCTAGATGGTTCTGCTTGCACCATGTGACAAAGTCCTTCACTGTCCTCCTGTACTCATCCTCATCACCCCTGCTGATACATCCAACTACTGCAGAGTCATCAGAAAACTTCTGAAGATGGCAGGTCTCTGAGCAGTAGCTGAAGTCTGTGGTGTAGAGGGTGAAGAGGAAGGGAGAGAGGACAGTCCCTTGTGGGGCTCCAGTGTTGCTAACCACTCTATCAGACACACAGTGTTGCAGGCGTACATACTGTGGTCTGCCAGTCAGGTAGTCAACAATCCAGGACACAAGGGGGGCATCTACCTGCATCGCTGTCAACTTATCACCCAGAAGAGCAGGCTGAATGGTGTTGAATGCACTTGAGAAGTCAAAGAACATGACCCTCACAGTGCTGGCCGGCTTATCCAGGTGAGCATAGAGTCGGTTTAGCAGGTAGATAATGGCGTCCTCAACTCCCAGGCGGGGCTGGTAGGCGAACTGGAGGGGGTCCAGAAATGACTGGACGATGGGCCGGAGCTGATCCAGGACGAGCCTCTCCATGGTCTTCATTATGTGGGAAGTCAGTGCCACTGGCCTATAATCCCTGATGTCACTGGGTCGCGGCATCTTCGGGACAGGAACGATGCAAGATGTCTTCCACATCACAGGGACCCTCTGAAGATCCAGGCTCATGCTGAAGACATGGTGCAGTACTCCACAAAGCTGAGGGGCACCCTGGGAGAGACCCCGTCAGGGCCTGCAGCCTTGTTTGTGTGGAGTCTCTTAAGTTGTCTTCTCACCTGGTCAGCAGTGAGACTAACTGTAGAGGTGGCGGGTGAGGGAGGGGTGGAGACATCAAGAGGGCCATCACAGGAAGGAAGCAGGCTATTGTGAAGTGTGGGGGTGGGGGGGTGGGGGGTGGAGTGGACTTCTGGAGACCGGCAGCAGAGCTGTCTGGACGAGGGATGACAGAGCCTGCAGTGTCAAACCTGTTGAAGAACAGATTTAGCTCATTGGCCCTGTCCACACTGCCCTCCATTCCCCTGTTGTTGCTGGTCCTGAAGCCAGTGATGGTTCTTATTCCACTCCATACCTCCCTCATGTTGTTCTGCTGGAGTTTCAGCTCCAGCTTCCTCCTATAATTGTTCTTAGCCTCCCTAATTGTTGTTTTAAGTTCCCTCTGGATCGTTCTCACCTCCTCCCTGTTGACAGCCCTGAAGGCCTTCTTCTTATTGTTGAGAAGTGCTTTAATGTCATTTGTTACCCACGGCTTGTTGTTTGGGTAACATTTTACAATCCTGGTAGGAACAATGGTGTCCACACAGAAGTTAATGTAGTCTGTGATGCATTCTGTGAGCCTGTCGATGTCCTCTCCATGAGGCTCACAGAGTGCCGGCCAGTCTGTCACCTCAAAGCAGTCCTGCAGTGCTTCATAAGTGTCTGAGTGTAAAGTCTCTGAGTGTGAGACGAGCTCACAGCTCAGTGAGTTATAATAAAACCACAACAGTAATAAAAGCTGTATTTGCTGAAACTTGTTATTCTGAGCAGAGTCAGAGACTCAGCAGCAGATCAGGATGAAGCTGAACATCAGTGTTAGCCTCTGCTCTCAGCTGCAGACTCACTGCTGCTTCAGGAAATAGAAGAACAGACTTCAGGCTGCATACAGATCTGACCTGAGGTCAGTGAGTGCAGTGCAGGGGTCCTGATTGAGGATCAGAACAGTAAAACTGTTTGCAGCCATCAGGAATAAAGCTGGGAATCTGATTCTTACTGAAGCTCATCAGGAAACAAAGACTTCAGACCCTCCTGCTCCTCCTGCAGAGGTCTGAGGGATTTTCCAGGAACAGTGAAGCTGTTTTCTGGAGAACTGAGTCAGTAGGTGGTGATTTCATCCCTGCTGATCTCTGATCTGTTCTGTGCTGATCTAATAGTGAGAGGAAGTTTGTCCCACAGCGTCGGGGCTGAAACAGTGAAACCACACCCCCTTTGTTTGAATCCTGACCTGAGGGGTCTGGGATGGTATGAGGTGTTAGGAGATGTAAGGTGGAGCTGCAGCATGGAGGGATTTAAGGTAATCTTGGAGTGGATTGTGTGGTGAAGCCGGTGTAATTGTGTGAGGACTGCAGTGATGTGTTCACTGAGTGTTGCTGCTGTGTTTGTACTAACTGCAGACGGAGATGCTGCATCATTCAGGCCTGAATCCACTGAGCTGCAGGGATCTGATCAGGGTGTGGATCAGCTCTTCAGAAGCATTTGTCTGCAGTGAGACTGATCCAGACTCCTGATCAATGATGATCCTCACATTTCTATCAGATTGCTTTGGCTCAGTTATCAGTTGTCCAGCATGTTTATCCAGTTCAAACACAGCACAGACCTGACAGTGATCAGCATCACAGTGAAGGACAGTGGAGTGTAACTGCTATGGTTCAGTCTCTGTGAAAGCAGTCCACAGCTTCTCCTCTTTAGTGTCACAGTGGGCTCATTCATGCAGAAGTGTGTGGGTTTATTTGCTGCACAGGCTGTGAGTCCTGCCCAGTGACTGCTGATGCTTCATGGTTCCTCCACAGGGTGGACCAGCAGAGGGTCCCAGAGGTCAGGCTGCCCAGCAGCATCAAACACAGCTCCACTCCTCATTTAAACATCAAGTGTAAAATAATCAAAGGTCTTTAAGCAGGAACTCGCTGTAGAGAGGGTCCTGTTGTTATAAAACTACATTACCCAGCAGCCCTTTAATTATGAAACTCAGCAGTTCCTCAGTCATGAGATTAGGAGTCATGTGAGCAGTGTGGTGTGACCGCAGAGCAGAGAGGAACTACAGGAATAATTCTTCCTGTATTTGGATGACTGTGCTTCACTTGAATGTGAGTTTTCTATATTCTCTTAAAGATGCTTCTACTTTTCCACTCTGATGCATATTTGTTGAAGCTTTTAGTTCATGTACTTTTAGTGACCTCTGTGGCCGGATTATTGGACCGTTTCTGCCCTCATTCAGGGTCCTGTTTTTCCTTTTGTCTATCAGCTCAGTTAGGGTGTAGGAACATTTGTAACATGGCAGCTTCCCATGGTTAATATAGTTTTAAATATTGTATTGTGTACCTGTGGTCAGTAGATGTGTTATGGGACTGTATTCCTGGGGTACAGAGGCTAACTGGAAGCAAGGACACAGATCTTACTGTGAGCCTTTCAAAATCAGGGGTAAAGTTCATGAAGAATGACCAGATCACACTTCACAGTACATCAAAAATACTCTGCAGGTTGCTGTCTGTGTCAGTAATATCTCAGGTCTGTCAGTAACCTGGGTCTGTGCTGCTTCTCCACATTCTTAGCTGCACTTTCTCTCTCCTAAATTTTGACCCTGTCAAGCTGCAGCTGCATTAGTTATACACAGTGATGTGAGTACTGCCCTACTCTAATCTGACTACTTTTTTCACTAATCTAATGCGTTACTATTTGCAGTCTATAATCAGATTAAAGTTATTGGTTACTGTGTTACTATTTTTGTTATTTTCTTAGTACAAAGATATATTTTTGCTTTCTTTGTAACTAAGTTACTTTTTAAAGGAGTAATCAGTAATCTGATTAGTTTTTTAAGGTAACTATACCATCACTGGTTGTAGATTTAAAACACAGTTTTAAGATTAGGATTCACACTTGAGAGCGGACTGAGCTGAAAATTATTCTTTTCTTCCCTCCTGTTTCTAATATAATATCACCATCACACTGAAATCTATTGATGATGGCTTTCTTTCCTGACTTTCACACATGCCAATTCAGGTTGAACATACTGAGAGTGTTATGGTTGTGGGTCAGTGGCCCAGAGTCTTGAGTTCTTTTTTTGTGTAGTTCCATTTTGTTGTATTTTTTGCTGGTGGGTGTTCATTATTTAGATCCTCAGTTTTTTATGGTAAGGTTTTCTGTTAGTTGTATGTTATTCAGGGTTTCTTGTGTTAGGTTTGTGTGTTTTGTGTTTAGTTCCACTTCCTGTTTTATTTTGATAGTGTTGAGTTCCTTGTGTGTTGTGTTCAGTTTTGCGTCCCCCTGTCTAGTCTGCGTAATTATGGTCAGCTGTTTTCCACCTGTTGTCACTCCCCTCATTTACCCTTGTGTATTTGTCTGCTCTTGTCTTTGTCGTTTGTCAGGTCCTAAGTCTGTTTACATTTGGGTTAATGTTCGTGCTGAGTGTTTTTGAGTTTTTGAGTTTCTAGTTTTTCGAGTGTTTAGTCTTCGTGTAGCTGGCCTGTCCAGCTTTGTTTTCTTGTGTTATTTTCAATAAAAGTTAAGCACAGATCTACCAAGCAGCTCTCGCCTCATGTCCTGCTTTGAGGTCCTCTCTGCCCTGGCTGCAGCACCCAGCCGTGACAGAGAGCTGAATGGATCAACTGTGATCAGCTGTTCTGGAACAGAAAACTCAGAGTTGATCACCTCAGAATTTATTTTGAAACTCAGAGTTTGTGTATGGGGAATACAGAGGCATGCTGGTTAATGCTTTTGCCTCACACCTCACAGGTCTGGGTTTGAATCCGCCTGGGCCTTTCTGTTTGGATTTCTTCATGTTCTCCCCTTGACTGCTTGGGTTTTCTCTGGGTACTAAAGCAGTGACAGATCACCAACAGGCCATTTCAGTGTCAGGAAACCCAACAATCAGGACTTACATACTGCCGGACACTTTTGCATCTCAGCACTGCTGAAGAACAAAACGATGATTTAAACAGTACACACGATGTTAGAGAGAACCATCCAAAGGGCTGTTGTAACTGTCATCATTTATTGGAGCATGTATTAAAATCACATCAAATTAATGTAGTAAAACAAGTCCTTTTTCTAATGATGATGATGATGATGATGTTGATGATGTTAGAAATGAAGCTGGGAATGTTTTCCATAACACCTGAGTGAAAGTCCAAAATCAACATAACTGGGAGTGAGTCACTGGGAGACTCACAAAAACAGTAAAAGATGTCTACTCCACTGGTATTCTGAAGGAAGGCTTTTACTGGATAAACTTTATGAATCCATTTAAATGGAACCTCCTGTAAGAGCCATTGTATTTATTTCTTTGTATTGTATGCATGTGGACACTGGGGGTAGTTACTTCCATGAGTTACTGCATTTATACAGGAAGGGGTTTATTCATTTATGCATTTATGGGAAAGTATTACAGTTTTCGACTGTTGTCTGTGTCAGGTAACGCCGAGTACCGGCTGATTGGAAAGCTGATGCACCTCCTTCACTTTCTTTGTGAGGAAATATTTTTCTGACAAAGACCATAAGGTTTTTCAGTCAACGTCCCTTATAAAGTTGCTCCAGTCAGACATGGATAGAAGAGCAGAGACCAGGTCCTCTGGAAGGATGGGCCTCACTTTAGCATTCACTCCTTTGTTAGAGGAGACTGGGGTGATGGGAGGGATAGCACTTCGAAGCAACATGGAAAGAGCAGACAGGATAGCCTCAGAAGCAATAGAGCACTCTTTGGGGCTAGTGCTATATCTGGTTAGGAACTCTGAGTAACTGCATGATAAATCATCATTACTGAACAGCTGACTCACAAAGACACCAGTTCTCGAAAATACACATTTGTCCTTTAACTGGAGAGATGACATTTGAATTCTGATAAACTTCAGGACAGCTAAAGAGAGAAGATCCCAGTTGGAGGTAGGACTTTTGAGAGGCTTCTTAATCCAATTTACTTTGAAAGTGTTATTTTGAGAGCTAAAATTAATCAAATCTGAGCCACCATTATTATTATAGGTATAAATTTATAATAGTGCTCCTAGATTTCTTATCTTTGGTAATGTGGATCCTCAGATCAGTTACACAGTTTCTCACTGGAATACTAGAAACAGTGGAACAGCGCACTTGTTCAGTGGTAGCAGTTCACATTTGCTCAGATTAAGGAGAGTCCAGATGCCCTGGAGGAGGACTCGGAAACCTGAGGAACATCTCTGAGAAACAGCGCAGTGTCAGCTGCTGACTGATTTCTGTTCCAGCTATACTGATGCCTTTGACTGAACTGACCTCTAGGTAGAAACTGTGCTGCTACCAGGAAGAGACAAAAAGGGAAATGTCTGGGATGTACCACGGGGAAGTTTGATAGAACTGTTACCATTGGCATAGAGGGCTTTGACATAGTTCCTAAAAAAAAAGAAAAAAAGTCAATTTTGTGTTTCAAGGAATCAAATGCTTCATAAACATAAAACAAAAAAGAATAAAACTGTCTTCTGTAACAACTTCAGCATAATCTAATGAAACCTGGTTGGCATGGACAGGATTTAGAGATATTGGTCATTAACTGTTCAAAGAGAGCGGTCTTTACTAGGTTCAAACTAATCATAATGTACTTTGTGTGTACTCTTCTTTTAAGAATGCGGCTAAGGTTTCAGAGTTTCCTGTAGAATTTGGCCACCAGGTCATCATTTTAGGCCGATTTACTACATCAGAAATCTCTTTCATGCCTGTTGCAGAAATCTCTGTCCTCTGTGGACAGCTGGTGAACATCAGGGATGGAGACAAAGAACTAGAAGCTGACGATGCCAGTCTTTAGAGGTGTTATTGATCCATCAGTTCTTAAATGCTGTGTTGGATTATTTTTTTGACGGTTGTCTTTCGAACCTTGAAAGAGTAACCTGAATAATGCAGGCTTTCTTCCAGACATCATCTACACCAGGGGTGCCCAGGGATTGCTTTTTTTGTATTTCCTTTTATTTTGCTTTGTTTTACTATGCTGTCTGCTGCTTGGTAGATCTGATAACTGCCTGACCTGGATAAATGAAGGTTATAATAAAAATAAATTGAATGCAAATAAAGAATTTTATGAAATTTGACTCAAACTCAAACCTTTATTCACCAGAACCAACAAATAACATGTTTGCATTAATGTGAAGGATGATACTGAGATCTCGACTGCAGTAAATGGGGCAGGTCTGGCTCCAGGTGGGAGTCACTTAGTCTTGTCCTCACACGGTGCTTATTCATGTTCATAACTGAGAATGTCTTCTCGCACAAGAATGTCGAGCCAAACAAGCTCAACATTTTCTTAGCAAATGTTCAAATCTCTTGGAACCTGTCTTTATCCAGCTGCTGGTAAAAGTTGACAAGAGGGCATTGTTGATGCCGGCTGCGACACTCCGTGTCACACTGCAGCTCAATGAGCTCCAACTGCAGGTGGGCTGGAATGTCACTGGGATCAACGGAAAAAGGAGAGGAAAAAAGGGTGATCTCCTTTTCAATAGTTGCAAAATCCCTGAAACGCTGTTGAAACTCCTCAGCCAGAGATGTTTGCGGCATACCTCCTCATTTGTGCACTGATATTGTGCACTGGAAAACGGGTCATTATTTCTTGTTTGGAAATTTTGGGCTGCATTTGTGACAGGTGGCTTTGGAAAAGTAGCACCTTGGTCCGAAAGGCTTTGATATATGAATAGAGTTGGATTATCATTGCATTTGCCCCTGAAGGCTTGTGTTCAGGGATTGTGTCAACTAAAAATCCAAAATCATCCAGCCAACAGGATTGGTTAGTTCTGGCATTGGTTGTCCCTTTGTTTCCACGAACTGTCCAATTTCCTCTTTAAGAGAGTAGAAACGCTGCAGTGCAGACCCCCGACTGAGCCATCTTACATCAGTGTGATTCACAACATCTCCGTATTCAGCGTGAATGTCCAGTAGAAATTGTTGAAACTGGTGGTGGCACAGGGCTTTGGAGCGAATATATTTAATAGCCTTTATCACCGGTTTCATAACGTGATCATATTTCAGATGTTTGGCACATAGAACTTGTTGGTGAATAATACAATGGAGTTTTATAGCTTTACCTCCTTCTTCGCTGACTTTGTTAGACACTAGGGCTACTAATCCACTGTGCTCGCCAACCATGGCAGGTGCGCCATCCATAATAATCCCTGTGATTTTAATCCACTGTAGTTTTATATCATCTACGGCGGAACAAAAAAAGCAAATAAATCTGTCCTCTTGTTTGATCCTTAAGGCTCTGGAGGTCAAGTAGCTCTTCACTCACGTTCATTTCACTGTCCACTCCTCTCAAAAAAATCAGTAACTGAGCGGTGTCGGATGCATCCGTGCTTTCGTCGCAGGCTAACGAAAAAATTCAAACTCCACTCCTTTTGCCTCCAATGGTCTCTTAGTATCAGATGAAACTTCTTCAGTCCTTCTTGACACAGTGCTACGAGCCAGGCAAACAGTGGTGAACTGTTGCTTTTTCTCAGGACAAATGTTTTCCACCATTTTCATCACAGTCTTTAATAAATTCACTGTCAGTAAAAGGTTTGCAGTGCTTGGTAATCAGTATTGCCACCACATAGCTTGCCTTTGTGGCATTTTCATTCGACTCAGTGGCTCTTGTGAAAAAGCGTTGCTGTGCCATTAAACCAGCTTCCACTTGCTTCAATTTTTCACAGCGTTTGTTCCCAGTTAGCTTGTTGTAATTAGCATGTTTCGTCTGGTAGTGCCTCTTTATATTGAACTCCTTGAACACAGCCACAGTCTCTTGGCAAATTAGGCAGACACAGCTGTTTCGTAACTCAGTGAAAAAATATTCTGATTTCCACTTGTCCTTGAAGTGGGCCTCGCTGTCCACTTTCCTATTCTTATTTCCAGTTACCATTTTAGAACTGGGCAAAAAAACAAATCCCGCACCAAATGGGGCCATGAGACCCCTGCTTCTGGTCTGCGAATTGATTTCAAAAATAACATACAAGTTGGCCCTTTAAGTTACTTTTTGACATTTTGCCTTCCCCTCCAATTAAGAGGGTTAAGCGAAATGTCAAAAAAGTAGCTTAAAGGGCCAACTTGTATGTTATTTTTGACACCAATTCATGGACCGGAAGTAGGGGTGGGGCCGGAAGCGGCCCGCGGACCAGGAATTTGGGCATCCCTGGACAAGTTTACTGCCATCCTGTGTTGAAATATAAAATTGCTTTTTTTTAACGCATGTATTTTATATTGTGGACAACAGTACTGGGGGGGCACATGTTATTCATTTTATGACAGAGGCTTCGGGCCAGTTGAAATATGAATGCGGGCCGCATTTGGCCCGGGGGCCGGACTTTGGGCATGTCTGGTCTACACAACCTGACAAACGTTCCTCCAGCTTTACACTGTGTCTATCTCGTCTAACCCGCAGTACTGCTCAGGCAGCTCAGTCTGTTCAGGTTTTGAGTTCAGGAAAGAAATGTTATGTATTACTTCATCTACTTCATCTTTCTCATTTTTGGTAAATCAGTGCTTTCCCCCAGATTTAGCAATTTTGAATTTGAACAGCTCCAAATTAAGACCAAACATATTTTCAGTTATAGTTTTGTTCTCTGTTCAATTCAATTCAATTTTATTTATATAGCGCCAATTCACAACAAACAGTTGCCTCAAGGCACTTTGTATTGTGGGTAAAGACCCTACAATAATACAGAGAAAACCCAACAGTCAAAAAGACCCCCTATGAGCAGCACTTGGTGACAGTGGGAAGGAAAAACTCCCTTTAACAGGAAGAAACCTCCATCAGACCCAGGCTCAGGGAGGGGGGGTCATCTGCCGCGACCGGTTGGGCTGAGGGGAGAGAAAAAGAGACATGCTGTGGAAGAGAGCCAGAGATTAATAACAATTAATGATTAAATGCAGAGTGGAGTATAAACAAAGTAAATAAGGTGAATGAGAAGAAACTGTGCATTATGTGAACCCCCCAGCAGACTAGGCCTATAGCAGCATAACTAAGGGATGGTTCAGGGTCACCTGATCCAGCCCTAACTATAAGCTTGATCAAAAAGGAAAGTTTTAAGCCTAATCTTAAAAATAGAGAGGGTGTCTGTCTCCTGAATCCAAGCTGGGAGCTGGTTCCACAGAAGAGGGGCCTGAAAGCTGAAGGCTCTGCCTCCCATTCTACTCTTAAGTATCCGAGGAACCACAAGTAAGCCAGCGGTCTGAGAGTGAAGTGCTCTGTTGGGGTGATATGGGACTATGAGGTCTTTGAGATAAGATGGGGCCTGATTATTCAAGACCTTGTATGTGAGGAGAAGAATTTTAAATTCTATTCTAGATTTAACAGGGAGCCAATGAAGGGAAGCCAATATGGGAGAAATCTGCTCTCTCTTTCTAGTCCCTGTCAGTACTCTAGCTGCAGCATTTTGGATCAGCTGAAGGCTTTTCAGGGAGCTTTTAGGACAGCCTGATAATAATGAATTACAATAGTCCAGCCTAGAAGTAATAAATGCATGAATTAGCTTTTCAGCATCACTCTGAGAAAGGATGTTTCTAATTTTAGAAATATTGCGCAAATGCAAAAAAGCGGTCCTACATATTTGTTTAATATGTGCATTGAAGGACATATCCTGGTCAAAAATGACTCCAAGATTTCTCACAGTGTTACTGGAGGCCAAAGTAATGCCATCCAGAGTAAGTATCTGGTTTGACACCATGTTTCTAAGATTTGTGGGGCCGAGAACAAGAACTTCAGTTTTATCTGAATTTAGAAGCAGGAAATTAGAGGTCATCCAGGCCTTAATGTCTTTAAGACATTCCTGCAGTTTAACT
This sequence comes from Amphilophus citrinellus, assembly GCA_013435755.1. Classification (NCBI taxonomy): domain Eukaryota; kingdom Metazoa; phylum Chordata; class Actinopteri; order Cichliformes; family Cichlidae; genus Amphilophus; species Amphilophus citrinellus. The sequence continues at coordinate 51,373 of CM024212.1, forward strand.
AATTGATGTGTGTCATCTGGCTTCATTGATAGGAAAAGCTGAGTATCATCTGCATAACAATGAAAATTGATGCAGTGCTTTCTAATAATACTGCCTAAGGGAAGCATGTATAATGTAAATAGAATTGGTCCTAGCACAGAACCCTGTGGAACTCCATAATTAACCTTAGTGTGTGAAGAAGACTCCCCATTTACATGAACAAATTGGAGTCTATTAGATAAATATGATTGAAACCACTGCAGTGCAGTACCTTTAATACCTATAGTATGCTCTAATCTCTGTAATAAAATGTTATGGTCAACAGTATCAAAGCTGCACTGAGGTCCAACAGGACAAGAACAGAGATGAGTCCACTGTCAGAGGCTCTAAGAAGATCATTTGTAACCTTCACTAATGCTGTTTCTGTACTGTGATGAATTCTGAAACCTGACTGAAACTCTTCAAATAAACCGTTCCTCTGCAGATGATCAGTGAGCTGTTTTACAACTACTATTTCAAGAGTCTTTGAGAGAAAAGGAAGGTTGGAGATTGGCCTATAATTAGCTAAGACAGCTGGGTCAGTGATGGCTTTTTAAGTAGAGGTTTAATTACAGCCACCTTGAAGGCCTGTGGTACACAGCCAACTAATAAAGACAGATTGATCATTTTTAAGATAGAAGCATCAATAATTGGAAAGACTTCTTTGAACAGTCTAGTAGGAATGGGATCTAATAAACATGTTGCTGGTTTGGAGGAAGTAACTATTGAAGTTAACTCTGAAAGATCAACTGGAGCCAAAGAGTCTAAACAAATACCAGCAGTGCTGAAAGCAGCCGAACATGAAGATCAATCTTTGAGATGGTTATGAATAATTTTTTCTCTAATGTCTAAAATTTTATTTGTAAAGAAATCCATGAAGTAACTACTAGTTAAAGTGAAAGGAATACTCGGCTCTACAGAGCTCTGACTCTTTGTCAGCCTGGCTACAGTGCTGAAAACAAACCTGGGGTTGTTCTTATTTTCTTCAATTAATGATGAGTAGTAAGATGTCCTAGCTTTACGGAGGGCTTTTTTATAGAGCAACAAACTTTATTTCCAGGCTAAATGAGCATCTTCTAATTTAGTGAGACACCATTCCCTCTCCAGCTTTCGGGTTATCTGCTTTAAACTGTGCGTTTGTGAATTATACCACAGAGTCAGGCACTTCTGATTTGAAGCTTTCCTTTTCAGAGGAGCCACAGTATCCAAAGTCGTACGCAGTGAGGATGTAAAACTATTGACGAGATAATCGACCTCACTGGGAGCAGAGTTTAGGTAGCTGCTCTGCACTGTGTTGGCACTGAAGAGCATAATAATGAAGGAATTAGATCCTTAAACTTAGTTACTGCACTTTCAGAAAGACTTCTACTGTAATAAAACTTATTCCCCACTGCTGTGTAATCCATTAAAGTAAATGTAAATGTTACTAAGAAATCTGTTGGATCCTATTTTCAGTTTTCAGATACATCACAATGTTTAAGGATGTTGATGATCAGTTCCCATAAAGCAGGCCCAGGAGAACAGAAAGAAGCTGCTGTAGGCATGAGGATGTGGATAGTTTTGAGATTGGTTAGTCGTGATGGTAACATGCCTGCAACTACATTCCTCAGATCTTTAGAGATGAGCTGATAGTTCATGACTGGTTTGATAACAATTTGTTACATGTACCATGTGTCAGTAACAGTTTCAGGTATGCATTATGAGAATCATAAATTGTAGACAGCCACACTGTAAACCTGGATAAGTTGAATCTACTTAAAAAAAACAAGGTAACTTGTTGCCTTAAATTTTTTAAGTAATGAAACAGTTCATTTAACTCAGCCTGTTAAGTAAGCACTACTCCATTTCCAAATGAACTAAATTGTATGTTCTAAAAAAATTAAATTTCTTTTGATCAATCAGTTCCCCCTATCCTTTTCATGGTTGTGTGGGGGTGGTGGGGGCTGGAGCCTGTCCCAGCTGAAAAGGCAGTAAGATGCAGGGTGCACCCCATACAGGTCACCAGCCTGTTGCAGGGCTGACACAGACAACCATTCACACCTGTGGGCAATTTAGAGAGACCAATTAACCTAACCCCAGTAACTGCATGTCTTCAGATTGTGGGAGGAAACCCACACAGACACAGGGAGAACATACAAACTCCACACAGCCAGAGTCCCAGGCTAAGGTGGAATTGAACCCAGACTATCAGATAGCTATTCTGGCAGTGAGGCAGCAGTGCTAACCACCACGCCACTGTGCTACCCAGTCACACAAATATTTTTTACAGTGTTAAACTGTGTCTGTTTAAATTTGGTAAATAAACATGATAAAACTCAGCCCTGCTGAATGCTGATACATTAACATTTACAAATAACATTTGTCCATGGAACAATAAAAAACTATACGAGAGAGCGTTGTGAACAAAAACACCAAATGTCTTCTATTCCAAACAGCGAGAGGCCTGGGCCAAGCCGGAATTGAACCCAGACCTTCTAGATGGCATTCTACCTGTGAGGTAGCACTGCTAACCATCACACCACCATGCAGCTGTGCATTAATCCAGTCTGTTAAAACTGGTATAAACTAGATTTTTAGCAGGTGCAAAACTTGATGATATTAAGTTGTTTGAACTCAAACACATGATTACAATAAAATAGACCATCAAAAAGTACAGTCTACTCAGCATTAACAAGTAATGTTCACATTCTAGGCAATTTTAAGTAATATGAACTCAATATTTTTAAGTGGAATTAAAATCTGGGTTTACAGTGTACCAGCCAAGACAAGGATTTAGGACATTTAAGTCCCACCAAAAACAGTGTAAGAATAAGGAACTGTAATCAACCAGTGAAAGAACTCATTCCTCTGGCTAAGTGTTTCTCAAACTGTGGGGAACGCCCCACTGGTGAGGTGCAGGCTCATGCACAAACAAGTTGAACATCGGGTGTCTCAGGGTAACTGGTGGCAGTTACACAAATGGTTGTAGTTTCTTTTCAGTAGGTGTTACCAACAAACAGAAAGTAAAGACTGAGCTGAATATTTGCTCTGTAAAATAATTTCTTTATTGTTGTTCTCTAATAGCACACAGCAGTCTACTGTTGACTGGATGTTGGACTTTTGATTCACAATCAGCTGTTTCCTGTTTAGCTGCTCATGTCACTTGGTGTTGGCTCTCACTGCGGTATTGTATCACTTCCTGTTCCTGTTTCGGAGCACAGTGTTTTGCTGTCTGTTAGCTGTTATATCTGTATAGCTCGATCTATCTGGATAATAACATATTTTAGTGTAATCTTCACCTCCTTTATCTAGACCACACTCTTTGCTGAATCACCTGTATTCACATTATTCACTTTATTTGTTTTTAATAATTCACTAGCTTAGCTCAGCTAGTAGCTTAGCTCTTAGCCGACTCACTAGCAGCATGGCTTCTTCTCCTGTCTCTCCTGCACTTTCCTGCTCTGGGTGTCACATGTTTAGTTACTCCTTGGCCTCCTTTAGCAGTAACGGTACTTGTAATAAATGTAGTCTGTTTGTAGCTCTGGAGGCCAGGCTTTCTGAATTGGAGACTCGGCTCTGCACCCTGGAAAATCCTGTATCTAGCCAGGCCCCTGTAGCGGGTGCGGACCATGGTAGCTTAGCCGCTGTTAGCTCCCCCCCAGCAGATCCCGAGCAGCAGGGAAAACAGGCCGGCTGGGTGACGGTGAGGAGGAAGCGTAGTCCTAAGCAGAAGCCCCGGGTACACCACCAACCTGTTCACGTCTCTAACCGTTTTTCTCCACTCGGCGACACACCCACCGAGGAACAAACTCTGGTTATTGGCGACTCTGTTTTGAGAAACGTGAAGCTAGAGACACGAGCGACCATAGTGCCAGAGCAGGCGACATTCATGGAAATTTGAAACTGCTGGCTAAGGCTAATCGTAGATTTGGTAAGATCGTTATTCACGTCGGCAGTAATGACACCCGGTTACGCCAATCGGAGGTCACTAAAATTAATATTGACTCGGTGTGTAACTTTGCAAAAACAATGTCGGACTCTGTAGTTTTCTCTGGGCCCCTCCCCAATCAGACCAGGAGCCACATGTTTAGCCGCATGTTCTCCTTGAATCGCTGGCTGTATGAGTGGTGTCCAAAAAACGACGTGGGCTTCATAGATAATTGGGAAAGTTTCTGGGGAAAACCTGGTCTTGTTAGGAGAGACGGCATCCATCCCACTTTGGATGGAGCAGCTCTCATTTCTAGAAATCTGGCCAAATTTATTAACCCTAAAACCTGACTACCCAGGGTTGAGACCAGGAAGCAGAGTTGCAGTCTTACACGCCTCTCTGCAGCTTCTCTCCTCCTGCCATCCCCCCAAAACCCCATCCCCATAGAGTCGGTGCCTGCTCCCAGACCACCAAAAAACAAAGCTAAAATCAGCAAAAAGCTATTTAAGCATAAAAATTCAAAAACAATAAATAATACAGCTTCATCAACTGCACCAAAGAATAAAACAATTAAATGTGGATTATTAAACATTAGGTCTCTCTCTTCCAAGTCCCTATTAGTAAATGATTTAATAATTGATCAACATATTGATTTATTCTGCCTTACAGAAACCTGGTTACAGCAGGATGAATATGTTAGTTTAAATGAATCAACACCCCCGAGTCACAATAACTGTCAGAATGCTCGAAGCACAGGTCGAGGAGGAGGAGTAGCAGCAATCTTCAATTCCAGCTTATTAATGAATCAAAGACCCAGACAAAGTTTTCATTCTTTTGAAAGCCTGACTCTTAGTCTGGTCCATCCTAATTGGGAAAATCAAAAACCTCTTTTATTTGTTATTATCTATCGTCCACCTGGTCCTTACTCAGAGTTTCTGTCTGATTTCTCAGACTTTTTATCTGATTTAGTGCTCAGTTCAGATAAAATCATTATAGTGGGTGATTTTAACATCCATGTAGATGCTGAAAATGACAGCCTCAACACTGCATTTAATCTATTGTTAGATTCAATTGGCTTCTCTCAAAATGTAAAGGAGCCCACCCACCACTTTAATCATACTCTGGATCTTGTCCTGACATATGGCATAGAAACTGAAGACTTAACAGTATTCCCTGAAAGCCCCCTCCTGTCTGATCATTTCTTAGTAACATTTACATTTACTTTAATGGATTACACAGCAGTGGGGAATAAGTTTTATTACAGTAGAAGTCTTTCTGAAAGTGCTGTAACTAAGTTTAAGGATCTAATTCCTTCATTGTTATGCTCTTCAGTGCCAACACAGTGCAGAGCAGCTACCTAAACTCTGCTCCCAGTGAGGTCGATTATCTCGTCAATAGTTTTACATCCTCACTGCGTACGACTTTGGATACTGTGGCTCCTCTGAAAAGGAAAGCTTCAAATCAGAAGTGCCTGACTCCGTGGTATAATTCACAAACGCACAGCTTAAAGCAGATAACCCATAAGCTGGAGAGGGAATGGCGTCTCACTAAATTAGAAGATGCTCATTTAGCCTGGAAAAAGAGTTTTTTGCTGTATTAAAAAGCCCTCCGTAAAGCTAGGACATCTTACTACTCATCATTAATTGAAGAAAATAAGAACAACCCCAGGTTTGTTTTCAGCACTGTAGCCAGGCTGACAAAGAGTCAGAGCTCTGTAGAGCCGAGTATTCCTTTCACTTTAACTAGTAGTGACTTCATGGATTTCTTTACAAATAAAATTTTAGACATTAGAGAAAAAATTATTCATAACCATCTCAAAGATTGATCTTCATGTTCGGCTGCTTTCAGCACTGCTGGTATTTGTTTAGACTCTTTGGCTCCAGTTGATCTTTCAGAGTTAACTTCAATAGTTACTTCCTCCAAACCAGCAACATGTTTATTAGATCCCATTCCTACTAGACTGTTCAAAGAAGTCTTTCCAATTATTGATGCTTCAATCTTAAAAATGATCAATCTGTCTTTATTAGTTGGCTGTGTACCACAGACCTTCAAGGTGGCTGTAATTAAACCTCTACTTAAAAAGCCATCACTGACCCAGCTGTCTTAGCTAATTATAGGCCAATCTCCAACCTTCCTTTTCTCTCAAAGGTTCTTGAAAGAGTAGTTGTAAAACAGCTAACTGATCATCTGCAGAGGAACGGTTTATTTGAAGAGTTTCAGTCAGGTTTCAGAATTCATCACAGTACAGAAACAGCATTAGTGAAGGTTACCAATGATCTTCTTACAGCCTCTGACAGTGGACTCATCTCTGTGCTTGTCCTGTTGGACCTCAGTGCAGCTTTGATACTGTTGACCATAACATTTTATTACAGAGATTAGAGCATACTATAGGTATTAAAGGTACTGCAATGCAGTGGTTTGAGTCATATTTATCTAATAGACTCCAATTTGTTCATGTAAATGGGGAGTCTTCTTCAGACACTAAGGTTAATTATGGAGTTCCACAGGGTTCTGTGCTAGGACCAATTCTATTTACATTATACATGCTTCCCTTAGGCAGTATTATTAGAAAGCACTGCATCAATTTTCCTTGTTATGCAGATGATACTCAGCTTTACCTACCAATGAAGCCAGATGACACACATCAATTAATTAAACTGCAGGAATGTCTTAAAGACATTAAGGCCTGGATGACCTCTAATTTCCTGCTTCTAAATTCAGATCAAACTGAAATTCTTGTTCTCGGCCCCACAAATCTTAGAAACATGGTGTCAAACCAGATACTTACTCTGGATGGCATTAATTTGGCCTCCAGTAACACTGTGAGAAATCTTGGAGTCATTTTTGACCAGGATATGTCCTTCAATGCACATATTAAACAAATATGTAGGACCGCTTTTTTGCATTTGCGCAATATTTCTAAAATTAGAAACATCCTTTCTCAGAGTGATGCTGAAAAGCTAATTCATGCATTTATTACTTCTAGGGTGGACTATTGTAATTCATTATTATCAGGCTGTCCTAAAAGCTCCCTGAAAAGCCTTCAGCTGATCCAAAATGCTGCAGCTAGAGTACTGACAGGGACTAGAAAGAGAGAGCAGATTTCTCCCATATTGGCTTCTCTTCATTGGCTCCCTGTTAAATCTAGAATAGAATTTAAAATCCTTCTCCTCACCTACAAGGTCTTGAATAATCAGGCCCCATCTTATCTCAAAGACCTCATAGTCCCATATCACCCCAACAGAGCACTTCTCTCTCAGACTGCTGGCTTACTTGTGGTTCCTAGGATACTTAAGAGTAGAATGGGAGGCAGAGCCTTCAGCTTTCAGGCCCCTCTTCTGTGGAACCAGCTCCCAGCTTGGATTCAGGAGACAGACACCCTCTCTATTTTTAAGATTAGGCTTAAAACTTTCCTTTATGATCAAGCTTATAGTTAGGGCTGGATCAGGTGACCCTGAACCCTCCCTTAGTTATGCTGCTATAGGCCTAGGCTGCTGGGGGGGTTCACATAATGCACTGTTTCTTTTCATGCACTTCTTTTTACTCTGTTTATATCCCAGTCTGTATTTAATCATTAGTTATTATTAATCCCTGGCTCTCTTCCAGAGCATGTCTTTTGTCCTGTCTCTCTCCCCTCAGCCTCAACCGGTTGCGGTAGATGACTGCCCCTCCCTGAGCCTGGTTCTGCTGGAGGTTTCTTCCTGTTAAAACGAAACTTGAAAACATTGAATGAAAGTCTGGGGAAAAATGTGTGCATATATATATATATATATATATATATATATATATATATATATATATATATATATATATATATATATATATAATATATATATATATATATATATATATATATATATATATATATATATATATATATATATACAGTTGTGCTCAAAAGTTTACATACAGTACCCCAGCAGAATTTTTGCTTTCTTGGCCTTTTTTCAGTGAATATGAATGATAACACAAAAACATCTTTTCCACTCATGCTTAGTAGTTGGGTGAAACCATTTATTGATAAACAACTGTGTTTTCTATTTTTAAATCATAATGACAACAGAAACTACCCAAATGACCCTGATCCAAAGTTTACATACCCTGGTGATTTTGGCCTGATAAAGTGCACAGAAGTTGACACAAATGGGTTTGATGTTACTAAAGGTAACATCCTCATCTGTGATCTATTTGCGTGTAATCAGTGTGGGTGCATAAAAGCTGAGTGAGTTTCTGGGATCCAGACAGACTCTTGCATCTTTCATCAGCCACTGACGTTTCTGGATTCTGAGTCATGCGAAAGCAAAGGAATTGTCAGCGGATCTACGGGAAAAAGTAGTTGAACTGTATAAAACAGGAAAGGGATACAAAAAGATAACCAAGGAATTGATAATGCCAGTCACCTGTGTTCAAACTGTGATTAACAAATGGAAAATCAGGGGCTCTGTTAAAACCAAACCACGGTCAGGTAGACCAACAAAAATTTCGGCCACAACTGCCAGGAAAATTCTTTGGGATGCAAAGAAAACCCACATCAGCTGAAATACAGGACACTCTGAAAACTGGCAGTGTGGCTGTTTCAAGATCCACAATAAGGAGGCACTTGAAGAAAAATGGGCTGCATGGTCGAGTCGCCCGAAGAAAGCCATTACTGCGCAAATGCCACAAAGTATCTCACCTACAATATGCCAAACACACAGAGACAAGCCTCAGAACTTCTGGAACAAGGTCATTTGGAGTGATGAGACCAAAATTGAACTTTTTGGTCACAACCATAAACGTTACATTTGGAGAGGCGTCAACAAGGCCTATGATGAAAGGAACACCATTCCTACTGTAAAGCACGGAGGCGGATCGCTGGTGTTTTGGGGATGTGTGAGCTACAAAGGCACAGGAAACTTGGTCAAAGTTGAAGGAAAGATGAATGCAGCACGTTATCAGCAAATACTGGAGGCAAATTAGCACTCATCAGCCCAGAAGTTATGGATGGGAGGAACTTGGATGTTCCAACATGACAATGATCCAAAACACAAGGCCAAGTCGACCTGTCACTGGTTACAGCAGAACAAAGTGAAGGTTCTGGAGTGGCCATCTCAGTCTCCTGACCTCAATATCATTGAGCTACTCTGGGGACATCTCAACCACGCAGTTCATGCAAGACAGCCCAGGAATTTACAGGAACTGGAGGCTTTTTGCCAAGAAGAATGGGCAGCTTTACTATCAGAGTAAATAAAGAGCCTCATCCAAAACTACCACAAAAGACTTCAGGCTGTCACTGATGTTAGAGGGGGCAATACATGGTATTAAGAACTGGGGTATGTAAACTTCTGATCAGGGTCATTTGGATGTTTTTTGTTGTCATTATGATTTAAAAATAGAAAACACAGCTGTTTATCAATAAATGGTTTCACCCAACCACTAAGCATGAGTGGAAAAGATGTTTTTGTGTTATCATTCATATTCTCTGAAAAAAGGCCAAGAAAGCAAAAATTCTGCTGGGGTATGTAAACTTTTGAGCACAACTGTATATATCAGCAGAGCCTTGATGAAGGCTCTGCTGATCTAGGAGCCTTCATCAAGAACTCAATGGGGATGTGGAGAACAACACTGGAGGCCAACTCCAAGCCCATTGCACAAGTCAACATCAAGTGTGGGATTTACCAAGGAGATGCTCCGTCCCCACTACTGTTCTGCATAGGCCTGAATCCCCTCAGCCAGATCATCAACAAGACTGGCTATGGATACCGACTTCGGAATGGAGCAAATATCAGCCACCTCCTGTACATGGATGACATCAAGCTGTATGCTAAGAGTGAACGAGATATCGATTCACTGATCCACACCACCAGGATCTACAGCAATGATATCGGCATGTCATTCGGACTGGAGAAGTGTAGTCGGATGGTAACTAAGAGAGGAAAAGTAGTCAGAACTGAGGGGATCACACTACCAGAAGGCAACATTACAGACATTGAGGACAGCTACAAGTACTTTGGAATCCCACAGGCAAATGGGAACCATGAAGAGGCTGCTAGGAAAGCTGCAACCTCCAAGTACCTGCAGAGAGTAAGGCAAGTCCTGAAGAGTCAGCTGAATGGGAAGAACAAGATCTGGGCTATAAACACCTATGCCCTGCCAGTTGTCAGATACCCTGCTGGGATAATAAGCTGGCCAAAGGAGGAGCTGGAAGCCACAGATGTCAAGACAAGAAAGCTCCTTACCATGCATGGAGGGTTTCACCCCAAATCCAGCACCCTGAGACTGTACGCTAAGCGGAAGGAAGGTGGCTGAGGACTAGTGAGTGTCAGAACCACTGTCCTAGATGAAACAATGAAGATCAATGAATACATCAGGAAGATGGCCACAAAGGATCATGTGCTTAGTGTGTACCTCAGGCAGCAGAAACCTGAGAAAGAAGAGGGCGAAGAACAGGAACCATCATGGAAGGACAGGCCTCTGCACGGCATGTACCACCAGCAGATAGAAGAAGTGACTGACATAGAGAACTCCTACCAATGGCTGGACAAGGTTGGACTGACAGACAGCACAGAGGCACTAATCATGGCAGCACAGGAACAAGCTCTGAGTACAAGATCAATAGAGGCTGGGGTCTACCACACCAGGCAAGACCCCAGGTGCAGGCTGTGCAGAGATGCTCCTGAGACAATTCAGCACATAACAGCAGGGTGCAAGATGCTAGCAGGCAGGGCATACATGGAACGCCATAACCAAGTGGCCGGCATAGTATACAGGAACATCTTTACCAAGTATGACGTAGTATGACATGTCCTGAGGTCAAAATGGGACACGCCCCCAAGGTGGTTGAGATCAACAGAGCTAAGATCCTGTGGGACTTCCAGATACAGACAGACAAACTTGTGGTGGCTAACCAACTGGACATCGTAGTGGTGGACAAACAAAGGAAGAAAGTCGTAGTGATAGACGTTGCAATACCAAGTGACGGGAACATCAAGAAGAAGGAACACGAGAAGCTTGACAAATACCAAGGGCTCGGAGAGGAACTGGAAAGGATGTGGAAGATGAAGGTAACAGTGGTCCAAGTGGTAATCAGAACACTCGGGGCAGTGACCCCCGAACTGGGAGAGTGGCTCCAGCAGATTCCTGGAACAACATCCGAGATCTCTGTCCAGAAGAGCGCAATACTGGGAACAGCTAAGATACTGCGCAGGACCCTCAAGCTCCCAGGCCTCTGGTAGAGGACCCGAGCTTGGAGGGCAAAATAGACCACCCGTAATTTTTTTTTTGTCATAGTACCAGAAAGAATTTAAAACTACTTTCACCCCTGATAATTAAATCATTTAGATGTGTTCCTTACTGTTGTAACCTTTGTTTATTAGTTTATTCTAATATGTATTTAAAGCTTACACTCTGTAATGCACTGATCTTAGTCTTTCATGAAACTAATCAAACACCTCAAAATATATCTTCAGTATTTGTGTCTTCAGCTCTTACAGTCTTTCTTACTTACAACTAGAAAAATGAGATGGAAATTAACTTTTTCAATACTGGTTAGTTTCCATTATTAAAGTCAGAAAAGTGAGAAAACAGGATGAGTTTTTGGTTCTTACCAAGGTAGAACCATGAAACTTGTCATTGTTGTGCCAAAAGGCGATTGGCTTTATTTAAACTATCATAAATGACTTTTTGGACTATAGTCTGTGAAACGTATCAAAAACACATAGAAACATTGGAAATTACTTTTTAGAAGATGATCATTTTTGGCACAACACTGTTACCGCTGTGGTTGAAGGGCATGGTCAGAATGACGACCCCTTCTGGTTCCCATGTTAAAGGCAAAGGGAGCTCAGACCGTTGAGCACAGAAAGAAGAGCGTAAATAACAACTTGATGCAGTATCATGAGGGACTGTAACTGCATGTTCTCTCTTCACTCATTGATGCTTTCTGCTTTAATTGTCCTTCAAGGCCTGTTGCTGGCTCATTTCTAATCTGTGACTCTGTCATTTCTTTGTGTTTAAAGATATTGTCCAGCTGTTCTTCATGTTAGAGCTCCATCATCCCAAATCTCAACAACATGGTTTCTTAGGACCGAGGAACCTTTGAGCCTGGCAGATGAAATGACTTTGAAAAGGAACCCTCTGAGCTCTGCAGCATTTCTGGTAAATATTTACTGGAGTTTAGAGCTCACCTGGGTGAGCAGGTGCTGCATGTTCTTACTCCATGTCTTCTTCTTCTTCTGCTTCTGCTCTTTGTGAGTCTCTGAGCAGTAGATGGTCACATTAAAGTGTGCAGTAACACAATAGCTGTGTCCAAATTCAGGGGCTGCATCCTTCGAAGGACAGATTTGTAGGTCAGTTACAGCACAGCGAGGCAACAAAGGCTTTTTACAAATTTAAAAGTTCCTCCAAATGCAGTCAACGACTGTGTCCATCTTTTCCTCGAATTTGAAGGATGGGTCAAGAGTATCCTTTGTGGTCTACCATATCCCATTATTCAGAGTGCAGCAAAAGTCAAAAGGGGCAATGGTGGAGGAGAGCGGCCAAAAAGTTTGAAATATGGCTGTTTCTGTGACACACAATAAACTTTTAAGATGTTTTCAGGCTGTGAAAACATTAAATATCTGCTTGATTTATCAAGATACCGCTTAATTGAAAAAGGCAAAAATGACATCAATATTTAGTAGATCCTCCTTTTGCAGAAATAACAGCCTCTAAAAGCTTCCTATAGCTTCCAATGAGAGTTTGGATTCTGGTTGAAGGTATTTTGGACTATTCTTCTTTACAAAACATCTCCAGTTCAGTCAGGTTTGATGGTTTCTGAACATGGACAGCCCGCTTTAAATCACACCACAGATGTTCAATAATATTCAGGTCTGGGACTGAGATGGCCGTTCCAGAACGTTGGACTTGTTCCTCTGCATGAACGCCTCAGTAGATTCTGAGCAGTGTTTAGGGTTGTTGTCTCGTTGAAGTATCCAGCCCCGGCACAACTTCAACTTTGTCACTGATTCTTGAACATTGTTCTAAGAATCTGCTGATATTGACTGGAATCCATGCGACCCTCAACTTTAACAAGATTCCCAGTAGCTGCACTGGCCACACAGCCCCACAGCATGATGGAACCACCACCAAATGTTACTGTGGGTACCAAGTGTTTGTCTTGGAGTGCTGTGTTCTTTTCCCACCATGCATACCGCCCCTTGTTATGTCCAGATAACTCAGCTTTAGTTTCATCAGTCCACAGCACCTTATTCCAAAATGAAGCTGGCTTGTCCAAATGTGCTTTAGCAGACCTCAGTGACTCTGTTTGTGGCGTGTGTGCAGAAAAGGCTTCTTCTGCATTACTCCCCTAAACCATGATGTTGAACAATCTGTGTTTTCAGCTCATCTGAGAGTTGTTTTGAGTTGTTTTCGTCTGCTATATGATATAATTAACTGAAACTGCTGATCCCAACAACCAGTGATTTATAAAGGAAAATCATGAAAATTATCAGGGGGGGGCCAAACTTTTGCATACCACCGTATGAAGGTTAGACCGTCCAATTTCATAGCTGCTCACTTCCAGCCTTTGTGATCTTCAAAGGACCCAGCCTACACAGACCGGATGCAGCCCCTGAATGTGCACACAGCTCATGTTAGCACATGCTGATTTTTTTCTTTCCCTTCAGATAATCCTGGTTAAAGTGTTCAGCACTCTCAGCCTCACATGTCATCCAGCTGAATATCAGATTGGCAGTGAGTGCTGTCCAAAGTGTCTTCCAGGTAAGAACCAACTGAATAATGAATGCATGGCTTTTTGTAGGACACAACTTGAATACACAATGGAAAAAAGACAAGCTTGTAATGAACCTGTTGCTTTTGTTTGCATGAGGGAGTCGAGTGAAAAGTCACTGCAATGAGTACAGAAGTACTTCCTGTCTGCCCTGTGTGGATGGAACCTTCACTGATAAACCCAATGGACTGGAACAGTGCACTCCCTGTACGAGCTGTGACTCAGGTACATTTCTGTGACCGCCGAATCAAATTTCAACTGGGTTATGTTTGCCAGTAATTTTAAATCAATCCAAACCATTTATGGAGGTATTCTCCCATGAATCATGAATTCAAGCTGATGATGTTTCATATTTGCTGTAGAGTCTCTCCACATCAACATCTACAGACCAACAAACATGTTGTGTATGTTCTTGTGATGTTGGCAGGTTCTGGTCTGAAGGTAAAGAGGTCATGTACAGGAACATCAGACTCAGTCTGTGAACCCCTGCAGGGATTCTACTGTATCTACTCTGTAGGAGACGACTGTGAGACAGCACAGAGACACAGCAGCTGTGGACCAGGACAGTACATCAGGCAGAACGGTAGGTTTGTGTGTTTTTAAATGACACCAAAGTTCAGGGAGACTGAGCTCAGTTATAATTTCATCATGTTTATTCAAAAGGACCATCCACATTCATTAACTCCATCATGTAGCTTCATCATGTAGAACCAGCCAAAGGAGGCTACACCTCAGTGTCCTCCTGCTGTTGGTCCCGAGCCTGGATCAACGGAGGGTTGTATCAGGAAGGGCATTTGTTGTAAAATCTTTGCCAGATCATCAAGAATCAGCTTTGCATACTGAATCAGTCGGGGGGGTGGGTATAAAATCTCAACCTGAAGTTGAAATTTTATACTTCTACTACATGATATTTTACACTATTTTGGCCTAAATAAGTAGTACTTTGAACAAAAATTTGCAGATTATGTATTTTTATGCTAGATGTTATTGGATTATCACTGAACTCTGATGTTGAACTGGCTGAGGCCTACACACATCTGAATCTACCTGCTGGAGGACAGCTCCTAGAAGGCCATAGCAGCACACTACAGATCCTACATGCACTACACCTGTTCCTGATGAATCTCGGATCTTATGGCATTGGATCAGAGTGAAGTGGAATGACTGTTTTTCCTAATCTGCAGATCTAAGCAGCTGACGGCTCAACTTAAACTTCTGTATTTTCACCTTGGATGTTTCCAACATATAACATACACTCCTGATCAAAATCTTAAGACCAGTCAAAAAAATTGCAAGAATTTGCATTTTGCACTATTGGATCTTAAGAAGGCTCTAAGTATAACCGAAGAAATTTTAAGAGTTTTAATAAGCAGGCTTTCCTTCATTATGTTTATTATAGTGATATTAACAGAATTACTTTGATCCCAGATATTGAATTGGCCTTGGATTATTTTAACTTAACATTCTTATCTATTGATAATAAACATGCTTCTGTTAAGAAGTTTAGGGTCAGTGGTAGAAATAATCCTTGGGTTTCAAATAGTCTTTCAGAGTTCATTCATTTAAGAAATAAGGCCTGGGCCAAAGAAAGACTTTCAAATTCTCCAGCTGACTGGAATATATTTAGAAGTTTAAGAAACTTTCTTTCTTTCTTTCAAAAATAATCTAAAAAAAACCCTCAACATTTTGGAAATTAACTAAATCCTTATCTCCTACACCTGTTGCTTCACATCTCCCTGAACATATAATGATTGGCTCAAATGAAATAAAGGACAAAGTTAACATGGTCAGTTACTTTAACAAGCACTTTATATGTGCTGGCTCTATATCTGAGAGCTCAAATACATCTGTTCAGTTTTTTTAACACCATAATCAGAAATATAGATTTGTTTGAACTAGGGGTGGGACTCGATTAAAAAAATTAATCTAATTAATTAGGAGCTTTGTAATTAATTAATCAAAATTAATCGCATTTTAATCTCATTTAAATATTTAACATGATGAATATTAATTTAAGTTTGGTTGATGAATGAATCAATATACATAAGCTTAAACTTCAAAATCTTGTGTATTTTCCCACCAGTCTACTACACAGACCAACGAAGGGTGGAAGTGCTCCTGTGATAAGCAAACACCTGAAATTAAGCATCATAACTGGATAGTTTTATTCAACATTAATGTCTCACTTAATATAGTTGGAAATTAATCATTCTCTCAGCTGTATTCCTTGATGTTGAAATGTGTTATGCTTGTTTTAACAGCTTATTTTGAATAAAAGACTTAAAATTAAAAACAAAAAAGGAGAAAAAGTTTGTTCTCTGTTTAACCAGCTGCTTTTACACAGCTGTGCTTCGGACTCACGCTAGGCGACATGAGCTACGCAGAGGTGAGGGCAGGTGACGCTGATATGAAGGCTAAACGCTCACTTCCAGCTTTCGCGGTCTACGTGGGCTGCGAAGGACGTGCGCCGGGTCCTTCGAAGGACGCGGCCCCTGAATTTGGACATCGTACGTCGATATAATCTGTATGCCTGGAACTCGTGCACTGAGAAAGGTTCCACAGTGCAAAGTGCGATTAAAATACATTAAAATTTTTAATTCGTTATTTTCCCCGTAATTAATTAATTAATCAAAATTAAAGCATTAAAGTCCCACCCCTAGTTTGAACTTAAACCTGTTTCAGTTGCTCAAGTTTGTAAAGCTCTGAAAGATATTGATAACTAAACGTCTGGAGGTCCTGATAATCTTGACCCTTATCTCTTAAAGATCTCAGCAGATATTATAGCAGAACCAGTCACTTACCTTTTTAACCTGAGTGATTAGTTCAGCTTCATACCTAAAATTTGGAAAGCTGCCTATGTTCTCCCACTACTTAAAGGTGGAGATCCATCTCTGTTGAACAATTATCGTCCAATCTCTAAACTTTCAGTGCTGGCTAAATCCTTGAACCTTGGGTAAATTTACAGTTAAAGCAGTTTTAATCTGTTAATAATATTCAAAATAACTTTCAGTCTGGTTTTAGACATGGGCATAGTACCATTACTGCTGCTACAGCTGTGATAAATGATTTGACATGTGCCCTAGACAGGAAACAGCATGGCATCGCTTTATTTGTGGATCTGTCTAAGGCTTTTGACACAGTAGATAATAACTTGCTGCAGAAAAAATTTAATAAAGCTTGTTTTGGTCCTAAGGCTGTCAAGCAGTTTCAAAATTATCTGGTAAATTGCACCCAGTCTGCCATAAATCTGATTATCTTGAGATAACCAAAGGCATCTCGCAGGGTTACATTTTGGTACCCATTTTATTTTCTGTTTTCATAAATGACTTGTGCAAGAACATTACAGCAAAAATACATCTTGCTGATGATACTGTAATATACACACATGTGCCCTCTTTAGGGCATGCAGTACAAGAACTTCAGAGTGATTTCATTTATTAAAAACTGCTCTGCTGGATTTACAATTGGTTTTAAATGTTCAGAAAACAAAATTTATGGTCTTCTCAAAAGCTTGACCACAGGGTTTGAGGATATTAGCACTGTTACTGTTAGAAAGGCCCGGACCTATTTAGTGTTTTCTGTGTTATGACTTTGTGTTGTGTAGTAATGCACCACCTATTGGACTGGCAGGGTAAGTGATGCTCCTCACTAGCAGCATGGGGGCACAGGAGTGGGGCTGCAGAGCAAACCACTGCAGTCCGTGTGGTGTTGTGTGTTCTTGAGTAGTTCCTGTCTTTAAGGTCTGACTGGTTCTTGGCTGATGTACCACATCTGCTAAATGTCTGGGTTATTCTGACTGAGTTTAGGGAGAAGCAACAGATTAGTTAGCCGCCACCTGTTAGCTCCTTTGACACTGTACCTGATAAGATAGCCTGCTGTGTAGCTTGTTTTAGACACATGGGCTGTTTCTCAAACCTCAAGTACACAAGTACGAACTTGCGGACTTCCCAAGTACGGGGATTATTTCTCAATTGGAACACCAGCGTACTTGATAACATCACAGCTCAGCTCCAGTGTTTCTGTCGCCTTCCAGCTTAAATTTACTGACTGCTTCGTTTTAAAAACTTCATCTCTGAATAAAAACATGTATACACAGCTCTGCTGCTTACTTTACAAAAACAGGTCAAATATTAAAATTATATTATTTTTATTCCAGAACACGTCCACCACAGACAAGATGGCGCCAGTGTCCTCGGCAGTCCGTCAGTCTTTATATGTTTTATTTATATTCTTTTTGTATTTTGTTTCTGTAAGTCTCTGTTTGTATACGATGGCCAGTCTGCGGCAAACGAACTATGATAGTCATAGGACTTTACCCCCACACCTCTCGGCTGTTCCAACCTACCTTCTCCGGACTTGGATTCTGCTTCCTCGGAGTAAACGCCGCCGCTACCGTGGCAAGCGTGGAGGAAAACTGATTAAACTGAAGAACTGTTTGGCATGTTCTTTTCCTCCTCCCTCAGCTAAAACTGGATTATTCTTATCTGTACCTCACCGCTTTCTTGACCCAATTGCTTCCACTCTGACGCCTGTTTCCTGTTCTGAGGTGAGCTTTCAGCTGCGCTCCCCGTTTCTCTGGTCTCCTACAACGTGGAATTAATTTGGAGAACCTGAGGTCTCTTCCCCGGGCGGCTCAATTGGCTAATCCGCTGACCGTGGCCCCTTTTAGATTTGCTTTGGCGAATGTCAGATCGCTGGCAAACAAAACTTATATCCTAAGGGATTTTATCGCCTCTAGCAACTTGGATTTTTTCTGCCTAATGGAGACATGGACTGATGACGGAGACGCCAGCGTCTTTGTGGAACTTCTCCCACCTGGGTTTTCTTATTTTAATTACTCCCGGTCCTCCGGACGTGGTGGAGGTACGGCAATCATCCACAGAAACCACGTCAAGTGTAAACCATGTATCTTTTCAACATCGAGCTTTGAGGCCACTGTATGTGTGGTAAATTGCTCTAATCTGGTTCTATGTGCCGTTATCTATCGCCCACCGAGATGCAACAAGAACTTTGTAAGTGACTTTTCTGACTTCTTAACAGGATGTATGACTGAGTTTGACCGTGTGCTTATACTTGGGGATTTTAACATCCATATTTGCTGTCCTACTAAGCCATTGGTGAATGAATTTCTTAATCTCGCTGACTCTTTTAATTTGACACAATGGGTGTCTCATCCCACACATGTCCACGGTCATACATTGGACCTTGTTTTTTCCTATGGTCTGCCTGTTTCTGATCTGTTGATTGGAGACAATTTCTTTTCTGACCACATGCCTGTTTTATTTAATGTTGTCTTGTCTGATGCTGCACTTAAACCACCTGCCCCTGCTTGCTATCGTCGGATTAATTCTCTCTCTGTCAGTTTGTTTTCTGCTGCCTTTGAGCAGCTTATCATTCCATGTGATATGGACACAGAGCAATTAAGTCTTTGGCTAGATGCCTCCTGCCTGGAAATCTTAAATACGGTGGCTCCTATGAAACTTGGGCAGTCTAAGACCAAACCTGAACCTTGGTTCAATGATCAAGTTCGTGAGGTCAGACGGAAATGTCGTCAAGCCGAACGTAAATGTAAAAAAGACAATTTGCAAGCCTCCTTCCTGCTTCTCAGGAAATATTGGCGTCTTTATCAAAGTTCCATTAAGGAGGCCAAAAAGTCTGTTAAACTAGCTGAAGTAGAGTCCTTACCTGGCCCATTATCTTGTGGGGTTCCTCAGGGCTCAATTCTTGGCCCACTG
>CM024212.1:71280-100149 GCA_013435755.1 Amphilophus citrinellus
TTGTGCTTAGACAGGAACACGGGCTCAGAGAGAGAGAGCACACACACACACACACACACACACACACACACACACACACACACACACACACACACACACACACACACACACACACACACACACACACACACACCTGTCTCTTCTGAGTCCCCACATGCATGTATGTATTTTTCCTGATTCTTTAATATATTGTCTTACTTTTTTAATTAAAGTGTTTCAGGTGTCTTCCTTCATAAACAACCTGTTTACCTGTCAACACGTACCCACCAAGAACACGCTGTGCCTGCCTCACACCAAACATATGTACTTCTGTACTGTCAAGCAACTATTTTGTTTGTTATACTCTAAGACAAAGTTTCTCAGGCAAATAAATGTGAGAATAATAAAAGCAAACACATATCACGATTATATTTGAAGCTTCATAAAACTCACTCCTCTACATTGGTTTCTTTGGTAATCTGTTCTGTTTGGTTTCTTTTCCTTTTTTTCACTATGCAAATTTGCTGAAGTCCCAAAGCCTTAAAAATGACTTTGTAACCTTTTCCAGACTGAAACATGTGAGTGTTTCACCATGTCAGAGAGCTTCTCTTTAAGTGATTTCTTGATTGAGCAGGTCTGGCAGTGATCAGGCCTCAGTTTTAAAAAAAAAGTGGGTGATTAATGATTGTGTGTGTGTGTGTGTGGGGGGGGGGGGTACTTTTTTCACAGGGCTGTATGTTTATACTGGGAATCAGGAGAATGCAGGAGGCCAAAATGATCTTATATGTGCAGTAAAAATGTACTTACTGCTCCCTGTCCATCTTCAGTGTTACCAGTGTGTATTAGTTTAAAAATATAGCAAATGAATATTTGACGTGTTGTTGCTGGTTTGACCACTGAGTGTCAGTAAAGTCAGACTCCACTCTGACAGACCTCAGGTCAGAATTTTATTCTGTGAATTGAATCCAGTTTTTTAATGTGATAATTCCTCATTAATTAAATGACATCTCTAAAAATGTTCTCCTCTGATGAATCTTCTGCAGGATTGTTTCTGGACTGAACTTCAATCACTAAAACAAACTTTACATTTATTAGATTTAATGCATTCAGATTTTTGATCAGTGATCAGCGAGGAGCAAAGCTGGTGATGTGCTGAGGACGGCTCCAGCTGACTGACTGTGTTTGCATGTGTGTCCCGCCTCTCTGCACCAGCCGTGAGGAGCTGTTCATTTCTAATTACTGAAAATGTCCACAGCAGATTCCAGTCCTCACAGACGGGTCATGTTTGTGGGATCAGAATGTGCACAGTGGGAAACCAACACTTTGTGTTTTCCCTCCAAACTGTTAGGAGATGCTCAGTGTGCCTCTACATTTACTGTTTTCACATCACATCAGGAGCAGCGATTGTGTTTGAGGCAAATATATTTCAGAGGAGAAATTAATTCAGAAACCAACAACAAAAACTAAAAACCTGAAACAGCGTGGAGCAGGTAGGCTGACTGATTAACTTGCTGTGATGTCATGTTTTCCATGCAGCAATATTGCTATTAGCTGACGCAGTGCAGCAACAGGAAGGTTCCTGAGTGAAGGGACCTGCCAGGATCTGTGTGGCAGCCATCATCATGCTGCTGAAATACAAACTCAGGATTGTAGCTGGGAATAAAAGAACAGCTGTGATGTAGTCGTGCTCTCAGTGAAAAACAGGAGCCTTCATTGTTTCTCAGTGTGGGTGTTAAACAGACCACAGGAACCACAGTTTCTTTGAATGAACCTTTATTGTATCAAACAGTGAAATGATGAACATTACAAAACAAAGATCAGAGACAGAAACACCTGCAGTAACAGGAGAACCAGGATCAGAGACCCAGTGAGTCAGCTCAGGACTGGGAACACTGGTCTCTCCTCAGACTGCTGGCTTACTTGTGGTTCCTAGGATACTTAAGAGTAGAATGGGAGGCAGAGCCTTCAGCTTTCAGGCCCCTCTTCTGTGGAACCAGCTCCCAGCTTGGATTCAGGAGACAGACACCCTCTCTATTTTTAAGATTAGGCTTAAAACTTTCCTTTATGATCAAGCTTATAGTTAGGGCTGGATCAGGTCACCCTGAACCCTCCCTTAGTTATGCTGCTATAGGTCTAGGCTGCTGGGGGGTTCACATAATGCACTGTTTCTTTATTCACCTTATTTACTTTGTTTATACTCCACTCTGCATTTAATCATTAATTGTTATTAATCTCTGGCTCTCTTCCACAGCATGTCTTTTCTCTCCCCTCAGCCCAACCGGTCACGGCAGATGACCCCCCCTCCCTGAGCCTGGTTCTGCTGGAGGTTTCTTCCTGTTAAAAGGGAGTTTTTCCTTCCCACTGTCACCAAGTGCTGCTCATAGGGGGTCGTTTTGACTGTTGGGTTTTCTCTGTATTATTGTAGGGTCTTTACCCACAATACAAAGCGCCTTGAGGTGATTGTTCGTTGTGATTTGGCGCTATATAAATAAAATTGAATTCAATTGAAGCTGAATGACCTCAAGAAAGCTACATGGGCAATAACTCTTGTATTTATTGGATTTTAGTGGTGTTTTTGCTCTGTTTTATTGTGCAGGGGTACCCTGTTATGACATGGTCCTGGGCCGGTGGCCCAGTGATTTGAGTTTCTTTTGGTTACCTCTGTTTTGTTGTACTTTTTGGGTTGTGTTTCTTAGTGTTTCTCCTAGTTTTCTCAGTTTGTTTCTTTGTGTGTGGTCTTGATCCCCTTTGTCAAGTTTTCTGTGTTAGGTCTGCGTGTGTTATGTTTGCACTTTCTGCTCTATTTTGTAGTCTCGTGCTCCTTGTGTATTGTGTTCAGATTTGCTCCCTGTATTTAGTTCATTCATTTCACCTGTTTTGCCTGCTGTTTCCACTCACCCCTCATTCCCTCTGTGTATTTAAGACTCTTTGTGTCATGGCCGGGGAGGAACGGGCGAGGAAGGGCCAACACGAGGGACTCCAGAGAATGGCATAACTCAAAAGTATTTATTGGACCGGGAGAAATGAAATACAAAACCTTTGGGAGGGAGACGAAGGGAGCACAGGGAGCACAGGAACACTGGAACACGGGGACACGTAGGTACACAACATCACACGCAGGCACAATACGTCAACGACGCGACAACAGGCAGAGAAACGCAGGACTTAAATACACAGAAGGGCTGATGAGGAAGAGGAAACAGGTGGGAACACAGGTGACACTGATAACCAAGACGAGACCAGAGCGAAGCAAAACTGAATACAACAGACAGGGGCTAGATGGATATCAAAATAAAACAGGAAGTATGACAAGGGAACAGAGACGCCAACCTGACAGAATACAGAGAGACACAAGGAACTAGAAATAACTGAAGGCAACTATAACAGATAACAAAACAACCTGAGAAACGGAAACCATATCAAGAAAACATAAAAACACTGGGCCAGCGGCCCAGGACATGACAGTACCCCCCCCCTCAAAGGCTGGCTCCCGACGGCCAAGACAAAAAACCAGACTAGGGCGGGAAGCGGGGGACCAGGAAGGAGGGCCCAAAACAAAAACAAAACGCAGGCAGGGAGCAGCAAGGAAGAAGGCCAGAGACAAAACCAAAACACTGGGGAAGCACAGGGGCAAGATCTAGAACACGAGGGCAAGGAAGCAACAATCAAAAGGAACAGAACAAACAAAAGCAATGGCACAAGGCTGAACAACAGTCCAAAAACAAGAACAAAACACGGGGATGAGAAGAAAAAAACAGGACGAAACAAAAGCGACGGCACAAGGCCGGATAGCGCCAATGTCAAATACAGGGGTCAAACACAAGGAACAGCTCAGGAGCTATAACAAAACAAAACAGCAACCGGCAAGGGGGAAAAATAGTCCACAGTTCAGGAGAGTTCAGGGGGCCGCACAGGCCAAGGGGCCACAAAGCAGAGTCCCAACGAGGGAGGCCGACTGCGCTCCCAGCGGCGGCGGCGACGAGGAGAAATCACAGGAGGCCGACCGCGCTCCCTGCGGCGGCGGTGGCGACGAGGAGGAGTCACTGGAGGCCGACCGCGCTCCCAGCGGCGGCGGCGGCGACGAGGAGGAGTCACTGGAGGCCGACAGCGCTCCCAGCGGCGGCGACGAGGAGGAGTCACTGGAGGCCGACCGCGCTCCCAGCGGCGGCGGCGAGGAGACAGGACTGGGGGCCGGACGGCCGCTTGGCATGCGGCAGCGGAGACGAGGAGCGGGCACTGGAGGCCGGCCGCGTGGCGTGCGGCGGCGGAGACGGGCGACCTCGGGCGGACGGCTGCGTGGCATGCGGCGGCGGAGACGGGCGACCTCGGGCTCTGGCGTGGGACCCTCGGGCTCCGGCGCGGGACCCTCGGGCGGCGCGGAGCGCTCGAATTGAGCGAGATCCTCGGGCTCGGAGTGCTCGGACTGAGCGGAGACCCCAACGGCTCGGACGAAGCGGAGACCCCCACCGGCTCGGGCGGAGTGGGACCCTCTGGCTCGGGCCGCTCGGACTGAGCGGGGACCCCCACCGGCTCGGACAGAGCGGAGACCCCCAACGGCTCGGACAGAGCGGGACCCTCGGGCTCGGAGTGCTCGGACTGAACGGGACCCTCGGGCTCGGAGTGCTCGGACTGAGCGGAGACCCCCACCGGCTCGGACAGAGCGGGACTCTCGGGCTCGGAGCGCTCGGACTGAGCAGAGACCCCCACCGGCTCAGACTGAGCGGGACCCTCAGGCTCGGAGCGCTCGGACTGAGCGGAGACCCCCAACGGCCCAGACCGAGGTCCAGGATTCCCCGACTGCCGTGCAGAGCGCGCAGCTGTCTCCTCAGACAACGGGGGCGGCTCCGCAGGCCGACCAGTTGAGTCTGAAGATGGAGGTGATGACCGAAGTAGTGCAGGCAGAGGCACTGCTGTAGCGGACCGGGGGACAACTGGCTGCGTGGCAGCAGGCCGGGGAACAGCAGTCTGCTTCCACGCAGTCTGCGAGCTAGAGGGAGCAGACTGCGAGCTAGAGAGAGCAGACTGCGTGGAAGCAGACTGCGAGCTAGAGAGAGCCGACACTAGGCAAGCTGACGTTACCGGAGCTACAGAGGGAGCAGGAGCTGAGGGAACTGGGACCAAAACCGAAGGAACTAAGACAGGAGCTGAGGGAACTGACTGAGAGGGCACTGAAACAGCTGACACTGGGGACCGAGGAAGAGCTACTGGGGCTGACTGAGACTGGAATGACGCGGAAGCGACTGGAGCTACAGCCGGGGCTGGAGCTGACAGAGACCTAGGGAGAGCTACTGGACCTGGAGCTGACTGCGTGGAGACTGACTGGGGAGAATGAGAACGAGCTGGCTGCGTGGAAGCAGCTGGCTGACGAGGGAGTGCTGCTGGAGCTGACTGTGACCCTGCTGCAGCTACAGCTAACTGTGACTGGGACCATGTGGAACATAGCTGAGCCTTAGGGCCTGCCGCTGCTGCAGGCGGCGTGGAGCGTGGCTGGAGAGGCGCTGCAGACGACACTGGAGACTGCTGTGAGGGCTTGGACCTGGCTGCCCCCACCCGCGGAACAGGTACGGGTGCAGAGGTCAGCCCGTCCGTGGCTGCCCCCACCCGCGGAACAGGTACGGGTGCAGAGGTCAGCCCGCCCGTGGCTGCCCCCACCCGCGGAACAGGTACGGGTGCAGAGGCCAGCCCGTCCGTGGCTGCCCCCACCCGCAGAACAGGAACGGGTGCAGAGGCCAGCCCGTCCGTGGCTGCCCCCACCCGCGGAACAGGAAGGAGTGCAGGGGGTTTCACAGGAGCTGGCGCTACAGCTGACCGAGAAGACTGGGACGAAGCTAAGGGAACTGACAGGAGTGACTGAGAGGCTGCAGCAGTGGTCTGTGGTGCAGGCTGTAGGTGAAGGGTGGTGATTACAAAGTCTTTCACTAACCCGTGCAAGGAGTCCAACAGCCAAGAGAAACCGGTAAGCAGTTCTTGAAGCCTGGTGGTGATGGCTTCCTGTTCCTCCTTACACGGGTCAGATAACAAGTCCAAGCAAATCCTGTCCACCCTACGGATCAGGATTCTCCTGCTTTCCTCTGAGAGGGAGAGAGCAGCAGACTTTATGGTGTCAGGAAAAGAAATATTGCCAGGCTGACTTAAAGTCTTGGTGAGCTGAGGAAGCCATGTCTGCTGCGGAGAGCCACGCTCCCTCCCCAATGAAGCGGGCCGAAGACTCGGCTGTGCAGACGGCTGGGATAGCCGCGGCGTTATACCCCGCGGCGCTGGAAAAAACTCCTCCCGCAGCTGCCGGGAATCCCTCCTCCTCCCTTGCTGCTCCGTCTGAGAGAGGGAAAAGGGGCGAGCGAACGGAGAGGCAGGTGAGGGAGCGGCCGGCGCCAAAAAAAGTCCGCCCACGCGGCAGACCCGCGGTTTAGGCGGGGGCGGTGAGCGGCGCCGCCGGGGACCGTTCAAAAAAGCTGGTCCCCCCAGTGCCAGGCGAGTGCTGTTGTAGCGGCTGGAGCTTGCAGGGTCTTTAGTATGGTCGCGTCGTTCTGTCATGACCGGGGAGGAAACGGGCGAGGAAGGGCCAACACGAGGGACTCCAGAGAATGGCATAACTCAAAAGTATTTATTGGGACCGGGAGAAATGAAATACAAAACCTTTTGGGAGGGAGACGAAGGGAGCACAGGAAACACTGGAACACGGGGACACGTAGGTACACAACATCACACGCAGGCACAATAACGTCGACGTGACAACAGGCAGAGAAAACGCAGGACTTAAATACACAGAAGGGCTGATGAGGGAAGAGGAAACAGGTGGGAACACAGGTGACACTGATAACCAAGACGAGACCAGAGGGAAGCAAAACTGAATACAACAGACAGGGGCTAGATGGATATCAAAATAAAACAGGAAGTATGACAAGGGAACAGAGACGCCAACCTGACAGAATACAGAGAGACACAAGGAACTAGAAATAACTGAAGGCAACTATAACAGATAACAAAACAACCTGAGAAAACGGAAACCATATCAAGAAAACAAAACACTGGGCCAGCGGCCCAGGACATGACACTTTGTTGTTTAGTTCTTTGTTCAGGTCATTGTCATTTTAATGTCTAAGTTGATGGTCCCGCTGTGTGTTTAATGGTTTCGGGTTTCAAGGTCTGGGTTTTCTTTGTGTAGCTGGCTCCTGACCAGCCTGTTTGAGTTTAAGCCTTATCAATGAAATTTAAAGTATCAATCCTGCTCTCGCCTGTGTCCTGCTCTGAGGTCCTCCCTGTCTTGTTAGCTGCAGCAAGTGTGACATGTTCTTCTTTTAAACTGAGACAAATTTCTCCCAAAGGAGACAAATAAAGAATCTTGATCTTGAATTTATTCAGTAAGTCTATCACAGAAATTTCTGTTTACATTTAGATAAGTAGTCATATAAATCAGTAGTATCTTTTATAATAATCCAGTGTATGATTATCATCATTAGTGAAAAGCCATGCAAACAATCTTGATTGAAACTCATCAAAAAAATAATGTAAAAACCATTGAAAATTGTGTAAAAATACACAAAAAAAAATCACATCTTAAAAGTATCCAAAAAATGTCCCACAATATCAATGTGGAAAATACACAATGACCCTATTTTACTTTAATAAAACTGAACAATATCATTTTTCAATATGTTAATGTTGCTGTTCTTTAACCTTGGATATTTGTACATATGTATTTATTATTACAAAGCCATCAATTAGGGCTGGGCAATATGGACTAAAAGTAATATCTCGATATGTTTTAGCTGAATGGCAATATGATATATATCTTCTTCGCAAAAGTATAAACAAAAAGGCCCTTCATATTCAAAGCTACATGTCCCAAATGTCACACAGACACTTTATTAACATTCAGCTGTAGATGTACATGAGAAATTGCTCAAAAATCAACTATTGGCATATTTAAATAATAATGCTCCTCAAATAAATTGATGCTTTTTTCCTCTATAAAAAGACTCCCAGCTGTGCTATTAAAATGTAAATAGAAAAGACACAGAGCAAAAACAGCAAAAGGCTGACTGATTCTTTACAAATCCAGTCTGCAGTGAAGTAAACACTAAAGTGCTTCCTCCTGTGTGTACTGCTGTACATCTAGGACTCTGTGCAAATAATAAAACATGTAAACAACTGAATGAACCAAATTCCCTCTGCAGGACTTCAGCCATCTCAGTAAATCCACAGACATTTGTGCTGACCTATCACAGCAACGGGCCCAGCCGCTCAATGCATCGACTGCAAGCACACAATAAAGACCCACTTCTGCTGTTAAGGTCACGTGACTTACAGTGCAAACCAACTTCTGCTGCGTATGGCAGCGCTCTCTTATCTGCAGGCAGGTACTCTTGGGGGTCCGGGCGATGCCAAAGCGCATGAACGGACGCAGTATGAAGGCTGTATGTACACAAAACACGGCGACATTGGAGGATTTCAGGTTTGCAAAACTCTCCGAGCTCACTGGAAAAAGTCACTAAATTTGTCGCTAGTCGCTTTTGGGAAATCAAGCTGCCAGCAGGGTCTGAAAAGCCACTAAATCTAGCAACAAAGTCACTAAGTTGGGAACACTGCCATGCAGTCGCTTCCTGCGTGATTAACAGGTGACGCGGAGAGAGGCGGGGCAGCGCGAAGCTGTGCAGAGGCAAACTGGGAGAAGAGAAATGTGAACTGGTGGAGCTACAAGAATGAATGTAACGCGACCTACACTATATCAATATAAACAATATTGTCTCATCTTATATTGCATATGAAAATATATCAATATTTTTAAAAGATCGATATATCGCCGAGCCCTACCATCAATACCCATTAGGACAAACATTAAAAAGCCACTTAAGTACTTCTGTAAATTAAAAATAAAAATATGGGAATAAAAACTGTTGCTCCTTTTATGCATTTGCATTTTCTGGTCAGGGTTCAGACATCAGCAGTAAGCTTTGTGCTGACTCCAGTGTTCGAAGATGCTGAAAAAGAAAAGAAATATTGAAATTTCCATTAGAAGCTCAGTTTCAGCTAAGGGTAAGGGTATCTCAGCCAACCCAAATGTGCATTTTGTCCATCCAATCACACATTAATATTTCTGTCCAACGCAAATCTCACCTTATAGATGCATGCATCTGAACATTGGGTCACACCAGCCACCTAGTCAGCTGCTCTAACTTTAAGCTGCCTGCCTATGTTTTCTAGCTGCTCATCCTTATGTAGTGGACTAGAACCTATCTTGCTAATGGCTTATAAACAGATTTATGGACAGAAAGATACTAGGCAGATATAATTTTTTTTTCTTCCTGCTCTCAGAGGAGACGGACATGATTTTCCTCTTCTCCCCAGCCTTCTCTATCTACCCCTGCTTTTGCTGCTTCACTGCTTAGAGCGGCTCTTCACACATCCCCGAACTGGAAATTAAATTATGGATCTGGTCAGCTGGCCTCTCAACACTATTGATGGTCAAATTCTCATCACAAGGAGATTGGGAGAAGGGGAACTCTCTTTCCTCTGGCCTGACTACATACCTGGCTGGCAATGTTATGGATTCCCGTGGGGGATGGAAGATAATGTTCCTGGCTGAATTGTGAGAACGTGGCATTTATATTGATACCAGGATTTTTCCTGAATTGGACCTGGGGATACCTGGTTTCTGGGCAGCTGTTCAGGTCCTAGTAAGGCTGACTGATATTGCCAAAGTGAAGCATAAAAACATGGAGACAATCTCAACCACAGGCCTCTGAAATGTCTAGACTAACTTTTGCATGTGAGGGAGACTCCTCATTTACATAAACTGGAATCTATCACATAAATAAAGTTTAACCCATCCAGCATATTTCCTTTACTCCAATGCTGTTTTCTAGTTTCTGTTGTAAAATGTCATTAAAAGTGTCAATTTCCACATGGACATTTCATGGCACAGACACTGTAAGCACTTATTAACTGATTCTATAAAATACCAAACCCTTTACAAAGTGGACTTGAAACTGATGTGTTTACCTGAAACCGTGCTGCACGAGGCTCCTCCAGTTCAAATGATGTCATGTATCCACTTTGAATCAGTTCTTCAGCACCACTGTAATCTCTTTTGTATTGTTTATTATCTATCTTTTTGTTCAATGTATCAGTCAGCTTTTCTTTTACCTTTTTCCTTAAAAGCTCTTTCCACACTATCCCCTCCTCCTCCAAAATCAGTTTGTAATATGAATCGTCTCTGTCAAAGCAACTTAGTTTGTTTTTACAGCATTTCCTCCAATTAAACAATGACCTCAAGGCTGCTGCACAAATGATAAACAAAAGCAAAAAGTAGCCATATCTCTGAAAAAGAAACACAAAACATCATTACAATATTACAGGTTAAAACACAGAATATGTGGAAGAAAGAAAAACACTTACCCTGGACTTGTTGTTCAGTTCAGTGATGAGTAGACGCTCCTCGGTGGTGAGATTCCCCTTCACTTTGCAGGGTAACTGTGCCTGTTCTTCAGAGAGATGGCTCATACAGCAGACAGACCAGTCTTCTCTGAAGAACAGATACACAACCCACAGCATGCTAACTAAAACTGCCTTGAAAATGTGAAGGACGATAGAAGCGCAAAATATACGGCATTTAGAGGCATATAAACCATCACATGTGTATCTAAAGACTCTCTGAAAGGAACTATTTGTCCACAGCATTAAAATGAAAAATATTAGACAAGGCAGAACCATATACATTCTGCAGTCAGACACTTGTGCTTTGCAAGTGCATTCAAAGTTCCTGTTTAACAAAATTGTGATGGCAAAAGTCACAATGATGGCAATGTAGACACGCTGTTTTTTAGAAGCAAAACCTGTGATCAAGGTCTCCATCTCTGATCTCATCTGCTGGCATCTTGCTTATGTCCTCTGAATATATATACAAGACCAACAGGAAACCACATACTTCCTGTATTAAAAGTATGTGCAAATATAAAACTGCAAACAACCTGATTTGTTTTGCATCTTTAAGCAGTCAATAGCAGTTATTAGTGATTGACAGTCTGCTCCAAAGAAATCTATTTTTCTCAGGGTAGGAGTCAACTAATGCGGTTTAATATGATCTAAATTTCCATCATTGACATGTTGGAAACCATCTTGACAGACGTGACCTTTAATGAGACAGAATCAGCGAACGGTAGCTGTGATCCAGCTTTTAGTTTAATGAAATTCACTGTTTTCTTCAGAATAAACTGCTCCAAAAAAGACTCACTGTTTTCTGACAGTGTCGGAGGTAAGTTACTCTTGTTGTTGATGACACTTGCATTGCTCTTTCAAACTCTGGTTATCAGCTATCACATGTTCTACACACAGTATGTTCTTCAACTTGGAGAGTCCAAAACCAGTCAGTGACATCACAGTAGCTATGACCATCTTTTATACTGTCTGTCTTTGGGATGCTTGTCAGTCAAAGCAGACAGTGTCCAGATTCTTTAAAAAAAAAAAATCACCCCACTCAAGAGTTATTGTGAAGAGGGAAAACATTAAATAAAAACCAGCTGTTTTTAGTATAAAAACCTTTGCAGAAAGAAAGATCTTAGAATGTTATTTTTCATTGCCATCTTAAACTTTCACTCTAGTCAAATGCACAAGCTTCACACTGAACAACAGCTGAACATTCCTGAAGGGTTCAGTCTGTTCTCCTCTCTCAGTCATCAGTTTGTACAGTTTTGTCTGTGCCTTGATGCACTGGGTTATGGCATTAAAAAAATGGGATCCCACTTTAGCATTAGTCAGTGATCAGAGATACTGTTGTGAAAGAGTTTAACCTAAACCACAACCTTTTATTAACTCTAAGGAATTTCTAGTACCCAAACCTAACGAGAGTGGAAGTGAAAGTAAAACTAGGAGCAAATAAAGGAAATGAAATACAAAATATAGAAGTCCCAACAGGATGTGGGGACATGTATGCAAAATAACTGAGGTTTGGAACGCTTTCATTTTCTTTACTGAAGAGTTAGTGGAAAACATCTAAGCCTTGGAAGTTTCTATTATCATTGTTCCACATCCTCCAGTATTATATGTTGCATGAGAGTGGACCATTTAAGGAAATAAATAAATAAAATCTGTGACATTTGAAATCACAATCACTCCAGCAAATTAATAGACTAATATTGTGGAAGGAATACTTTGAGGATCTCCTTAATCCGACTGACACACCTTCTGTAGTGGAAGCAGAGTCTGGGGATGAGGGGGAGGCTATTTGAGTGTGCGTGTGAGTTTGCCCATCCAGTCTACATGTCCTTTGTAGACTTGGAGAAGGCATTCAACCTCGGGTTATCCTGTGGGAGGTGCTGCAGGAGCATGGGGTGTCTAGGTTTGTCTGTATAGCTGGCAATAAGTCAGGCTCATTTCCTGCGAGAACATTTTTGTGTTTTCCAGTAAGGTGCACAAGGTTCAGAGTCAGGATTTCAAATACATTTTAACTCCTGTGGATATTGATTCATTACATTAACATATTCATCCTTCTGTAAGCAGGGTTCTGTGAGGCAGAAGAACATGATGGTCAATCATTTTCTGAGAGTCCATCCCACCATGTAGTAATCAACATTGTTTTCTTAATTTTTTCTACATTTTATTGGGTGACTTTGTTTTTATTTAATTGTTTTTATGTTTTCTTAAACTATTTTAGGTGGTCTGGGAGCAGACACAGTCTCTATGGGAATGGTAATTTTAGGTTTGGTATTTCGGGGGATGACAGGAGGTAGGAAGCTGCTGGAACGACTGTGTCTTGGTCTGGGGTCTTTTGCCCAGCATTTTGTGTTTTCCTTCTTATGATTTGGTGTTATGGTGTTCCTTAGTTCATTCATTTAGAGTCTTAAGCCTGTTTTTTGCTATAGTTATTCATGGTGTTCCCTGTGTGGTACCCCTGTCTGTTCTTTCCCTTTGTCATGTCTGTGGTCTTGTGTGTGTTGTGGGTGTTTACTTCCTGTGCAGTGTGTCAACTCTGCGTTTCTGTCTTCGTCTATTTGTTTCCTGTCTTGTGTTCCCTGTACTTTGTGTTTAGTTTTGCTTTCCCTGTGTGATTAGATTCATTTGTTGCATGTGTTGTTCCTGCTGTTTCCACTTTCCCTGATTACCTATTGTGTGTACTTAAGCCCTCAGTTTTTCCATGTTTTTTGTTGCATCATCGTCACTGATCCCTCTTGCTGTGTGTCTTAGTTTTATTTCTGGCACATGTCCAGCAGTAGCTTAGTGTTTTCTTGTCTTATTTTCAATAAGGTCCAACCCCGCTGGCCACACAGCACACGTGACAGACTGTGTGCAACTCTGTAACTGTTATCAACTCTGGATGGACAAATGTTTCATAAATAAACTGTGTGCTGCTCACAGTTAGCAGAGACACATCTGGAATCAACATCAGCCATTCAAAGCTCTTCTTCTTCTTTGCTCCTCCACTTGTCCACTTTCCTCCATTTCCAAAGGACACACTGCACACCATGCTGAGATGGTCCAAGTCTGCAGCTCATATCTCTGTGATGATCACCTTGTTGCTGCACAAATACTATTTGATGTGTGTCAAACTGTGTTCTCTTTGGCTTTTTTCATGGATCGACCAAAGAAATGGGAACAAATGATGTGTGTGTGTAACAGCTGCTGGTAACAAAGTGTCTAAAGCTTCAGATGTTTTCAGCGTTCTGGTTTGTTTAAAGCTGGATCAGCATCACGTCTTCATTCAGCTGCTGACTCCTGATGGAACATTTAGCATCTTTAGTGAGTTTAGTGGAAATGTGCCTCACAAAGATGACATGCTGCTAATGAGAATTCAGATGCAGCTCTGATAGAAACACTGTCACTTTGTCTACTGTGAGAAACAGCTTCAAGTTCCTGAAGAAGAAATGATGATGATTTAGTGTGAATGCAGCTTCAAATGGAGGCTCTGCTCTTTATGTTGCTGTCAGAGGTCAGGCTGTGAGTGTGTTACAGCTGTCAGCACACAGACACACAAGCACAGCTTCATGTTTCTATCAGCAGATTCATGTGGACTCGCCTTCATTTGCATCAACAACCTTTCTCTTTGTTTCTTTTTGCCATTTTTGCTCCATTGTTTTGGTTTTTGCTCCTTTGGTTTCAGTGAGTTTGGCGTTTCTTTGCTTTCTCATTGGGAACATTTGCACCTTTGATTTGGCGCCTCCTTCAGTCAGATTCATTATCAGGGGAGCAGCTGCTGGACAGCTCCCAGGCTTCAGGGTGTGGATCCAAATAGAGAGGTTGCAGGTTCAAATCCAGCTTTCAGCTTCTTGTTTGTAGAAAGGCC
The DNA here is from genome assembly GCA_013435755.1 of Amphilophus citrinellus. Classification (NCBI taxonomy): domain Eukaryota; kingdom Metazoa; phylum Chordata; class Actinopteri; order Cichliformes; family Cichlidae; genus Amphilophus; species Amphilophus citrinellus. Next base: position 85,538 of record CM024212.1, read on the forward strand.
CTTTTTAATAGTTGCTGTCACTCACACAGTCACACCTCCACAATGATGTGGTGGATGCTGGTGGTGCAGAGCAGCTGAATACCTCAGTAGGCTCAGTGAGAAACTAGAAATGGAAGGTTGCAGGTTCACTTCCAGCTTCATCAACCTGCTCTTTGTGTTGCTTTGAACTCAGAGCTTCAGTGATACGCTGTGTTACTGAAACATTTTCCTGCCTTTGAGCTCAAATCTGGAGGAAGCTTCAGTGTGAGTCTGTTCATGTGTGCGGGTCCTCTGTAATGACATGTTGGGAGTGTCGCCCAGCCTCTGATGTCTTTGGTGCTCCATTGAAGCTGATTTGTTGCCCTCTGCTGGTGAGAAGATAAACTGCAAGAGATGCTGCTGCTGCTGCTGATGATGATGATGATGATGCTGTGTCTGTGATGAAGCTGTTCTTCAGCACTCACTGAGACAGGCTGAGCTGCTCCTGGATCACTGACCCACGCTGACATCAGTGATTATATTAATAAAGGGCTCAAAGAGCTGAGCAGAACTCTCTGTGCATCACAGAGCTGCTTTACAGCAAACAGAGAGGCTTCACTCGGAGCATCATTTAATGTCTCCTAACTTCAGCAGCTTTCTCTTCTCACTGATCTTCAAGTGTTGCTGCAGTACCTGCTCATGTTCCTGTCCTCTGTTTACATGGAGCATGCTCAGATGAGGCCTGAGCCCTCGGCCCCCAGCAGGCAGGCTAAAGGACAAAGAGCCCAGAGGTGGACAAAGAGGGGATGGAGGAGGATGTCAAGGACTTCCCCGTCTTCTATCCTCCGGCACAGCGCTGGCAGCCCACTCAGGTGATCCAGCCTACGTCGCCTGAGCCGCCGTACAAAAACCTCTGAGTGCAGAGACACGGCTCTGTGACTCTGAGCACAACAAACTGCACACAAACAGTTTGTTGTAATAAAAGTAAATCAAATAAAACAATAAAATGAGCCATTCCTGATGAATCCTGTGATAAAGTGATTGATCCAGGGACAAGCAGCATCATCAGAGTCGTCCACGTCCCTGCTGGAGTCAGTCAGAGCATTTCCATAGAGTCACTTTGCATCAGCAGCAGCATGCTCCAGTGCTCTCAGTGAGTTTATAGTCCTGAGACTTGAACACTCTCAGGACTGTAAACTGTCCTTCATCACAGCAGAAGCCACAGAAATCCTCCTCATCACAAACATGACTTTGACCTGCGTCCTCATCTGGACTCTCCTCTGCTGCTGCTTCACAGGTAAAGTCCAGAGACTCAAACTCCTCCTCTATGAACATCTGTCCCTCTGAAATGAAGCTGATAAAACCATGAAGCTGCTTTCTGTTTGTCTCTGTCTCCTCAGAGTCCAGAGGACAGGTCACAGTGACTCAGCCTGGAGCTGTGAGTGCAGCTCCAGGAGACACCGTCACCATCAGCTGCAAACATAGTCAGACAGTAACTGTCTACAAAAATAGAACAAAACAGGCATCATACTGGTATCAGCAGAGAGGTGCCGAAACTCCCAAACTGCTGGTTTATTTGGCTGACCAGCGAGCATCAGGAACCCCAGATCGTTTTTCAGGCAGTGGATCAAACTCTGACTTCACTCTGACCATCAGTGGAGTCCAGGCTGAAGATGCAGCAGTTTATTACTGTATGGGAGAACACAAGATAGACAATCAGTGGCTGTCCACACAGTGAAAAATCATCGTACAAAAACCTCCCTCAGTGAGACTGAACAGAAACTGAACTGACTGCTGCAGCTGGAAGATACTGCAGACAGATACAGTTCACTGAGCAGAACATGTTCACATAACACCAGAACATATGTGATTTTTAAAAAGCTCATTCGTGCTCTCAGAGTAGAACATTGTTTTTAAATTGTCATTCTCAGCTCAGATTCATATTTCATTTGAGCAGTTTTAGTTGCTCTGAGGTAAATGTTCACCTGGAAGAACCAACACAGATGGCAGTTAGCAAAATGAATATTTCCATCAAATCAAATCAAGTATTCCATTAAGTTACCCAGCTACCCTGCAGTGAAACACCTTCATAACACAGAAAACACAGTCAAACCTGAAGTTTCCTCCATAATACCCTGATTCATAAATTTGATAAGATGCAGATTAAAAGAAGAGAATTTAAGAGAAAACAGTCAATGTCAAAGTTATAAACTAATCTAATTTTTCCCGTCTAAAAGCACACGTGCTTTTTTCCATTTGTAGTTCTTCAGTTGTTTCTAATTAAAGGACTGAAAACCTCAAATTAAAAATAGTAGTGTGTAGTGACAGCCTGGAGCAGCGAGTGCTGCTCTCAGAGACAACATCACCATCAGCTGCAAACATAGTCAGTGGGTAACTGTTGCTAATAACAGAGCAAAAGATGTTTTATCCTTGAGAGTTGCTGAAACTCCTCTAATTAAACTCCTTTCAGTACGTGATGCTTTTATTTGAATTTAAATAAATTCTGAGTATTTGGAGGTGGATGTTGTGTTGCTCTCTACATAATTTGGACAGTTTCAAGCTCAGTCAGCTCATTAAATTTCAGTGTTACAATCCTCCTCATGTCTTTATCATAGAGCTGTGATACTGCAGACTGTGAGTCTGTTCAGTGACACAACAGGCATTTATAGAGCTCTGTCCCAGTGTGAGCACAACACACACTTTACTGCTGTGCAGCTCTTTTCCTCTCACACACTCTCACTGCTGCTTTGTCTGCAGCAGCTGTTACCTTCACTCTGTATGATGTGTTCAAGCTCTTCATATTTTATAATATATATGAAGATAAAATGCTGCTGCTGCTGCTGTGGTCCTGCTGCATCACTGACTGAAACTGTCACATTTACTAAACACTCCTGATACCAGTCACACGCTCTTAGTTTCATACTCGATACATTCAGCCGTTCCCTCCATTTCAGTCCATGAAACACTGAAGTCACATGATCTGTAGACTGTTCCAGATGTTAGCAGCTGCAGGCTGAAACATTGCTCAGCTTGGTAGAACAGCTGTGCTGAGGGCTGAACTCTAACCTGGGATCAATGGGTTAGTGAGGCACGCCCAGCTTAAAGTCACAGTTTCTCTGTGTACCTGTCAGCTGGTCCAGAGCAGGTTATATTCAGAGTCTGAGTTTCAGATCAGATGGAAGCTCCAAGCTTTCCCTGATTCTTCTCCAACATGATCCGAGTGTGATCCAGACTCTCTGCAGGAAGCTGTTTTCCACATGCTGAGGCAGATCACACTCACAGCACAGAAGGAAGCAGCCAGTAAAGTCAGAGCAGAGCTAAATGGACGGGTCTGTGTGGAGGCTGATTATCAGGAGATTCGGGCAGTCAGATCAATTTCTCTCTGATCTGAAGTGATGTCCACGTCTCCTTCATGAGGCTGTGGGACAGAGTCAGACCTGAGTGCTCTGATGCTTCACATTAGAAACAAACTGCAGCACTGAGTGGAAACATCAGCAGGTTCACCTCTGACCTCACAGGATGAACAACATTCTGCAGCACTGCTCTCTGTGTTATTTACAGCACCAGGGTCGCTCCTGCTCTTAGATTTGGATCTTCTTTATAGATCTCTGTCACCTGTTCCTGTGATGATGTCACTGACTGCAGTAGGCGGAGTTCATTTGATCCATTTTGTGTGGAAGAAGAGTCACATGACCAATCAAAGGCTCCCTGTGATGTGAGCGCGCTCAGAGCCTGAAGCAGGAAGTCTGAGTTCACAGGAAGTTGATAACTGCTGTGATACCTGTTATCTCTCACTGGGGTTGGAGGTTTGGTTAAGCCAGCTAACTCAAAGAAAGCCTGGATCTGTTAAACCTGATGCTGCCCTCTGCTGCACTTTTGATATTTGCTGTTGTTGCTGAGTTTTGTGTGTGTGAGCTGCAGGAATTAGAGCAGCAACAGGAGCTGCAGTCAGAGGCAGAGTTTCTGACTGTGACCATGAAACATGTGGTGGACATGGAAGTGGACTGTGCTCATTTGATTTGCTTTGATTAGATTTCATTCAAACCTTCTTGTGGACATTTTTGGCCTCAGCAGGTTTGGAAAGTGGAGCAGCATCAGTTAAAGCTCATTATAGCATTTAAACAGGTTCAAATACGACACGCTGTGAGAACAAAATGTCTACGTTCATGTGTGGAGCTGCAGCATTTCTTCATCACAGCACCTGATCAAACATTTCCACACAGGATAGATCCATGTTTCCTCAGTCTGAGCTCCTCCAGAAGCCTCCTTTCTCCTTTCTCCTCATCTCCTCCAGGTACACTTCAGGAATTCAGGAATCCTTCATGAGAGGGAATGGCTTCCTGCTCATGTGAGAAGATGTGATGAAGCAGCAGTCAGCACGAGGAAGAGCACCTTCTTACTGACTACTGAGCTCATGTTTAAGGCTTTACTGCCACTAGTGGCCACAAAGAGGAAGCTTCAGAGAAACAACATGCTGATATTCACTGTGAACCTTTGACTGCTCAAGGACACAATCACAACATGTGGATCCACGTGAAATACAGCCTCCATGTTACAGGATATGGAGCTGTAAAGCTGTGACATCACCTGTTAACATGGTATGTTTCCTAAATCAGTCACATGTCAGACACTCACAGAGTGGACAGGTGTGTGCAGGTAAAGGAGAACGAGCGTCGAGCTGATGGTTGGTGTAACGAGGAAAGAGTCTCTTTGATGTGTGTCACAGAAATACAAAGAGTCCAGTTACAGCAACACTTTGATTTCAGTGTGTTTCTGTGAACCAGCACGTGTTGTGCTGTTGTCTGAAGTTTCAAATTAAAATCCCTCAGGACCACTTTTATTGTGAAACATTAGCAGGAAGTGCATTTTTGAAGACAAACCAAGTGTAAATGTGTGTGTTGGTGCTGATGTAGTATCTGATATGCCTGTTTTAAACTTCTTATCTGGATTGTCTATCACTGTAAGAGTGATGCATTATAGTTGAGGCCTTCTTAGCTGAGGTCCTCTACCTTAAAGTCCCCTTCTCTCACTTTGACCATATAAGGATACCAGGGGCTCTCTGAGACCCCTGAAACTGGTACCAGACAGTCTATAGGTAAGAAGGTAAGTAAGTAAAATTTTATTTACATAGCTCCTCTCAACACATAAATCTCAAAGTGCTTCACAACACTAACACAAAGTACAATTGGAATAAGGAGAAAGAAAATAAACTAACAAACACAAGCCTAAAAAGATGAGTTTTTAGCTGTTTTTTAAAGACACCACAGAATCCACAGTTCTTATACACAAGAGGACAGAGATCCAGAGTCGAGGAGCTACTGTTGCAAAGCTCTGTCTCCTTTAGTTTTCAGCCTTGTGTGATGTAAGGCCAGTAGGCCTTTATCACGACCTCACAGACCTGGGAGGAATGTACGGATGCAAGAGTTCAGATATAAGTTGGGGCTTGACCATGAAGACGTCTATAAGTCAGGACCAGAATCTTAAACTGGACTCTGAATTTAATGAGGAGCCAGTGCAGCTGGATCAGTCACGGTGTAACGTAGACATCACATACAATGTAAACCACATGTTAGAGCCTATATACAGATGAAGCCATTTAAAATGGCCGTGACAGGACCTTGGCCGGTCCGTGGCTGAAATGAAACCCCCCCCCCCCTCATGACGTAGCAGTCAGCCAGGGGTGGGAAAGCCCCTGAGTAGCATTTGGGAAAACTGGTGGTAATGTCTTGTGTATCCACCAGGAGGAGCAGTGATAGTGGTTTCACTTACAGCCGCTATGCTGTATTTAATTCATACATATTATATTTACTCACAGGTTCTATGAGTCTAACAGAATCATAATGTTGAACCTTTCTGTAAAACACTGATATAAATATTTGCTTGCTGCCAGTAAAGTAGACGATGTGCACACTGTACAAGCTGATTAATGAACATGTAAGCATGAAACAATTATATAACCACACTGATAATGTTTGTAAACAAAAAGAAAATCTGAAATGTAAACATGAATTGATTATTGCTGAGTTCTGTCAGTTGCATTTATGCAACAGAGAGCAGCGGGATTGTTCAACAATGATGTATGTGAGTGTGTAGTCTGCTCTAAACAAATATGGCAGAAATATGTGGAGCTCTGTTCAACATTAAGGCTGAAGACTCAGTGAAAAACTGCTTTAGGGGAGGGACCCAAAGATTTGGCTCCTACATTTAGGGGAATAATCGCTTGCCGGTGACGTGCTGGTGTTGTGTCAAAAAGCTATTTCTGGTATTTGCCAGAAAATGATTGGCTGTATTTAAACGGCTGTAAATAACCTGTTGGCCTATAATCTGCTTTCCAAATTAACAGTCACAGCAGCATCGCAGTCATGCTGCTGTGAAAGTGACCAAATGCAACAACAGCCACATGTTACACAACAGTGTCCATCTGAATAAGCTGTCAGGACGCTCCCACACTGCTTCAGTAATGTTGAAGTCTGGGCTCTGGGAGGCCAATCCACGACTGTTAGTGTTCCACTGTGTGTTTTTCTATCCAGGCATGAGTTTACTGCAGTGTCAGTGTGTTTGAGACTTTTCTGCTGATAAATGATTTTTAACAAGATCTCAGCACCAGTGGATGAAATGCAGCCCCAAACGTGACAGAACCTCCTCTGTGTTCTACAGACAGCTGTAGATGCTCACTGTTGCACCTCCCTCCTGATCTCCTCCATACATATCGATTATAATTTGAACAAAAGTTTCCACTTTGTGCTCATCACTCTATAAAACCCACTGTTAAGTGCCATTTTTGAGTAATTTGTAGTTTATTTTTAAGAGCCTTTTAAAAAATTCCAAAAAGCAGGATTCATGAGTATCAATCAGTTTATCTTCAGTACACATTTCTGAGAAGGCACATCTGTCTGATGGTGGAAGGACAGCTGGGACAATACTGTCATGTGAATCAGGTTTGACAGCAGGGAGTATATAATATGGGTGTTCATATTAATGCTGATGATGTTATAAGCTACCTTTAGTAGGTATCTTTTAAAATAATTTAAAATTATAAAGTGGAACTTCATGCAGAACTTCTAACAGGAGACTGAAAAGGGAGAAAGCTTAGATTGCTCAGTGCAGCGCTACTTAAACAAAAACTATTTATTTACTTATTTATTAGATTCACAAAACTAAATTGATCACAACAATGTTTGGTGATTTGCAGTGGAAAATGTGTAAAAGGTCATACTGATGAAAAATTTATTAATCTATTTCAGATTTTCCAAACTTGTCCCACCACTGGTTGCAGCTTTGTTTTAGACAGTGAAAATACATCAGTATGAAATGTTAACAAAACATTTGTGAATCACAGAAGTCAAAGTTTTTGTGAAGAAAGCGCCATCTCTTGGTGACACTCTGCAATTGAGGGGTGTGGTCATGCTGGGAAGTAGATACGCTCAGAAAAAGGAGGGACTTCCAGCCGGCTGGGAGCGGCAACTTTGAGTGGCTTCATCTGTAAGACAGGAACTGCCATTGTTCTGGGAGAGACTGAGAGAACAAAGCATTGGCCTTTGGGAGATATGTTTGTCTCATCCTTGAAGATTCTGCCACAGTATGTACAATTATTATATAAGGAGAGTAAATGTCACTATGTCCTGTTATTAAACAAGCCAGAAAATAATAATTTGCTTGTCAAATAAATGGTCAAATATTTGGATCAATCATCCTTCATATTAGATGCATTTGTGGATTTTCTGATCAGCTTAATAAATTCTTCACATCATCTAAAAAGATTATTCAAAAATAAATGATAACCAACCTTATATGCATAAAAAGCTGAACTTCCTTTCACCCACTCACTCACACCAACTTTGACACAGACACACACACACATCACAGACACACCAATGCTTCACATACTAGATTACTCCAAAACAACAGCTGATATGGCAGCTGAAAATGCTTCTTATTTTAATCTCAACTTCCTATTTTTTAATGACAAATGTCACCATTCATTTTTACAAAGTAAATTCCATCCATCCATTTCGCTTCCGCACATCCTTTTAAGGGTTAGCGTTTTGGGGGGGGGGGGGGGGGTGGGGGGGGGGGGGGGGTGGTTGGAACCTATCCCAGCTGTCATAGGGCGAGAGGCGGGGTACAAAGAAATTCATAGGAAGGAACTATTTTTTAACACTGGTTAGACGAGTCCACAGGCTTCATCCTGTCATTGCAGTCCTCTTTCTTCACTCTGTGAGACACCATACATGCTGATACAGACAGTAACACACAGATAGGAGACAGTAACAAGTAACAGGACTCACAGTTAGTTAACAGACAGTAACACACAGTAACCGACCGTAACACACAGTACACCGACAGTAACCACCCAGTAGTACAGAATAGAGTACACATACAGACAGTTAACACACAGTAACAGAACAGTAACACTACTCGTAACAGGACAGATACAGACAGTAAACACACAGTAACAGGGACAGTAACAGCACAGATACAGACAGTTAACACACAGTAGCAGTAGCAGACAGTAACACACAGTCGTAAGAGACAGTAAACACACAGTAAACAGACAGTAACACACAGTAACAGACAGTAACAGACACAGTAACAGACAGATACAGACAGTAACACACAAGATACAGACAGTATAGACAGATACAGACCAGTAAACAGCAGTTACAGACAGTAACAGACAGATACAAGACAGTAAACACACCAGCAGTAACGGGACAGTATACAGACATTAACAGAACAGGCAGTAACAGACAGTAACACACAGACAGTAACAGCGACAGGTTACAGACAGTAACACACAGATAACAGACAGTAACACCACTATAAACAGACAGTAACACACAGTAATAGACAGTAACACACAGAGTAACGTTAACACACCGAGTAACAGACAGTAACCAGACAGATAAGAGACAGTAACCACAGTAAACACCACATAGTAACAGACAGTAACAGACAGTAACACACCGATAAAACACACAGTAACAGACAGTAACACACAGTAACAGACAGATACAGACAGTAACACACAGATTAACAGACCAGTTAACACACAGATAACAGACAGTAACAGACAGATACCAGTGACACAGTAACAGATCAGATACAGGACAGTAACACACAGTAACAGAACAGTTAGTAGCGACAGATACAGACAGTAACAGACAGATAACAGACTAACAGACAGATTACAGAGACAGTAACACACAGTAACAGACAGTAACAGACAGATAACACACAGTAAACAGACAGGAAACACAGAGTAACAGTAACAGATTAGATACAGCCAGTAACACCAGACAGTTATCTGTAACACCCACCAGTTACAGACAGTAACCACACAGATACAGACAGTAAACACCACAGTAACCACAATACCAGTAATAGGACCGTTAGTATACACACATATACAGACAGTAAACACACAGTACAAACAGACCTAGTAACCACCGAGTAACAGACAGATACAGACAGTAACACCACAGATACAGACCAGTTACAGGACCGTAAACAGAGTAACAGACAGTAACAGACAGATACAGGACCGTAACCCACAGTAACAGACAGTAACAGACAGATACGCCAGTACAGACAGTTACAGACAGATCAGACAGCTACAGACAGTAACAGCAGTAGCAGGCACAGTAACACAGCACAGACAGATACAGTAGTAACAGACAGTAACCGACCGTAACAGACAGCTCAGACAGTAACAGAGAGTAAGAGGCAGTAACACAGTTAGTACAGACAGATACAGACAGTAACACACAGAACAGAGTAACCACCGTTACATACGTAACCGACAGATACAGACAGTAACACACAGTAGTATGTGACAGGACAGATTACGACCGATACAGGCAGTAGGTAGTAGTAACAGACGTAAACACACATACAGACAGTAACACCAGTTACAGACAGTACAGACAGATACAGCAGTACACACAGATGACAGACAGATAGATACAGAGAGTAACAGACCGTAACAGACAGTAACACACATACCCGACAGTAAACAGCAGTAACACACAGATACAGACCGTAACACACAGTAACAGACAAGTAACAGACAGTAAACAGATTACAGACCGTAACCCACAGTAACAGACAGTACCAGACAGTAATAGACAGCTACAGACAGTAACACACAGTAAGAACAGTAACAGGGTGGGGTGACAGTTACAGTAGTAACAACAGTATCCGACAGTAACAACAGGTTACAGACAGTTAGTTAAGTTACAGACAGTAACAGACAGTTACGACAGTTTACAGACAGTTACAGACAGATACAGAACGTTAACAGGTGCCAGATTACCGACAGATAAACACAGAACAGACAGTAACCAGACCGTAACAGCACAGAGTACCAGGACAGACACGCTTAACACAGAAGAGGACAGTAACAGACATGTATACAGACAGTAACAGACAGTTAAAACAGACAGTTAAAAACAGACAGATACAGACAGTAAACACACCGTACCAGATCGTAACCGAGAGATACAGACAGTACCGGCAGTAAAGCAGTACAGACAGACCATACAGACAGTAACACACAGTTACAGACAGTAACAGACAGATACAGACAGTTAACCACAGTACCAGACAGTTAAACAGACAGATTATAGACAGTAACCGACAGAACAGATAGTAACACCAGTAATCACACAACAGTAAACAGACAGTTACTACACGTTAACAGACAGTAACAGACAGATACCAACACAGTCATACAGCACAGTAAACAAGACAGTAACAGGGACAGATAATACAGACAGTAACAGGCAGATCCGTAGTAGTAACAGACAGTTAACACGCAACAGACAGTACATCAGATACAGGTAACACACAGTTTACAGACAGTAACCACACAGATAACGACAGTAACAGACAGATACAGACGTAAACACACAGTTACAGACAGTAACAGACAGATTAAACGACAGTATTACCGAGACAGTACACCACAGTAACAGACAGTAACAGACAGATTTACAGAGTAACACACAGTTAACAGACAGTAACAGACAGATACACACAGTAAGACAGGAGACCGTAACAGACAGTACACCTAGACAGCTACAGACAGTAACACACAGTAGTAGAGTGACAGTTAAAACACATAGTAAAGACCGACAGTCAGATACAGACAGTAACACACATATACAGACAGTAACACACAGTAACAGACAGTAACAGACAGATACAAGACAGTAACAGACAGATCAGACAAGTTACCATACAGTAGCAGACAAGTACAACACAAGATACAGACAGTAACACACAGTCCAGACAGTAACACACAGTTACAGGACAGTAAAACAGAACAGTTAACAGCACAGTATACAGTAAGAACAGACAGTAAACAACCCACAGTAACAGACAGTAACACACATATACAGACAGTAACAACAGAACACAGTAACAGACAGTATACAGACAGTAACACACAGTAACAGACAGTAACAGAACAGTATACAGACAGTAACATACAGTAGTAGTAACAAGTAACAGACAGTAACACACAGATACATTAACAGCAGTAACAGACCAGATACAGACAGTAAAGACAGACCAGACAGTAACAGACAGATAACAGAACAGTAACACCACAGACAGTAAACAGACAGATACAGACAGTAAACACACAGTAACAGACAGTAGTTACAGCACAGTACACAACAGTAAACAACAGTAACAGCCAGTATACAGACAGATACACACAACAGTAACAGACAGTAACATACAGATACAGAAAGGCAGCACTAACAGACAGTTAACAGACAGATACAGACAGAATAGGCAGTAACAGACAGTAACAGACAGGAGTAACACACAGTAACAGAACAGTAAAACACACAGTAACAGACAGATACAGACAGTAACAGACATAGTAACAGACAGTAACCACTACAGTACAGACAGTATACAGACAGTATAACACACAGATACAGACAGTAACACACAGTAACAGGACAGGTAACATACAGATACAGACAGTAAACACACAGTATACAGGACAGTAACAGACAGTAACAGACAGTAACAAGACAGATAACAGACAGATAACACACAGTAACAGAACACGTAAAACAGACAGATACAGACAGTATACACACCAGAGTACAGAGACAGTAACAGACAGATACAGACAGTAACAGCAGACAGTAACAGACAGATACAGACAGAAACAGGCAGTAACAGACCGTTACACACAGTACAGTAACAGACAATACAGACGTAACACACAGTAACAGACAGAGTAACAGACAGTATACAGACAGTACCACCGCAGATACAGACAGTAACACACAGTTACAGACAGTACAACACACAGATACAGACAGTAACACACAGTTACAGGACAGTAACACACAGTTACAGACAGTAACACACAGATACAGACAGTAACACACAGTTACAGACAGTAACACACAGATACAGACAGTTGTTTCCTTTTCCTTTCCTATGTGACCCGGTGTTGGAAGTGTTTCCCAGATTTCTGACCTTCTGCTCTCGGATGTATAAATCAACAAAATATTTATTTAAACTTCAACTTTACCTAATTAGTGTAACAGGGACGTGTCCCTTTTGTTTATGTTTGCTACAACCTTAATATTTGTCCTTTGGACTTCTTTAATTTTGCTGTACTGGTTACTTTGAGGATTTCATCCTCTTTTTAATTTCCTGCAGTATCAGCTCATTTGTTCACACACGCATGAATTAGAGGTGCCAGAAGACTGTAAAGCTTATCATTCATTTCAGCTCTTATCCCTTTTAAACTTTGTATCTTTTGACCACTATTTTTAATTCTTAATGTAAACCGTTCTTCTAATGCTTCAATATTTCCAAGCTTTAAACAGTTTATTTAACACATTTTCTAAAATGTATTCTCTCGTGACCTTACCTCCTCCTCACTCACAAAATTTGTTCACACCCGATTCAGCAGACTTTGGTTATTTAAACCTCAGGCTTCAACTTACCTTATTCTCTGAGGCCTCGCTGTGAGTGTGTGAGGAGATTTAAGTCCTGAGGTGAGTCGTGGAGAAAATATTCCCCTTCGTCCTCTCATGCCAATCATCCTCCTTCACAAATCACTTCAGGGTCACCATTTGTTACCTGCGTCTTTTTGATTTGCAAAGGAAGACACTTGAAACTCTTTGACTTAAAAAGTTAAGACATTTATTATGGTAAAGAATCAAAGGAATTACAGGTACATGAGCAGACACAGGCCTTCCCAGCCAGCTGCCTGTGCTCCCCTCCCCACAGAGCAAAATCTCTAGCTAACCACAACATTGTTATACTGACACTATCTACAAGCAAAACAGACACTATTTGCCTTTGTTATCGGTCCATCCAGTGTCTGATTCCCATGTCTGAGATTCTGCCCAGCTTAAAGCAGAGAGGATGTTCATAGTTCCTGGTGAGCCGTGACTTTGTGGATTTCACCCTGAAATGTGGATGCATGAAGTGCATCAATTACAATTACAAGTTCTGTAAGTTATTGCTGTTTTTCCTTTGGACAAACATTCATAGACAATCTTTGAGAAGAAAACAGCTTGAAAAATGTTGAAATTCATATCAAAATCACTGGAAACTGATATGTTATTACAATAAAATTATAATATGTTAAATATTTGAAATATATATAATTTTTAGGTTTTAAACATGAACAGAACTAAAAAGTTTAAATCCAAAGACAAGACCAAAGTGGAAAAGTGGTTACATTATAGGTACTTTAAATTTTCAGGATCCTTTTTCTTTTCAAGCCTTGTAATTTAGACAGAGTGATTAATGATAATTACAATATAATAGCAATTGGGGAGGTTAAAAATCTTTCTTTCTGATTGATTTTCCTAAAATTAAGCCAGTATAACACACTAATGCTTTAATCATCCCACATTGAGGTATTAAATGTAAATGATGATTGATATATTTATTAGAGGTCATTGTTTTCACTTATAGTTGTCAGATTTCAAGAAAAAGTTTCTATGAGATACCAAATTTTCCTGAAACCTTAAACAGAAAAGTTAGAATAAGTAAAGCAGGGCTTGTGACTATTTTGTGATCACAGCTGAGTTGGACACACAAGACAAAGTTTCAGACCTTGAGCTGCTTCACAGCTACAATGCAAAACATAAAGCATAGAAAACCCATTTATGAAAATATATGATGACATAAAAGTGTCTGAATCACACTTTTGTGCATTTACATTTATTTATTTGGCAGATTTGATTATAACCATAATAGAATGATTATAAGAAATGAGAGCATTGATCATTTTGGACTTTGAATGTGTTAACAAATTGATGATTATTATAATAATCAAACTTTGAAGAAAAAATCCAAAAGGTAATAATACAAAGAGTCAGTTTGCCTTTTGATAGATAAGCTGAATTATTGAGACATAAACATTGTTATGTCTCAAAGGAGGGATCTGTAATAGGAGGAAAATTTAAATTTGTTTTCATGATCTACAAAGTAATTTAGACCTAAGAGGTGAAAAGGCCAACTAACAAAGGACGTGCTAATTCCACGACATGAGTGGGATCGGACAACATCAGTGGTGGCTCGAGGAGACTGAACTCTCATCAGAGTTATCAATAAAGAAAATCTGGGGCAGTTCAAGGTGTTCAAGGTGAGAAGAGTCATAC
>CM024212.1:100649-133913 GCA_013435755.1 Amphilophus citrinellus
CACCGTCGTCTCAAACCCGTGAAGAAAACAACTGAACCCCCCACTAAATAGGGATGGCTCATCCACGTGCGATGACCACATGGAACTGGATCTGCACCCTGGGCGCTTTGATGACCATCGTGTCTGCAACACATGCCTACGCCCTACTCCGTCTGATAGACGCCACAAGAACTTTAGGCAAAGGAACTTCACAGGAGTTGAGCGCCTTGCGTGCAATGGTGATGCAGAACAGAGTGGTTTTGGACTTGCTGGCTGCCCCGCAAGGAGGAGTATGTAAGATAATTGGACAGACTTGTTGCACCTTCATCCCCACCGAAAACGGGGATGGGGGGAGTATTCACACTGCTTTGTCCAACTTAAACACCCTGCAGCAGTATGTGGAACAACAGACACCTGGGGGGAGTCAGGACTGGCTCTCCTGGCTGACTGCTGGAGCCTGGTGGCAAGTTCTGCTGAAATTCTTAGTGCCATCAGGGGTCATTCTGCTATTGTTTTGTTTATTTTTCAGTTGTATTGTTCCATGTTTAAGGAAGACCACATATGAAACCCCCATTGAAAATGGGAGACCAAGTGATGGGGGTGGATGTAAACTGGTTTTCAGAATGTTTAAATTTTGCAAATGTATGTAGGTGTTTCCCGAGTGAGACTGACTAGCAGTGGCTGCCGTGAGCGGCGGGGCCGTTGAGGAATTTTCCTGTCTTGAAAGAATAGAGAGTGTGACTTTGGATTAAAAGAAGGATAGACAGCCGCACGACAGGTTTTTCACCTCAACCTCATTCAGGGTAGTATGTGCTATGTTCATGATAAACAGGGAGCAGGGGTGGATCTAGAAAAATATTTATGGGGTGGCAAGAGGGGGCAGGAATTTTTGAAGGGGGTGGCAACGTATATATTCTGAATTATTCAGTTATCACAGTTTAATGAGAAAGAGTATGTATACACTACAAAAGGGCACAGGTTCAGATTATAACCTCATACAGACAAACTTAATCTCATGCAATCAGTGTCTTGCATTTGAGGTTTCATGTGAAACAGTTCATATTAGGAATAAGTGACCATACAATGTGATCTCATTAATAGGAGATAGAAGTATGGTAACACTACTGTAGGTGGGGCATTATCAAAGGAAAGGAATTAAGGTAAGACACAGGTGATGAGTGGCAGATGTGTGAGAGAGAAACCAAACAGTTTGAGTGACTGTCAGAGTGGCAACGTTCAAGGTAGCATTTGTACAAGAAGAAACCATCCAAAGAAAAACTTACCCATGAAGATCTATGGACTGAGCTGTACTAAAGTGACACACCTGGACTTGGATATGTCTAGAAGAATGAGGGGAGTAAAGATTCAAACTGCATCAGACATTACATCTAAACAAATTATACTATATAAAAACTAGTAAAAACATAACCATCAGACTGTGTTAACACATACAAACATTTTATTTTCAGGTTCATTTGTTTAATTCTGGAATTTAATCTGAGCAATAGATGTAAAATACATGTATACACAAAATATTAAAACTCTGTCTCATCCCTTCACACTTTCACTCTTACAAGTTTCCCCAATTATTCATATTTAAGCAAGCATGAATATTTATTTGAAGAGGTCTAAGCATGTCTCTTTAATACACCTTATAACAAAATGTCCGTTTTTGTCATTTGTTGTTCTTATTCATAAGTAACTTAGTAAACTATGCAGCAACAATTTCCATACCATGTGGACCAGCTGGTGACGGCTCAGGAGCTCTCCTTTCCCTTTGACTGTCTGAGCCCTGCATGTTATTTTGTCTCTTTCTCCTTCCTCATCTTGGTGATGCTCTCCCTCCTCCATATCTTCACAACTGTGGTGTTGTCCCACCTCCTCCTGTCCCTGGTTGTTTTGGCCTTGTATTCTATCTCTGTCACATTTCTGTTGCCCTTCTTTCTCTCCTTCCACCTCATCTTCACTGTTTACCTTGTTCAGGTGTTCATTTTCTATTTCTCTCGCCTTTCTCTTTGGTGAGAAAAAACTCTGTATGCTACCTTTCCTCTTCATTTCTGTAAGATTGAATGTTTTCATTGACAAACGTTGAATCAGTATTAGCTTTTATAGCCTACTTTACACAGAACTAATGTCAGACCTAGCTAACATTATGTATAGTTAGCAAAATATCATTATTCAGCCAGATTTTTATCATCTCAAAATCAGCATAGCAACTATACGAGCACTGTGCTTTCATTATAATTTCTTTTCTTGATATAGTTAATCAGTTTTTACCTCTTTCATCCTGTGTCTCCTTTCCTTGCGACTTCTAGCTCGCACCATTCAGTTTTCCAAACAAATCTGTCGCTTGCAGCTCTGACATAATTTCGTGGTGCGTTTCTTGCAATCGGACATTGCAGATTCAATCTCGTAAATGTCAAATTGGCTGTAACTTTTCTTTTAATTCGTTGCTGCCAACTGGGGTGGCAACAGGGGTGGCAAGGCTTTCTTTTAGGGTGGCATTTGCCACCCTATGCCACCCCGGTAGATCCGCCCCTGACAGGGAGGAAATGTAAGAATAGATAAACGTTTAACTGTTTTTCTATGTATCATAATGTGTTTATCATAAACATGCACATGACAATCTGATTGTAAGGACAAAACATACTTGTACATACCCAAACCCACCAGGTGAGGAAAGCAGGTAACGCCTGTTTCCTGACGTCACACACACATAGACACACCCCCACCCACTCTCATGATGCTAAAATAAAAGAGCCGAGCAGGAAGAAGGAAGTCAGACTCTCACTCAGACACGCACACGAGTGGTGGCTGACGGAGACTCTCCCTGCAGGTAGAACGATCACTACGGGTTTTCTGTGTCTTCCTTTATTTAACGGTGGTCTGAACCTAACAACTGGGTCTTCTTGTCACAAAATTCAGCATAACACTGCACGAAAAGAGGCATATCCGTCCCCGTATACTGACGCGGGCGCACCTAGTTATCGTCAGCTTTCGTCAGCATACGAGGAAGCGCACGTTCGTTCGCCTGAGACGGATATGGTCGTTTACGTACCACTAGAAGCAGCGGGGGGTAGAGGTACGGGGGGAGCCGGCAGGCGCGAGGTGTTAATGACTCCACTTTACATATGAATAGCAGCGCTGCAAGCCGAAGCAGCGGCAAGAGACCCACGTGGCTTCTCTGTCATTGGATGAAAAAAATGACATCACAATTCATTACTCACATGTGATTGGTTGGTAGATCGGTCCCCCCATTGGCCTTTATAAAGACAGGCCTGGGTAAGCCCCTCCCTAATAAATAGTAACCAGTAATAAAAATTATTTTTAATCACTATTTCTGTGATATACCTTGTATGTTATGTTGTATTCATGCTAATAACCTCAACTAAAGGGAATTCAATTAAGAGAAAAATTGTGAGGCACAAGTTTGAATTTTTTTCCTTTTATTTATAAAGCAATATGCACATACACGCACACACACATTATATATATATTTTAGATTATATGAAGAAAACAAAAACATTATGACATATGATGCTTTGCTACTTCTGGGCCATGTGGTGTCGGCTTTCTCTCAGAGCATGGTCCAGCATACAAACACTTATGGTGCATCGTTGTATTTACGGTGAGCTTCTACTCCAGGGATCCTCAAATCCAGGCCTCGAGGGCCGGTGTCCTGCAGGTTTTAGATGTGTCCCTGATCCAACACACCTGAATCAAATGGCTGAATTACCTCCTCAGTATGTAGTCAAGTTCTCCAGAGTCCTGATAATGACGTCTATATTCGACTCAGGTGTGTTGAAGCAGGGACACGTCTAAAAGGTGCAGGACACCGGCCCTCGAGGCCTGGATTTGAGGATCCCTGTTCTAGTCTAGGAGGCGGGACTCCACCTGAAGCAGGACAGGTGGGAGGGGCTCAGCAGGCGCAGCAGTGGAGTTCATTTAACATCCTTCAAGTTCCTGAACAACAAACTTTAATGTCATATGTCTCATTTTCCCATTTTCTCCCAGTGGACACAGGAACAGTTCCCTTTCTTTCCCGTTTCATTTGCATTAAATTTGCATTTGATTTTTTTTTTTTTTCTCCTTCCTGCTCTCGGTGGAGATGGACACATTTTCCTCTTCTCCCCAACCTTCCCTATCTACCCCTGCTTTTTGCTGCTTCGCTGCTTAGAGCATCTCTTCACACATCCCCGAACTGGAAATTAAATTATGGATCTGGTCAGCTGATCTCTCAACTCTCAACTATTTAAGTACAAAAATTCAAAAACAATAAATAATACAGCTTCATCAACTGCACCAAAGTATAAAACAATTCAATGTGGATTATTAAACATTAGGTCTCTCTCTTCCAAGTCCCTGTTAGTAAATGATTTAATAATTGATCAACGTATTGATTTATTCTGCCTTACAGAAACCTGGTTACAGCAGGATGAATATGTTAGTTTAAATGAATCAACACCCCCGAGTCACAGTAACTGTCAGAATGCTCGAAGCACAGGTCGAGGAGGAGGAGTAGCAGCAATCTTCAATCCCAGCTTATTAATTAATCACAGACCCAGACAAAGTTTTAATTATTTTGAAACTCTGACTCTTAGTCTTGTCCATCCTAATTGGGAAACTCAAAAACCTGTTTTATTTGTTATTATCTATCGTCCACCTGGTCCTTACTCAGAGTTTCTGTCTGATTTCTCCGACTTTTTATCTGATTTAGTGCTCAGTTCAGATAAAATCATTATAGTGGGTGATTTTAACATCCATGTAGATGCTGAGAATGACAGCCTCAACACTGCATTTAATCTATTGTTAGATTCAATTGGCTTCTCTCAAAATGTAAAGGAGCCCACCCACCACTTTAATCATACTCTGGATCTTGTCCTGACATATGGCATAGAAACTGAAGACTTAACAGTATTCCCTGAAAGCCCCCTCCTGTCTGATCATTTCTTAGTAACATTTACATTTACTTTAATGGATTACACAGCAGTGGGGAATAAGTTTTATTACAGTAGAAGTCTTTGTGAAAGTGCTGTAACTAAGTTTAAGGATCTAATTCCTTCATTATTATGCTCTTCAGTGCCAACACAGTGCAGAGCAGCTACCTAAACTCTGCTCCCAGTGAGATCGATTATCTCGTCAATAGTTTTACATCCTCACTGTGTACGACTTTGGATACTGTGGCTCCTCTGAAAAGGAAAGCTTCAAATCAGAAGTGGCTGACTCCGTGGTATAATTCACAAACACACAGCTTAAAGTAGATAACCCGAAAGCTGGAGAGGGAATGGTGTCTCACTAAATTAGAAGATGCTCATTTAGCCTGGAAAAAGAGTTTGTTGCTCTATAAAAAAGCCCTCCGTAAAGCTAGGACATCTTACTACTCATCATTAATTGAAGAAAATAAGAACAACCCCAGGTTTGTTTTCAGCACTGTAGCCAGGCTGACAAAGAGTCAGAGCTCTGTAGAGCCGAGTATTCCTTTCACTTTGACTAGTAGTGACTTCATGGATTTCTTTACAAATAAAATTTTAGACATTAGAGAAAAAATTATTCATAACCATCTCAAAGATTTATCTTCATGTTCAGCTGCTTTCAGCACTGCTGGTATTTGTTTAGACTCTGATTGATCTCTTTGTACTTGGATACACTGTTATTTTCTATATGCAAATACTTGTGAAAAGTAATATCCAGTATTGTTAGCATATGCAAGGTGCAGCTTTACCTATTACTAAACAGAAGACATCAGAAAAGAAAAGAAATACTATATATAGCCATTTTATTGTTTTATTGCCCCCCCCCTGAATTTACTGCACCATTTCTACCCTGCAGCTGAGCCACAAAGCCAGACCCCGACACCACAAAGGCATAGCAAACATTTTTCAGTGCTATGCAGATGATACCCAAGTTTATCTGTTCATGAAGTCAGATGAGACAAACCAATTATTTAACCTGCAGGAATGAAAGACATAAATACCTGTATGGTTCAATAACAATATGGTTATTGTACTTACAAATCTTGGAAACACAGTGTCTGACCAGATACACACTCTGGATGTCATTATTAACACTATGAGGAATCTTGAGTTATTTTTGCCCAGGATACGTCCTTAAATGCACATATTAAGCAAATATGTATTACTGCTTTGTTGCATATGTGCAATATTGAACAATATTTGTGCGATATTCTGTCCTTCATTACTATCAGGCTGTTATATATTTAGGGCTGGATCAAGTAACCCTGAACCGTCTCTTAGTTAAGGGAGTTTTTCCTTCCCAGTGTTGCCGAGTGCTTGGTCATAGGGTTGTTGGGTTTTCTCTGCATTACTGTAGGTCTTTACCTTACAATATAAAGTGCTTGAGGCAATTGTTATTGTAATTTGATACTACATAAACAAAACAGAATTGAATTGATTGATTGTAGATAATTTAATAAATTCCAATGAACCTAGCTCTTACTGCAGACAGTTACAGTAATGTTTGTACCACAGTGTAAAGAAATGCTGCCATGGTTAACTGACATGATCTTGATAACACCTGGATATCAGAGCTCACCGTATCCTATTATTCTAACACTTCACTCTTAGACTGCTGGCATACTTGAACCAAAAGTAATATCTCAATATTTTTTAGCTGATAGGTGATATACAATATATATCTCGATATTTTTTCCCTAAAGGTATAAACAAAAAGTCAAAGCTACATGTCCCAAATGTCACACAGACATTTTATTAACATTCAGCTGTAGATATACAGGAGAGATTACTCAAAAATAAACTACTGGCATATTTAAATAATAATGCTCCGCAAATACATTAATGCTTTTTTCTCTATAAAAAGACTCACAGCTGTGCTACTAGATCCAGAACAAAGACCGCAAAAGGCTGATTATTCTTTACAAAGATGTACATCCAGGTACAGGTACAGGTACAGGTACATGTACAGGTACAGGTACAGATACAGGTACAGGTACATGTACAGGTACATGTACAGGTACAGGTACAGGTACATGTACAGGTACAGGTACAGGTACATGTACAGGTACAGGTACAGGTACATGTACAGGTACAGGTACAGGTACAGATACAGGTACATGTACAGGTACATGTACAGGTACAGGTACAGGTACATGTACAGGTACAGGTACAGGTACAGATACAGGTACAGGTACAGGTACAGGTACAGACTGACTGAACAAAACTCCATCTGCAGGATTTTAGCAGCTCAGTAAATCCACAGACAAATGCACTGATGTATCACAGCAACGGGCCCACCGATCAATGCAGCGTCTGTAAGCACACGATATAGACCCACTGCTGATATTAAGGTCACGTGACTTATGGTACAAACCAACTTCTGCTGCGTATGGCGGCGCCCTCTTACCGGCAGGCAGAGACTCTTGGGGGTCCGAGTGATGCCAGAACGTATGAACGGACACAGTACGAAGGCTGTATGTACACAAAACACGACAGTGGAGGATTTCAGGTTTCCAAAACTCTCTGATCTCACCGGAAAAAGTCATTAAATTTATCTTTAGTCACTTTTAGGAAAAAATTTGCCAGCAGGGTCTGAAAATCTGCTAAATCTACCAACACAGTCACTAAGTTGGGAACACTGCCAGGCTGTTGCTTCCTGTATGATTAACGGGTGAAGCTGAGAGGGGGGGGCAGTGTGAAGCTGTGCAGAGACAAACTGGGAGAAGAGAAATGTGAACTGGTGGAGCTACAAGTATGATTTTTAATGCGACCTACACTATATTGATATAAATGATAATGTCTCATTTTATATCGTGTATGAAAATATATCGATATTTTTTAAAAACTCGATATATCGCCCTGCCCTACTTGTGGTTCCCACATATTTCAAAAGCAGAATAATACTCATGATTAATACTCATAATCATGAGTATTATTTTGAAGTATTTCTTACCCAATTACTTGATGAATCGATGGAATAATCAATAAAATATTTGATTACTAAAATAATCAGTAGTTGCTGCATGTCATTAAATTTTGTCTTCTATTTCCAGCAGGTTATTTTTTCTTTGTGTTGTTCCTGGTCTCCCTGTGATCTTTTTCCCTTTTCACTGTCCAACCATGAAGGCTGTTCGATGGCTGGGAGAGTAAAACTGTTTTCTGTTCCAGCTGCTGGAGGACAACATCATCACTTTTGTGAAGAGTGAACTGAAGAAGATGCAGAAAGTGCTGAGCTCAGATGGTCCAGAATGTTTAGAGAGTCAGTGGGATGGTGAGGATGAAGAGCAGAGGAGGAGCAGCAGAGAGTCATTAGTGACGATCACCCTGGACTTCCTGAGGAGAATGAAGCAGGAGGAGCTGGCTGAGAGTCTGCAGAGCAGTAAGAGGATTTCTCTAAAGACTGAAGCTGCTGGATGAATGTTTAATGTTTCAAGTAATGGACAAATATACATTCAAAACATGTGCACAGAACTCCTTGACTGATATTTGTTTGTCATTTTAGGAACTTTCATTAAGGACTCTCATTGGAGTCAGAGTGAACTCAAGTCTAACCTGAAGAAGAAGTTCCAGTGTGTGTTTGAGGGGATTCCTAAAGCAGGAAACCCAACCCTCCTGAATGAGATCTACACAGAGCTCTACATCACAGAGGGAGGGGCTGCAGAGGTCAATGAGGAACATGAGGTCAGACAGATTGAAACAGCATTCAAGAAATCAGACAGACCAGAAACAACAATCAGACAAGAAGACATCTTTAAAGGCTCACCTGGAAGAGATGAACCAATCAGAACAGTGCTGACAAAGGGAGTGGCTGGCATTGGGAAAACAGTCCTAACACAGAAATACACCCTCGACTGGGCTGAAGACAAAGCCAACCAGGACATCCAGTTCATGTTTCCATTGACTTTCAGAGAGCTGAATGTGCTGAAAGAGGAAAAGTTCAGCTTGGTGGAACTTGTTCATCACTTCTTCACTGAAACCAAAGAAGCAGGAATCTGCAGCTTTGAAGACTTCCAGGTTGTGTTCATCTTTGATGGTCTGGATGAGTGTCGACTTCCTCTGGACTTCCACAAAACTACAATCCTGACTGACCCTAGAAAGTCCACCTCAGTGGATGTGCTGCTGACAAACCTCATCAGGGGGAACCTGCTTCCCTCTGCTCGCCTCTGGATAACCACACGACCTGCAGCAGCCAATCAGATCCCTCCTCAGTGTGTTGACATGGTGACAGAAATCAGAGGGTTCATTGACCCACAGAAGGAGGAGTACTTCTGGAAGAGATTCAGAGATAAGAAGCAGGCCAGCAGGATCATCTCCCACATCAAGAGATCACGAAGCCTCCACATCATGTGCCACATCCCAGTCTTCTGCTGGATCACTGCTACAGTTCTGGAGGATGAGCTGAAAACCAGAGAGAGAGGAGAGCTGCCCAAGACCCTGACTGAGATGTACATCCACTTCCTGGTGGTTCAGGCCAAAGTGAAGAAGGTCAAGTATGATGGAGGAGCTGAGACAGATCCACACTGGAGTCCAGAGAGCAGGAAGATGATTAAGTCTCTGGGAAAACTGGCTTTGGATCAGCTGCAGAAAGGAAACCTGATCTTCTATGAATCAGACCTGACAGAGTGTGGCATCGATATCAGAGCAGCCTCAGTGTACTCAGGAGTGTTCACACAGATCTTTAAAGAGGAGAGAGGGCTGTACCAGGACAAGGTGTTCTGCTTCATCCATCTGAGTGTTCAGGAGTTTCTGGCTGCTCTTCATGTCCATCTGACCTTCATCAACTCTGGACTCAATCTGCTGGAAGAACAACAAACAACCTCCCAGAAGTCTGAAACAGGAGAATCTGCAGAGAAATCCTTCTACCAGAGTGCTGTGAACAAGGCCTTACAGAGTCCAAATGGACACCTGGACTTGTTCCTCCGCTTCCTCCTGGGTCTTTCACTGCAGACCAATCAGAGTCTCCTACGAGGCCTGCTGACACAGACAGGAAGTAGCTCACAGACCAATCAGGAAACAGTCCAGTACATCAAGAAGAAGCTCAGTGAGAATCTGTCTGCAGAGAAAAGCATCAACCTGTTCCACTGTCTGAATGAACTGAATGATGGTTCTCTAGTGGAGGAGATCCAACAGTCTCTGAGATCAGGAAGTCTCTCCACAGATAAACTGTCTCCTGCTCAGTGGTCAGCTCTGGTCTTCATCTTACTGTCATCAGAAGAAGATCTGGATGTGTTTGACCTGCAGAAATACTTTGCTTCAGAGGAGGCTCTGCTGAGGCTGCTGCCAGTGGTCAAAGCCTCCAACAAAGCTCTGTGAGTAAATATGTGATCATCCCTTTATTTTTAAAATCATAGTAGTTGGTACAATTTAACTGTGCAATACCCACATCTCCATGCAATATCCAATATTCATTTACTAGTGCAATATCCACCCATCTTCACTATTATATGTATATATTTATTTTATCTTTTGTATAATGTTCGAGCTTTTTTTACATTCTACTTTATTTTTTGTATACTTTTAGAAGTTCTATTTTGCTACATGGCACTGAACAGGAGTGGCCCTCCAATCTCATTCTACATTGTGTATAATGACAATAAAGGCATTCTATTCTATTCTGTTCTATTCTAAAAAAAATTCAGTGCCTTCTGGCATCTTAAGACTCTAAAACTATTGCATTAAATCGTTGTCACCGCTCAGATACTTTTAATTTTCACAGCAACATTAATTGTCTGTGTTTCTGCAACATTTTTCGGTGTAGCCCTTAGCAACGTACCATCTAGATCCAGCCTACGTTGTACCTATAGGTGTGATCATTAACTCCCCAAATCGAAATACAAACAAAAAACTAACTCTAACACAAAAAAGTTCTCTAAGAAATCATC
This sequence comes from Amphilophus citrinellus, assembly GCA_013435755.1. NCBI lineage: Eukaryota > Metazoa > Chordata > Actinopteri > Cichliformes > Cichlidae > Amphilophus > Amphilophus citrinellus. Next base: position 111,484 of record CM024212.1, read on the forward strand.
TGTAGTGGACTCTTTGCGCTGAGCTGCCACGATCTTCCAGCTCTCCCCCTCTTCTGGTTCTCACTTCATGTCCATTTATGCTGTAACCTTCTACTTCCAGTAGCCCACATATCATCAGTAAGCCCTCGTTCCTCAACACCTGACGTGGACCATGTTAATCTGGGTGACGTCCAAGCCAGTATGGCTTCAGTCATGTATCTCTCGCTGATATTCAGAGGTAGGCTTGGTTAGCATGCGGTGTCTAGCCTGGGGACCCTTCCTGGCTCCAAAGATGGTAATGTTGCCATTATGCCATCCAGCTGCTATAGTTATTTTAGATTTTAGATCCTTCAAAGTAGGCGCCTTTTGCTTTAATTACAGCTTTGCACACTCTTGGCATTTTCTCAATCAGCTTCATGAGGTCATCACCTCAAAGGGTTTTCCAGCAGTCTTGAAGGAGTTCCCAGAGGTGCTGAGCATTTGTTGGCTGCTTTGTCTTCACTCATCCAGCTGTCATTTGTTGCCGGAAGTTCGCGAACGGCGGCACTTTTGAAGTATGTTGTGCCACTGGTGATCCATTCGGTGTCAAAGGGTTAATATTTATTGTCAAGGAGCATTTTTACAACAAAAAATAATCGACCAAACACTAATTTCTTTACTTTTGTCTGTTTGTCTGTTTCAACTTAAATTTTAAGCTATCTAGTTAAGAGTTAACTGCATATGGAAAAGCCTTTTTCTTTTCTATGTTCAGTATATAAAATAATTTAATTTGATCACAAATATTGTTTTTCAGTTTGAATGGCTGTAACCTCTCAGGGAGAAGCTGTGAAGTTGTGTCATCAGTTCTCAGCTCCCAGTCTTCTGGTCTGAAAGTGCTGGACCTGAGTAACAACGACCTGAGGGATTCAGGAGTGAAGCTTCTGTCTGCTGGACTGCAGAGTCTACACTGTACACTGGAAACACTCAGGTCAGGATTCAGACTTTTCCACTGATTGGAGAAAAAATTAATTTAATGAGGCATACTCAGCAAAATCTTATAGAATTATCAACTGACCTTTTATTTACCTTTCTGTGTGTTAACTGACTCTAAATTAGCATCTAAAATTTTTCCTATCCATTCTTTAGACTGGTACATTTTGAGATTCATTTTGTGTGTGTGTGTGTGTGTGTGTGTGTGTGTGTGTGTGTGTGTGTGTGTGTGTGTGTGTGTGTGTGTGTGTGTGTGTGTGTGTGTGTGGGACCAAACACTAAATCCAACAAGGAGCTGAGTTATGGAGCCACATTGGGGCCATAAAGTTTGTGCGAAAAAAAAAACACTCATGACATACCATTGTCTTTTTATTGGAATTGTACTTAGGACGCAGATCCAGGAGATTGCAGGAAATGAGAGAAAAATATTTATTTAGTTAAAATGTCCAAAAACAAAGTTGAACATGAGAATTAAGACAGGAGTATTTATTAACACAGATGGTTGTGGAACTTTACAGTGGAGATTTTTTAAGAATGATTACTGAAAATTAGATTTTGATCTTGTCCTCTATGTCAAACAGATTTCAGGGTTTCCGCGGGGTAGTAAAAGGTAGTAAATTAAATGAGGTCAAATTAAGGCTAGTAAAAAGTAGTAAACAGAATTTGACCTGGTAGTAAATTTTTCATCACCCCTTCAACATATTTTGACTTTTCCATTGATGCAGACTTTTTGTTTTAAGTTCGTTTAACTATAAAATCAGTATAGAAATATAACTACTCAGCAGGACCTGAGCTGACGTTGTTGACAAGCGATTCCATTGTCCGATCTGCTGTACGCATGCGCGGAGTCATTTTGCCGCTCCATGGGAAATGTAGTTTTCACAACTTTGGCTCATGACCGGGCAAAGACTGGCTTCACCCTCCGGAGTGCAGGGACGCGCTGGCGCGTCAAAATGACATCGCCGATTTGAGATAACGTAGCATCGGGACGCTGCTGCCATGAATCCAAAGTGCAGACTTCAAACTATGTTCCAGTTTTTAAATTACATTGATAGGCCAAGTAAAACCAGAGTTATGCCCAATAATTTACGCCGTGCTTTTTCCTGTATATCGTCCTCACCTTCGATGCGCGTTTTGTGCAGAAATAAATGGCGAAAATGTGAGTTTCGCTAATAGGAAGTGCTTGCTAATAAAAACAAAGCAAAACAAAATAATTCCCGACAACCGCTTTCCTATTGGTGGAAAAATCAACCAATCAGAAATTTATGCAGTAACACGGTGCATTTGGCTGCTGCGGAGCAGGTGAAAAAGTGGTCAAAGAGAAACATTACTGTCAGGTTTTGCCTGTGATGGGCCCCTCAGTCTTGTGGAGGACAAACTGGTTTTTGAGGTGTCATAAATAATTTGTGTAGCATCTTAATGTGAGTCCTGATTGCTCTGCAAATAGTTGTACACAAAAACGCCTGAGGCCTTTCCTGCATTTTAATGTGAATAGTTGTATTTAACTTTATTTACTACATTTTTACACAAGTTTTGCAAATTTACAACTTATATTTGCATTTCAATTGTAAAAAATAATTAGTTGAGCATGTTTGTGATTTTTAGCTTTTTTCTACGCTGATTTTATGTTTTTATGAGATTGTAAATCCAATGTGTTAATACAGGATGTCAAAATGAAAGAATAATTATACAGTCACACACACGAGGCCGTACTAAAAAAAAGATATTATACCAAACAAGGCAAGGTAAACAGTTTCTAAGGTCAACTATGAAGCTAAACCAAAAATAGTCAAAAATGGCCAAATATACCCCGGACCCCAGAGGGTTAAGCCGGTCATGGGGAAGGATCGAGAGGCGTTTTGTAAAGTGTGCAGAAAAAATATAAATTTGACCTGAAACAGCGTGACGGCGATCAAATCACACCGAGCATCCACCGTTCACCAGCAGTGGATTTGCGCGTGGGGAGCAGATCCCCATTTTGTTTTTTGGTGCTACACAAAGCCCTGCGACTGCAACCTGAAGGTCAGCTATGAGGACAAGTATCACTGTCACACCTCAGCAGCAAACCAGTATTCCAATATTTTACTGGAAAATAAGTCATCGGCTTGTAGAACTTGAATTTCGTTGCATTTTGTTTATATTCTTAAAAAACAAATTTAGATAGATTCAACTCATTGTCATTGTGCGCACAAGTCACACAATGAAATGATCATCCAGAGACGAGCATCTGCAGTCACGCAGGCAGAGACTGGCACTACCGTTAGGCAATGTGGTTTAAGTGTCTTCCCCAAGGACACAACGCAGCACAGGGACAGGGACTCAAACCCACCGGCTGCAAGACACTTTTTGAAATGTGTTTGGAATATTAATGTGTATGAGGTCTTAGTCAAGACAAAGTCACAGTTACACCTTCAAGTAAGTGGGATAAAGTTTTGTCTTTGGTGAGAGACGGGCGATCATCTTACATGGCTTAGTGCTGTGAATCCACCGCTACCCCAAAAAAAGCTGCTGCTCGATTTTCTCCTGGTAGTAAAAATATTTTAGAGATAGTAAAAATAGGTAGTAAAAGGTAGTAAATTTCACTCTAGGATTCCTGTATAAACCCTGTATTTACTTCAGCACTACTTCTATCCACCAAACCTTCCAGTTTAATTCCTGTTTGAGGTTATGGATGTTTTACAATAGTTATATGTTCATATACTTAAGGTGTTGCCTGTCTGTCGCCTTCAGAAATGGTCCAGCTCCTTCTTTCTGAATTCAATTTTCTTTTAAGAAAAATGATGGTTGGATGTTTATAAAAATTTATAAAACTTGATTTCAATAATTTTCAAATCTTATAAAACCATATTTTAGTCATGAGAGAACATACAGACACATTTTGACTCGTACATATAAAATATGAGCTCATTTAGAATTTGATGGCAGTAGGACATCTTAAAAAAAGTTGAGACATGGGCAACAAATGACTGGAAACATGCAGTGCCCTCCATAATGTTTGAGACAAAGATACAATTTTTGCTGCTCTATAGTAGATTGTAAATCAAACGACATGGTTGAGGGGCCTTGAAGTTTTAATTAAAGGGATTTTAAAAAATTTTTGCATCAGCTGTTAAAAATTACAGCCATTTTTATAAACAGTCTCCCATTTTCAGAGGTTCAGAATGAATTGGACAAGTAATTTCATGGCCAGGTGAGACCTGATCTCTTGTTATTTCATGGCAAATGAAGCAGACATACTGTTGGAAGTTGATTCAAAATGTTGAATTTCAGCATTTTATTGTAATTTTGATGTAATTTAAAATATGATGGCAAAAGACATGTTTGTATAATTGAGGCTGAAAATCCCAAATGAACCTTATCAGAAAGACAGCAAATGTCACATTACACTGTGCGGCAGGAGCAGGAAGACCCCTAAATGCAGGACTCACAGGCAGAACTTAACTTAAAAGGTGTTTATTGAGGAAAACAGAAGGTCAGGGCTACACTGGGATGGCCGGGTGCCAGAACTAAAAGAGTGGAAACAAACACAGGGACACACACAGCAGCGGGAGTCATAGACAACAACACGACAAAGAACAGAAGAAAACTGAGGGCTTAAATACACATTAGGTAATCAGGGCAAGAGGAAACAGCAGGTTAGGCAAATGAAACTAATAACGGAAGCAAAACTAAACACAAGGCATGGGGAACACAAGACTGTCAAAATAAAACAGGAAGTGACTAGACAAGGTACACGCAGACTTGACACAGGGAAACACAAGGGACTAGAAATAAACTGAGGAATACAAAAGAGAACTAATAAACATAATCACAGAAATAACTGAAACTGAACCAAGAGAACACAAAACACTGGGCCACCGGCCCAGGACCATGACAGCAAAAACTTTACATGTAGCTAAATCAACAATGTGGTGCATTGTGGAGGAAAAAAACAAAACAAGTAAACAAAAAAAAAAAAAACAGAAGATGCAAAACTGCATGATGACAGATTTATTTCCATGGTTAAGAAAAACAACTTCACAAAATCTAATCAAATCAAGAATGCTGTCAAAGTCTACAATCAAGAAATGCCTTCATGAATGGAAACACAGATGGTTTACAACAGGGTACAAAGCAGGAAGATCACATTAGACTTTGCCAGAAAACATCTAAAAACAAAAATAAAAGCAGGTTGCCAGTGTTTTTATATATATATAAAACCTGCCTGATATCTGATCTCAGAGCCTAGCTCGGAATATGAGCGAGTGATACATGACTGAAGCCATACCAGCTCCGACATCACCCAGATTAACAAGGTCCTGTTCAGGTGTTGAGGAACCAGGACATCCTGATAAGTGGGCTGCTGGAACTAGAAGGTTAGTGGACATGAGATGAGAACCAGGAACTGTTGGAATGCTACTACACATGTAATCCCAGCGAGATGAGTTACATGAAGAGGATGTGGGACCTAAGGATTCCCATCCAAGCTGATGGTGAAACAACTTGTGGTTCAGTGTTCCAACATACGAAGGAAGCAGCTGCTATCACAGCTAGAGATTGATGAGGTACAACACAAATGCTACAGCAAGTGGGAGCCAGGACGACAGGTCAGGGGGGAGATTTCATCGTCCCCACTCTCCGAGATTGGGTACCAAGTACCAGAGCAGCTGACCTGAAAGATAAGATCATGGCTAAGAAGAACTGGACACCTCAACGCCGACTACCAAGACTATGTGAAGTATTAGAAAATGCAAATGCAGCACTACAATCCCTACCACTACTATCACTGAAACCAATCGCTTGATGTATACCACGGCAGCAGTGATCCTTGAGATGCTTGGCTATAAGAAGAACAGCAATAAGGAGCAGTACCCTCCGTGGAAACGCCGAAGCCCCGCCCATCAGAAGCTAGAGGCAGGCAAGGAGAGCCCCAGGAAGCCCAGGCCACCAGCAGCCCACCAAGACCTACGAAGACCCGCGGCCACTCATTCCAAAGATAACTGTACATCCCCCCAGCAGACGGGGGAGGGAGGTCTCAGACGGAGTCCCCGCAGTCAAGGAGCAAGGACACCAGAGAATCCGAGGCAATGAGAAGCCAGCCCCTCCCCAGCGGCCAGCTCCCTGCAAGGCCGGCAGCAGGGCCCCAGGTCCCCGGCACCAGAGCGCTGCCCGAGCCCCCACAGATCCCCCTCCCACCGCTGAAGAAGCCAATGCAGCCCCGTGCCGCAGCCCCCAGGGGAGCAGGTCACCACCCACATCAGAACATCCAGCCCCACCCAGGAACCCAGAGGTACCCACACCCCAGGGGGGCAGGGGGGAGAGGCAACCAGCAAGGAGCCGCCAGGAGGCAAGGCACAGGCCCAAACCCAGGTCCAGCCAAACATACAACCACATGCACACACGCAAGCACACCCGTGTACACATTTATGCACAAACACACTCACCCATACACATACAAACATAGATACACCATACGTATACATCCACTCGCCCACCCATACTCACGAAGACTGTGACAAATACAAAGACACACATTCATCCATAGCTACCCACCCTCTTAAGATGGGGCGAGTGGAAGCCACCCAGGGCCAACAGTGACCCCAAAATGCCGCCAGCCCGGTCCCCAAGGAGCCACCCGACCCCCACCCCGGGTGGGGCGTAAGAGATCGAGGTGTGAGTTGACCCCCCACCTCCCCCCGCCCAACTTGTAAGTGTATGTGTTTATGTTGTGAATGAATGAGGTGTATAGGGTGTAGTTAAAATTGAGGGGGCAGTTGTGCCCCAAGCACCAACTGATGGTCATCAGTGCTTGCCCACACTGCCCCCCCAAAACCCTCCATGTCTAAAGTGCAAATAAAATTTGGGGACAGACAGTAAAGAGGATCTGAATGGGGCCAACGGCCCCATCTCATCAACCTCTGAGATTTCATCGTCCCCACACTCTGAGATTGGGTACCAAGTACCAGAGCAGCTGACCTGAAAGATAAGGTCATGGCTAAGAAGAACTGGACACCTCAACGCCGACTACCAAGACTATGTGAAGTACTAGAAGATGCAAATGCAGCACTACAATCCCTACCACGGACAATCCCTACCACGGACAATCACTGAAACCAATCACTTGATGTATATCACGGCAGCAGTCATCCTTGAGATACTTGGCTATAAGAAGAACAGCAATAAGGAGCAGTACCCTCCATGGAAACGACAACTAGATGCTAAGATCAAGACAGCACAGAAGGAAGTTAGCCAGCTCTCATAGTTGCAGAAACGTGTTGACAGGTAATAGGCTTGTTTGTGAAGGAAGGCACCTGAAACACTTTAATTTAAAAAGTACAACATTTAATATATTATAGAATCAGAAGACTTCACACATGCATGTGGGAACCCAGAGGATGAGACATGTCTCTGTGGGTGCACTCTGTCTCTCTCTGAACCCGTGTTCCTGTCTAACCATAACATCTTTATGCAGCCACTTATGTAAACATAAACAAATTCTGGGTGCTATGAGTTGACCTTCATCACTCAGTCTTGTTCAAGCTGGGTTTTCATGACCCAGATTCCTCTCATCAGCAGTGGAGTCATAAAACACATCTTCTTCCTGATGTTTTAATTTGTCATACAGAGCAATCTTGTCCAGATTAATAACAGAACATGGTGATGTTTTAATGGTACGTACTGTGGCCGAACCTCAAAGATAAGATGAACTGAGACAGAAAAGTTAGTCTAGGACTAAGAGAGGAAAAGTAGTCAGAACTGAGGGGATTACACTACCAGAAGGCAACATTGCAGACAATGAGGACAGCTACAAGTACCTTGGAATCCCACAGGCAAATGGGAACCATGAAGAGGCCGCTATGAAAGCTGCAACCTCCAAGTACCTGCAGAGAGCAAGGCAAGTCCTGAAGAGTCAGCTGAATGGGAAGAACAAGATCCAGGCTATCAACACCTACGCCCTGCCAGTTGTCAGATACCCTGCTGGGATAATAAACTGGCCAAAGGAGGAAATGGAAGCCACCGATGTTAAGACAAGAAAGCTCCTTACCATGCATGGAGGGTTTCACCCCAAATCCAGCACCCTGAGACTGTACACTAAGTGGAAGGAAGGTGGCCGAGGACTAGTGAGTGTCAGAACCACTGTCCTAGATGAAACAATGAAGATCAAGGAATACATCAGGAAGATGGCTACAAAGGATCATGTGCTTAGTGAGTACCTCAGGCAGCAAAAACCTGAGAAAGAAAAGGACAGAAAACAGGAACAATCATGGAAGGACAGGCCTCTGCACAGTATGTACCACCGGCAGATAGAAGAAGTGGCTGACATAGAGAAATCCTACCAATGGCTGGACTGACAGACAGCACAGAGGCAGCACAGAAACAAGCTCTGAGCACAAGATCGATAGAGGCTGGGGTCTACCACACCAGGCAAGACCCCAGGTGCAGGCTGTGCAGAGATGCTCCTGAGACAATCCAGCACATAACAGCAGGGTGCAAGATGCTAGCAGGCAGGGCATACATGGAACACCATAACCAAGTGGCCGGCATAGTATATAGAAACATCTGTGCTGAGTATGACCTGGAAGTCCTGAGGTCAAAGTGGGACACGCCCCCAAGGTGGTTGAGAACAACAGAGCTAAGATCCTGTGGGACTTCCAGATACAGACAGACAAACTTGTGATGGCTAACCAACCGGACAGCGTAGTGGTGGATAAACAAAGGAAGAAGATCGTAGTGATAGACGTTGCAATACCAAGTGACGGGAACATCAAGAGGAAGGAACACGAGAAGCTTGACAAATACCAAGGGCTCAGAGAGGAGCTGGAAAGGATGTGGAAGATGAAGGTAACAGTGGTCCCCGTGGTAATCGGAACACTCGGGGCAGTGACCCCCAAACTGGGAGAGTGGCTCCAGCAGATTCCTGGAACAACATCCGAGATCTCTGTCCAGAAGAGCGCAATACTGGGAACAGCTAAGATACTGGGCAGGACCCTCAAGCACCCAGGCCTCTGGTAGAGGACCCGAACTTGGAGGGCAAAAATAGACGCCCGTAGGGGCGAGCTAGGATTTTTTTTTTTATAAAAAACAAAAAACAAAATATATATATTTTGTTTATATATATATATATATATATATATATATATATATATATATATATATATATATATATATATATATATATATATATATATATATATATAGCGGTTGATCACTGGGCATTGCGTCCTGCTGACACGCCCTCATGCCCGGCTGAGGATTTCTCCTCTTCATCATCGGAGCTTTGCTGCACTGCATTTAGCAAACAGGAGCGCACCCCGCGGACTCTGCCCCAGCTAGATCACTGCTTCACTGCAATTTGCAATCTACCATTGAGCACGGGCCACTTGGTTATGCCGTTCCATGCAGTGATGGTACAGTTACCTTGAAAAAGTAGTCCGACTACTGATTACTCATTTAAAAAGTAACTTAGTTACTTTACTGATTACTTAATTTGAGAAGTAACTAAATTAGATTACTAGTTACTTTATTAGTTACTTTCAACAGCGGCCGGTTTTGTGACAAAAAGTGATCTTCTGTCATAAAGTGATCCAGATGTTTCTGTGTGTTTTTATGTGTAATGTCTTTGCTTATATTGGTAAACAGAGTGCAGTCAGCATGATTTATGAAGGGCTTGTATATAAAATGCAGAAATAATCTGTTTATCAACAATCTTTAGGAGTCTGTGTTATTGTACCTACATTATAATCAATCCAGAGCTTTTTGGCCACTTTAAATATTTTTATATAACTGTGATGTTATATTTGTTGTGATTTCTGCAGCTTTCTGAGCCAGATTTCTGTTTAAAAGGACATTTTTAATGTCAGACAGTTTTTACCTTGAAAAAAAATACCGAATATATAAAAGTCACTTTGCCAAAAACTTAGTGGAGCTTCTACTGTGATAGAAATGCTGTTTCTCACTCAAAATTGCCTGATATCATTCATGAGAGATATGTTTGATATCTGCTTCACAGATTATAGGTCAACAAGTCATTTACAGCCGTTTAAGTATGGGGAATGATTTTTTAGCAAATAATGAAAATTTCTTTTTGGTAGACGATCACTTTTTGGCACAATACCAGCCTCTACTACATACTGTAGCAGAGGGCTTTTCAACTTCTTCAGCTCCCCCCACTTACTGGTTTGTACTGAAGTCCAGCTTTTGTTGTTTGGGTGCTGGGGGGCTCCTGCATTAGCTGCAGCTCTGCTTCGCTCCACCTGTTAGGACTCGCTCTGTAAGTTTGACTGCACCGTGACTCCAGATGTTTCCTCATATTTGACGTAGCACTTTGTCACCAGCACAGAGTGCACAACTAACCTTGATGTTGTCATCTTTAGCTGACACGGACTCACAATAGTGCCTGTATTTCAGCTAGAAAACACACATCTCTCTCCTCCCTCCATTGTTTCCGTTTGTGTCGCTGTGTGTTTTTGTCCTCACGCCAAAAATGGGACTGAACAGCTGCATCTGCTGGACGTCACTGCCCGAGACACAAGAAGAAAGCAAAAATATATCTTTGTACTGAGGAAAATGACAAAAATAGTAACACACAGTTACTTGGATAAGTAACTTTAATCTGATTACTGGACTGCAAATAGTAACGCGTTAGATTACTCATTACAGAGAAAAAGTAGTCAGATTAGAGTAACGTGTTACTAAGTAGCGCGTTACTGACATCACTGGTTCCATGTATGCCCTGCCTGCGAGCATCTTGCACCCTGCTGTTATGTTTCATTCACTATGTGCACATTTGATCTCCCTACGGTCATGTGTCCACTTGATATAACAGGGTACAGAAACCAGATATACAACCAGCATGAACGGGAGGAGAAGTAAGAGGAAGAATGAAGGAAAAGTTCAGGCTTTAACACGAGTGGATCATTGTTGACAAGTTTTTCCACACCTCCACTGTTCTGTGCTGTGAGTGTGCGTATGTGGCTGCGCGCGTGTTGTGTTCACTGTGCAGAGAAGGTCAGCTGTTATCTTCTCTCTTCTTCAGCTGTAGCCACCAGAAAGGATGACATAGCAGTACCGACAGTACCGAGGGGCTCTGTCAAAATGCTTTTTATGCTTTAATCCCTGATTAGCAACTAAAAATACACCTGCAGTAGAAATGTAATTTGGAGGAATAAAAAGGATTACATTAAACTCATTCAGCCCCCAGTTTTTCAACAAAAACACAACAGCAGCAAAGAGGCGGCGCCGTTACTGAGAGGGTGGGTTCAGGTGGATCAAAAAGATCCATTAGTGGAAGGAGACAGCACTCTGGGACACATTAAATTCATAATCTAAGTATAACTCTTTTGGATTATATGCAAAATTATCACTCTCTCGATCTAATAAGGCTGAGTTAGCGTTCTGCGTTGGTCCTACGTACATAACTGAAAATCCTCTCTGAGCCTAACCTGAGATGCATGTTATGAAATGTAGCTGCAGCTTCACAAAGACTGTGATCACTGCTGAGGCTTCAGAGGTGCTTTCTGTTACATATGTAGGGCAAGTCACTCAATTAGCAAGCGGGAGCGGCATTTAGCAGTTAGCATTAGTTTGCTAATTAGCATTAGGTGCTGAAAAAATTTATTGCTAGAACCCTGCTTCCTGTCTTAGAGTGAATCTGAAATATTACTTAAAGCATTCATTACTTTGAGGCCTGACTATTGTAATTTACAGTCAGATTTATATAAAAGCATCCTTAAAGGCCTTCAGTTGATCCAAAATGGTGCAGCAAGAGTGCTGATGAGGAAGATAAAGAGAGATCATATTTATCTTCTCTTAAATACTTTCTGTCAAACCCATTGTTGAATCTTAAGGACTACAGGGTACCTATTATCCCAGCAGAGCACTTTGCACTCAGAGTACAGGCTCACTTGTGATTCCTTGTGTTTTCAAGCATAGATGTGTAATATTAAATAAGCTGACACAACTAGTGCTATCTGCTATGAATGATCACATAATGAATGAAGCTAAAATGAACTGAACGTATAGAATGGATGGATGCCATTGTATCTAAAAAAAAATCACTAAAATAAAAAAGTTTGTGTGTCTGCAGGCTGTCAGGCTGTCTGATCACAGAGGAAGGCTGTACTTCTCTGGCCTCAGCTCTGAGCTCCAACCCCTCCCATCTGAGAGAGCTGGACCTGAGCTACAATCATCCAGGAGACTCAGGAATGAAGCTGCTGTCGGCCGCACTGAAGGATCCACTGAAAACTCTCAGGTATGGAGAGGATGTCTGGTAGAGTTGGACTTTTCCAGGAACAGTGATGATAACTGCTTTTTGTCACCATTTAATCTTTGGATGTTTCTCTTTACAATGGTGCAGTCACTTTTAGAAAATGACTTTTCTCCCCATGAGCCTAATTCAGATTGATCTCTGTACAGAGAGGCCTGGAACATGTTTAGCCTAACTCAACAAAAAGACTGGATCTGTTAGCGTGTCGCAGGTTGACAAAAAGAAGAGAAATAAATCATTATTAAGGTTTTACCATCAAGAACTGTCATAGAACGTGACAAATCAAGTTAAATGCTTTCTGTACAGTTAAGAACAAGCAAACTCACAGAAATCTATTTATTGATTGATTTGTTAATTTATATATTTATATATTTTAACAGAATAGAGTCACAGATTGCTTTGCATGAACAGCACTTGTACAGAAAGCTGTAACACCTTTAAATCCACTGCAGAGAAAGTTTCAGCACCACTGGCTAACAGCAGTCCAAACAGCAGCACTTATTAAAATGGCAGTGCTTACTGACAGAAAAGTCCTGGAAGTCCTCAACAACTCACCTCAGTATCACTGTCATTGGACAGAAGCAGCTTCTCTAACTCAGTGGCCCACAAACTTTTACAGCCTCCTCCAGAGTAGATCATTGTAGATGCTTCACCCCAGCATAAAGAGGTAAACAGTGATATTACAGCCTCCTCCGGAGTAGATCATTGCCATAGCCTCATTGGCTTTAAACTAAAATATACTTTACCTGTAAAAGTTTAATTGTAAACTTGGCACAAAAGAAAGAAATTTGTGCTTTTTCTTTCTTGGATCAATGTTTCCTGGCACCAGATCTGATACTGTTGGAAAGTCTGTTTATTTCCCTTTAAATGGTTTAATGAAATTGCATTTGTCAGTTGAGTAGCAGAGATGAGTATGGAGGTTGTGTCCATGGAAACTTTGCCAAATCTTTGCTGCCAAAAGCATAATGCAACCAAGTTGTTTACATTTGAGCAATATTGCTGAGTAGTAGGTATGGCTTTAATATTAATCAATAATGAGTCACAGCCCCTTTTATGGCAGTGAGTCATCCCTGACCAACGTGTTAGACAGTGCTCAGCCAATCAGAAGTTGGCAAATCAATGAGGGTGCAGCCTAGAACTGATGTTACTAAAAACAGACCCTTTAAATAATAGACCCTAAAAATAACCCTTTACCTACAAATGTGGGATTCCCAGTTTCTCACTGTCTAGTTCCTGCCAGCTGTTCACTGGCCTGGTCAGTTGCTCGATATGAGGAATCTCCACTTTCTGTATTTAATCAATAATGATCAAGTAGGAACAGCCAGTCACACAGCATAATATGATCAAATGATTAGGTTAAGATAATCAGGTGTGAGCAGGAGGCTACATGTCGTTAGCATAATATCATCATAGCATTATCAGCCTGAAATCCTCCATGTAGTTTACTCTCCACTTCAGATAAATACAGCCAAAGGTTTCAAAGTACTAAACATCCAGGAATGTTAATATCATGTTATGTATTAGTTTTGGAGTCTATACATTTGATCCTCACATGGACTGAAGTGTATGTCTGAAAATGTTGGCCTGTTCCTTTATCAGTGTGTAACAGTGTGTGTATGAGAGTGATGTAATGTCCATGTGTGCATGCTGACAGAGACTGTGCTGCTCTGACCCCCCTCCTCCTTTCAGGGCGGAGCCTGCTGGAGTGCGATGGCTGATCCCAGGTCTGAGGAAGTGTAAGTGTGTTTTTAATGTGATTGATGAAAACAAAGCAGCACACATTCAACCATCTTCAAACTGTCACATCACTCATTCACATCTCTGATCATCATCAAAGTGTCAATCAATGAACAGATGATGGATCATAACTGCAGCTGGATTGTGTTTTGTTCTCTCCATCAGATTCCTGTCAACTCACAATCGACACAAACACAGTGAACACAGAGCTACAACTGTGTGACAACAACAGGAAGGTGACACATGTGGAGGAGGTTCAGTCATATCCTGATCATCCAGACAGGTTTGATCATTGGCCTCAGCTGCTGTGTAGAAATGGTCTGACTGGTCGCTGTTACTGGAGGTCGAGTGGAGAGGACTGGTTGACATATCAGTGAGTTACAGAAGAATCAGAAGGAAAGGAGACAATTATGACTGTGTGTTTGGATACAATGATCAGTCCTGGAGTCTGAACTGCATTAGCAATGGTCCTCAGTGTGTCAGACACAATAACAGAACAACACCCATCTCCTCCTCCTCCTCCTCCTCCTCTGTCTCTAACAGAGTAGCAGTGTATGTGGACTGTCCTGCTGGCACTCTGTCCTTCTACAGAGTCTCCTCTGACACTCTGATCCACCTCCACACCTTCAACACCACATTCACTGAACCTCTTTATGCTGGCTTTTGGGTGTATACTGGTGGCTCAGTGTGTCTGTGCTGAGTTGAGTGTAAAGAGCTGAGCTGAGTGTAAAGAGCGTCCTCCTGTTAGAGAAACTCTGACTGTTGAACAGATAGTTCAGTCTGTACATGTCTGTCTCTTTCATTCACAAACACGTTTTCACATTCATGGATTCAATCAGTTGATGTTTGAAACTGTTCTCAATGATTCCTTGTAACTTCTTCCTCTTCGGTCCTTTAACCCCTTAACTGACAACGGCCCGCGGGCGGTAGTGCTTTCTGACTTTGAAGCCTCATAGCGTCACAGTAACGCTGCTGTTCGCCCTTACGATGCTTTCATATGACAGACTAGACCCTCAGAATTGGATTGACACCTTAATGAAATCGGTTTTCCAGAGCCAATAATAACCAGACAGCATCATGTGACTTTTCTGGACATGCCCCCAAATGTTTTCCAGTCGTTCTGATTGGTCGACTCTGACTCAAAATCCCAAACCACAGATGTATAGCAAATAAAATTCCTTACATGTGGGTATATGGCGCTATGGGGTGTGTTTTCACATGACTCCATAAACTCCCTGCGTATTCAGTGCGTCCTCCATGCGTGAACCTGAACAGGAAGTGAGAGTCTGTGCGCCGTCATGCGTAAACAGTATTTAAAATACTTTTTCTCAGCAACGGATTGTCAGAATGCATCAAAAACAGACTATATTTATTCAACAAGTGACTACATGACTCACGAGAGTGGATTATTATTTATTAGAGGATTTTGTCGCTGATTTGACCGGTTTTTATCACTGCAAACGAACAGCTGTTATTCAGAAGGCGATTCATGGCACGTGCTACGTTTTATTCTCAGCTTGTCCTCGTATTATATGCCGTTTAGATGTAAATATGTATGTAATGGTGAGCTTGGCATGCACCATTACACAGAAAATATCACTGCACGCTGTTGTTGCGCCACTTACATTGTGTGTGTGCTTTACATATGGAAATTTACAAGAGCAGCGTTGGGGGCAGGGAAGGTTGTTACAGGTCTCGATGAGGCTTTCATGGTGTCTTTATTACATTTATTACAGCAGGATGAAGAGGTCAGTGGCTCAGAGCTTTGTTTGACCAGTTAAGTGCCTCAAGTTGTACAAAAAGCTTTATGCTTTGTGTACGTTTTGTTTGTGGGTTTGGGAGGGGTTGTAAGTTGTGTATCAGAGAAGGCCTATTGGGAGGATTGTGATTTTTATTTTATGTGTATATGTAGTGTTTAGATTTACTGCAACTTTTGATCAATATACAATTTATTTATTTTGAGTGTGTGAAGGAATCACTGAAAATAGATGGGGGGGGGGGGTTGTGGAGATGGAGGCCTAACATTTTTCCTTCTTTTACAAATTAGGGCAACCTATGATTTATAATGTCTATACTTATAATTAATTTGTACTATCAGTAACTTTGTGTATAGCTGAGGATTCCTCAGGGTAGTATCTTTGATTAGAGCCTCATTGATGACTGTATGTTGAAGCTTTGAGGAGTTACAGACATCTGAAGTTTATATATCAAAGGCTGCTAACATGTGGTACTTGTTGTGTTTCTCTGAAGCTCACTTCACAACCAGCTCCTCTGCAGTTTCAACAAGTCTGAGCTCATTCAAATCAATCCAAATCTTTGATTTCTCTTTCTTAATGCCATTTTTCCAACCTCTCCACATGCTCTTACTGTTGGACTCATTGTTGGAAGCTGTGATGAAGCAGGACAGGAAGGAAGCTCTCAGCAGGAGCACCTTTTCACAATAAGAGCACATTTGCATGCTTTGTGCTTTTGAACTGATCCAATGACAGAAACATGAACTCCGTATTGATCAGATGTTGATGTGCAGCTCTGATGTCACTAACATCTCCTTGAAGTCTTCATTGATGGTGATTTGTGGCCCTCTGCTGGTGAGAAGATGAACTGCATGAAGTGTTTGAAATGACTTTTTCTAATTGGACTGCTGACTGCTGTTAACCACACTGAGACCACACTGATTTTTCAACACAAAACACTGATGATGGAATGAACAGTCACTAAAGACTATTAATGTAATATTTGTGTCTTTTAACATGTGTGTGTTTGTCACAGAGAACTCTGATTGGATTTCTGGATCTTTGCTCTTTTCCCTGCAGTTCGTATCCAACATGACTTTCCATGATGGAAAAATCTCTAATACACTCATCCATGAACAGCATGTCCTCCCAGTGTTGTGTGGTCCTTTGTGCTCTTCTCCTTGTAATCCATCTCTGCTGCTGTGCTAGCAACATCAGCTCACAGATCAGAGTACATGTACAGTATCACAGCGACACCAGAGGAGAAAAAATTTTGGCTTCATTTACAAACAACAATCTCAGCTATGATTCAAACAGCAACAATATGCAATGAATCCTATTCAGGCCCACCTTTGAACTTTTCTTCTTTTCCTTCCCAAAAGGTCAGAGGCACTGGAATCAGAAGCTTGAAGCTGTTCCAGGGGGAGTCTCAGGGGTCAGGCTGCTGTCATCACTGGAAACTGCCGAGTCGTCAGGCTGCATCCTCCTGAGCTCACACACACAATTATTCTAGATTGATTTAGCCTATAGTTCACACACAAAGCTTCATTGGAGTGAACAGAGATGAGCCACTCTGACTGTTTGAGCTCTCTTGCAGTGTTCCACTTTCCAGCTGATCTAGAGCAGTGAAAGCAGAGGAGCAGCAGCAGCTTGGAAGCTGTGAGGAAAGTGTAGGTTCATATAAAGTTCACAGAGGCATGACAGCTGCCTGCAGGCGTTTATTGACAAGTTCAGGAACAGTTTTTGTACTGTGGGAAGCAAAGAAAGCAGCAGAATAAGAACGCTGAGCCTGAAAACCTGTTGAATATACGGTGTAGTATATACTGTATATTATATACTGTATATTGAATATACTGTGTATTAATATACTGTATAATTATATACATCGTGTATTATATACTGGTATATTATAATACTGTGTATTAAGAGACTGTTATTATAATACTGTTATTAATATACTGGTGTATTATCTACTGTGTATTGAATATACTGTGTAGTATATACTGTATTTATATACGGTGTATTATATAACTGTATATTATATGACTGTATATTATAGACTGTGTATTATATACTGTGTATTATATACGGTAAATATGATATCTGTGTATTATATACTGTGTGTATGATATACTGTGTATTTATCTACTGTGTATTAGATACTGTGTAGTATATACTGGATATTATATACTGTGTAAGTATATACTGTATATTAGAATACTGTAATATTATATAACTGTGTTAATTATATACTGTATAGATTATATAGCTGTATATTGATACTGTGTATTGTATAGACTGTAATTATATACTGTGGAATTATATCTGTGTATTATCTACTGGTGTAATATATACTGTGTATTATAGACCTGTAGATAATATACGGTGTATTATAATACTGTATATTATATACTGTAATATATATACTGTGGGATTATTACGTATAATTATGATACTTATATGATATACTAATGTAAGTATATACTGTATATTATATACTGTATATTATATACAGGTATATTATATACTGTGTATTAGATACTCTAGATTATATACTGTTTATGAGATACTGGATAATTAATAAGAGACTGTATATTAGATACTGTGTATTATATACTGTAGAATTATATACTGTATATATATACTGTGTAATTATATACTGGGTATTGATCTACTGTGGATTATATACTGTGTATTATATCTGTATATTATAATACTGTTATTATATACTGTAGATTATTATACTGTATATTTTATACTGTGTATTAATTAACTTATGTTATATACTGTGTATTATAGACTGGTGTATTATATACTGTGTAGTAATAACTGGTGGTATGATCACTGTGTATTATATACTTGTGTATTTAAGATCTGTGTAATTATCTACTGTGTTTTATATACTGTAATAATTAGATACTGGTTATTATATAATGTGTTTATAGACTGTGGGTATTAATCTTACTTTATGATATCAAGGTGTATTATATACTGTGTAGTATCTACTGGTGATTATATACTGTGTATTATATCTGTGAATTATCTACTGTGTATTATTACTGTGTATTATATACTGTGTATTATATCTGTATATTTTACACTGGAAAAGGTCAGAAAATATAAAATCTTATGAGGTGGATGTTTAAGAGTTTCTGATTTAAAGTGATGATGGATGATGAAGAAGTCGCCTTGTGACAAACTGCAGTGTGATGGAAAAGGCAAATTGTTGTTTTGGAGAAGCAAATGTGTAAGATTGGTCTATGGTAGGAACGTGGTGAGTAGACCTAGAAGGTTACAAGAAAGCTGCGCGGAAATGAACCTTCTGAGAGTTGTCCCAGCCGTTTATATTTCCCTCTAAATCAAACATTTCCTTGGGCATGTGCTGCCTGTTTCTCCATCTGTGACTGCTCCATAATCCTGCCCTGTGTTGAGGATCAGAAAACTAATCACTGCTCATAAACATCCATTTAAAAAGCTCAGCAGCATCTCTGAGCAGAGATCAGGACCTCTCAAAAAAAACTTCTCAGGAGGAACCATCAAATCCTCCAGCAATCCAATCGCTCATATTAAAATTAACAATGTTCCATCAACTGAGCTCCAGCGAGCTGTGCATATCCTCAGCAAAGTGGATGTGAAGTGTGACAAAGAAAAGTTCCTCAGGAAATGTTCCTGAAAACAGTCTGGAGAGAGAGCTGATGGGGACTAAACACTGATTTAGAGATTAATGCAGCCAGTGTACATCAAATGTTCCAACTGATAAGTAGTGACTCATCTGTGTGCTTAAAGCTGTTCAACACTGTTATAATATACACACACGCATTCTATAGAGAACTGAAAAAATCAGAATAAATATTAGTAAAAAAAGTCTGCGTAGCTTCTTCTCTCCAGGTACTCCAGGCTTCTCCCACATTCAAGAGACCTCCACTAGTGGTTTTAGGTTACTGCACTGAGGTGTGAGTGTGAATGGGTGTGTGTCTCTTTGTGTGAGCGCTGCGACAGGCTGGTGACCTTACAGGTGTACTTCTCACCCTATGATAGCTGGAAAGACGTCGCAGTTACGGGTTTTCACAGGTCTGATCTGAGGAAGCAGTAACTGCAACAATAACAAACAATGACTCAGCATCTTTAATATATATTTTATATTATAACTATAAAGAGTTGAACTCGGGCTATTTGGCAATTGGGGTATTGAATATTAAAATATTACAATGAATTGATAGAGTCACTGAGTTAACTGTTGGCGTGACGCCTAAACTCGGCTGCTTTGGCTTCTTCAGTCACACCTGGATGTTGGTTCTTGAACAAACTGGATTTCATCAGCTTGTTCTGGATGTTTCCTCTGATTTACAGAGGTTTTCTCACAGTAACATCATGTTTCAGTGCAGAGGAACCTGACTGACACAGAAACATCTGCGTTAAAGGTCCAAAAAGTCTTAGTGTCCCCAGAGTTCATTTACAGACTGAGCATCAAACAACAACAGATCGCTTTTGTGTCCTAAACTGACGACAGGTTGAAGATGAGGCCGCGAGCCTCGTCGGCATCTCTGAGCCATGTGATCTGAATCTATGAAAAATGACTGACAGGTGCGTCAGGCTCGGGTGTGTCAGTGTGTGATTCATGGGGTTAAAAACATGTTGGTCATGCTGTCAGGTTCCTTCAGATGCTCTCAGTGTCAAAGTTATGTCAAACAGAAGATAAATCCACTGATTGTAAAGTTGGAATCTGCTGCGCACCATGAATCCTGTGATCAAACTTGATTTGATTGAAAGCGTGCTTCCAAAGCCATTTGAGACATGTTGAGCTCATCAATGAAAGTTCAAGACTGAGAGTGGATCACATGATCTTGAAGGAGGGTCAAACTGTTCAGTAGTGGTCACACAGGTCTAGATGGTCCCTGATATCAGAAGCTGCTCCCAACACTGAGATCATATTTGAAGAATTATACTGATGGCAGCAAAGTTTGATGGAGCTCGCGGGTCTTTGCTGATTTGTCGCCCTCGGAGGTGCGCAAACACAAACTGCACGATTCAACTTTTAATGACACAGCTGACAGGAAGTGTTTTGAAAGGAGCGACACGTCGGCGCATCCAGTTTGTCCAGTAAAACGAGCTCCTGCAGCATTGGATAAACGTGTGCTGCTGCTTCACGTTAGAGACACATCTGGAATCAAAATCACCATTCAAAGCTCTTCTCGTCTTTTGGCTCCTCCACTTGTCCACTTCCTCCATTTCCAAAGGACACACTTCTCACCAAGGCTGAGATGGTCCAAGTCCTGGCAGCTCATATCTCTGTGATGATCACCTTGTTGCTGCACAAAGACGATTTGATGTGTGTCAAACTGTGTTGCTTTGGCATTTTTCATGGATCGACCTCAAAGAAATGTGAAACAAATGATGTGTGTGTGTAACAGCTGCTGTAACAAAGTGTCTGAAGCTCAGATGTTTTCAGCGCTGGTTTGTTTAAAGCTGGATCAGCATCACTCTTCATTCAGCTGCTGGACCGTCCCGGCGGATGCAGGACAGAGGGGAGTGGTAGAAGGGCCTGGAGGTCCCAGGTAGCTAGGCCGCTTTGAAGATCAGGAATATTTGGAAATCACATAGATTCCTGGGAGACATCAGATACATTATGTCTTTCTCGACCCGAATCCAAGCTGGGAGCTGGTTCCACAGAAGGAGGGCCTGAAAGCTGAAGCGCTGCCTCCCTTCTTACGCTTAAGTATCCGAGGAACCAAAAGTAAGCCAGCAGTCTGAGAGAGAAGTGCTCTGTTGGGGGGATTGGGACTATGAGGTCTTTGAGATAATGGGGGCCTGATTTTATTCCCAAGACCTTGTATGTGAGGAGAAGAATTGTAAAATTCTATTCTAGATTTAACAGGGAGCCATGAAGAGAAGCAATATGGGAGAAATCTGCTCTCTCGGTCTAGTCCCTGTCAGTACTCAGCGCAAGCATTTTGGATAAGCTGAAGGCTTTTCAGGGAGCTTTTAGGACAGCCGATAAGCATGAATACATAGTCCAGCGAGAAGTAATAAATGCATGATTAGCTTTTCAGCATCACTCGGAGAAAAGGATGTTCTAATTTTAGAAATATTGCGCAAATGCAAAAAAGCAGTCCTACATATTTGTTTAATTTGCATTGAAGGACAGATCCTGGTCACAAAATGACTCCAAAGATTTCTCACAGTGTTACTGGAGGCAAAAGTAAGGCCAGCCAGATAAGTATCTGGGTTAGACAACCAGTTTTCGAAGATTTGTGGGGCGAGAACAAGAATTTCGTTTGATCTGATTTATAAGCGAAGGAAATTAAGAGGGCAGCCAGACCCTTAAGGTCTTTAGACATTCCTGCAGTTTAACTAATTGATAGTGTGTCCATCTGGCTTCATTGATAAGGTAAAGCTGAGTATCATCTGCATAACAATGAAAATTGAATGCAAGGCTTCTAATAATACTGCCTAAGGGAAGCATGTATAAGGAAAATAGAATTGGTCCTAGCACAGAAACCCTGTGGAACTCATAATTAACCTTAGTGTGTGAAGAAGACTCCCCATTTAGCATGAACAAATTGGAGTCTATGAGATAATATGACTCAAACCACTGCAGTGGCAGTACCTTAAATACCTATAGTAAATGCTCGAATCTCTGTAATAAAAATTTATGGGCAACAGTAGCAAAGCTGCACTGAAAGGTCCACAGACACGAAACAGAGATGAGTCCCACTTCAGAGGCTGTAAAAGATCATGGGTTACCTTCACTAATGCTGTTTTCTGTA
>CM024212.1:134413-448152 GCA_013435755.1 Amphilophus citrinellus
GTGTCAAAGGGCATCCGTCGCAGCAACGGAGAACTTTTTAGAATCGGAGGGGTTTTTCTAACTCCTGATTCCCACTCCAGTCCAGTAGGTAGCGGTAATGCAGCTCTAAGCTGATATGTCTACTGCCATAAAACCCACAAGAAGAAGAAGACAACTACCGAGAACTGTAATGTGCTGATGTGGGTGAAACGCTCCACTTACACGGAGACACCTGAACGCTGCAGAGCTTTAACAAAGCATCTAAGCAGCAAATTTGCTTCAAGGATTTTTTATAATCAAATTATTCGAGTTGCTCTAGGAATTAGTATTATTATTTCTGTATAAATGTTCCTTTATGTTGGTTCACAGTGGCTCCTTCTTCAGTCAGGTGAATATAGAATTAAAAAAAAATTTAATATCCTAAAACAAATATAAAGTATAAAGTAAAACCAATAGAACGCATAAAAATCATCTCCTCGATGCTCTATTAGCACAGTTTAAACATTTGGCACAGGGAATCTGTCCTTGATGGGCTACCTGTTGTACTTGTGATACTTCTTTTTTGTCTTATATATGGCTTGTTACTGTGAATTCTGCAAAGCATTCATTACTGTGAATGCTGCAAGCATTCACAGTATTGTTCTTGTACTCCAAAAAACGTTGGTCGCTAAAAACTCAAGCAGCGTTTGGGCTACAGACACCGTTCTGGTATCAAAACGTTCAGCCTGTTCTGGAGATTTGTGCTATTACTTTTCTTTTTTGTAACCTTTATACTTTTTAAGATATTGAACTTTTTATAATCTTCATTTTTGCCATTCAAAATGAATGGGGAAGTTTCAAATCCTTTTCAAATCCTCTCCTGCTTTCAAATCTAATAACTTAAGCATACTTTCAGCTAGAGACACCATTTAAGCTTTAAAATAAAGCCAAGCCTTTCAGCTATTCAGCTATTACTTTTTGTGTTGATATTTTTTATGGGTTTTGAACTGTTACAGTTTAAGTTTAAGAAGGTTTTTTGCTCTTTTCAGCATTTATAATGGGTGTGTATTGCGCCGGCTAGAGTGCGCATTCCAACCGTTAGAGTGGGAGACTTCAAATTCTTCAGCTGAAAAATTTCTCTCTAAACTGCCGCTGTGTCCACACTCTTCACGCTACAGCCATCATTTTGTGATCAAAACGTAGAGCCGCTTCTCTACTTTCAAACAATGTGTCTGTCAGTCCTGAAAAATGTAAACCTTTTAAACTGTGAGGCTTCAAGCAGAGGGAGCACCCTCCAACTCCTCCATTAGCCTCCATAGTAATTTTTGGGAGGTGATGTTCTCAAAACCAGAAAAGAGCCCTTTTTAAAAACTGCTCCGATGACCGCATTTTTAAACACAGGAAAATAAAAATTACACCACTGTTTAGAGCAGGTCCTTGTGACACTCACAGTTCAAAAATGATTTTGATAGGAGCTACGGTTTTTGATTTAGAAGCAGTTGTTCGAGAGGTGCTCCAAGACAAATTCAACAGGGCTTTGCAGCAAAGTGACTGCATTTACACAGGTGTTTTGAGTTGGCAGAATTAAGTGTGTAGGAGCATTCTGTCATTTGTCTTCTGCATGCACGTTGGTCAAAGTTGGGCTGCTGGTTTTGCTTTAATAACTCCAGCACTGTTCATGCTACTGAAACCGTTCTGGTATCAAAACGTTCAGCTTCTTCTACAGAATACTGCTATTACTTCTTTTTTGCCCCATTCAAATGACTGAGAAAACCTTCAAATAATCTTCAAATCCATTCCTACTTTCAAGTCTAATAACTTAAGCATACTTTCAGCTAGAGACACCATTTAAGCTTTAAAACAAAGCCAAGCCTTTCAGCTGTTCAGCTGTTTAACAGCTGTTCAGCTGTTTAACAGCTGTTCACCTTTTTAACAGCTGTTCAGCTGTTCAGCAGTTCAGCTGTTTGAAGCATTTCTTGCCATTTCAGCTGCAATCTTTCAGCATGCAGCATTCACAGTGCATTTTCTTCAGGAAATGCTTTTTCTAGTTTATGTTAATGTTCCCACAGTGGAGCTGGAAGTGGGCCTTTAAAACCATTTGATATTATTCTTCCAGTCTTTGATACACAAATTCTTCTCTCTCCAGGCAAAAACAGCTGTAAGCTATGTTACCACAGACAGTGTAAAAGATGGACACAGTTTCTGTTTCTTTATCCACTGATTTCTAATGTCCCAAATTGGACATTTTGCCATCTTGGTTTGAGAAAACTTGATGTGACAGGATAGGTGGGTCTGACCAGGGTTATTATAGTTTTGAATATTACATTATAGTTTAGTTTTTTTTGCTTTATTTTTCTCTAATTTAGTTAGTTTTAATTAATTTTCAGACCTGTTTACGTTGTTTTTATTAGTTTTTATTTTTCGTTTAATGCTTAGTTTTTGTCAGTTTTAGCATTTGTTTTAGTTTTTCACTTTGCCAGGTGCAAGAGGGACTATTGTGTAATAAAAACTCAACAAAAGATACAGTTACAAAATTGTATTCAACAACCAACTGTTCGCAAGACAGCAGCACTACGTGCTAAATGTGTTTAATATTAAGGACACACATGAACATTAACAGGGAGGAACAAATTATTGTAATATAAAATAATACATGAGAATACAAATGTTATTCCAATCTAAATTTTAATCCTAATGAATGCACTCAGCTTGAATCTGTTCTGTAGGACACAAACTGTTAAAGTGAATTTAAACACAGCTCTGTTCTCTGTGTCCTCCATAGTAGAGGGTGACTGTGCCTCCACCTAAACACCAACATGAGGATCCTCAGGGGTTACAGTGGGATTCAGAAGGTGGAGGAACCCTAAGATCAGCTGTAGTGGCTCTGCATGGGGAGAAGAACCATAGCTTTCTATTGTAGCTGCAGTAAATGATGTTGGTGTGCAGGCTGTGATCAGCTGACCTGCTGCTCTCCTTCCTCTTTCTTACATCTTTCTCCATCTGAGTGAAGTTATCGCTCATTCTTTGCTCTCCCTATAAATAAAGTACCTGTTCTTTTAGCTCGCAGACACACTGAGTGACAAACTGCACACACTTTGTGTGCTTTATGTTTTCTGTCACTCATGTTCCTCACCGTTCCCGTGTGTACCTTTTATGTAAAGCACAACTTCCTCTAGCTGTTTCCGGTCTCCGAGTGAGCTTTGCAGGAGCCTCTCCCTCTACTGTGTGTCTGTACCCCCGACCCCGACCCCCCCCCCCAAGACGCGTTAAACATAAAGTAACGAGTCTGTTTTAAAAATGTAAGAAGGAGAAAGTGCAGATACTTGTGTAAACATGTAGGGGGTAAAAGTAAAAAGTAGTCAGAAAAATAAATACTCAAGTAAAGTACAGATACCTGAAAAATCTACTTTGTTTTTGTTACTGTACTACTGTACTGTACTGTTACTGTATTTGTGCTTCATTACTTCCCACCTCTGATAAAAATGCTGAAGGATTCTCTGACTTACACTGTCTTTGTGTCTTTGTGTAGAAGCAGAGCCACACAGATGGATCCAGTTCTCAGCCCTGTCGTCGCTGTGGTGGTGGGAAAGAGTTTCTCTGTGACCTTTGTGGGAAAACCTTCAATCATCAGCAGAACCTACAAAGACATCAGCGTAGACACACTGGACACAAACTGAACTACTGCAAAGAATGTGGGAGAAGCTTCCCCACAGCAAGTGAATTAAAAAATCATGAAATCTTCCACAGTGGGGTTAAAAAGCACCTCTGTGACCAGTGTGGGTCATCGTTCCTCACTGCAGGTGAGCTTAAAAGGCATAAACGAGTCCACACAGGAGAGAAACCGTACAAGTGCAGACACTGTGACAGAAGCTTCTCACTATCAGGTAATCGTAACGTTCATGAAAGTACACACATTGAAGGGAACTTCAGCTGTGACCAGTGTGACAAGAGCTTCAAGAATCTCAGTTCATACTCCTACCACAAACGATCCCACGCTACAAAGAAACTGTTTCACTGTTACCAATGTCCAAAAACATTCACTTCATTATCTGCTCTGTCCAAACATCAGCGTGATCATGCAGGCCTGAAATCATTCCCATCATTGGATCACAATGAATCTGCAGACACACAAAGATCCTCTTCTGGTTGCAGGGTTAAACTTAAAAACCTTGAGAT
This sequence comes from Amphilophus citrinellus, assembly GCA_013435755.1. Lineage (NCBI taxonomy): Eukaryota > Metazoa > Chordata > Actinopteri > Cichliformes > Cichlidae > Amphilophus > Amphilophus citrinellus. The sequence goes on from CM024212.1 coordinate 138,548, forward strand.
CCGGCTCCACAGAATTCTGATGGAATCTCCTGTAAACAGTTTCAGCTAATGTTACACTTGGATCTGATGAGTTAGCTCTGATTTCTGGACTTGCACTGAATAATCCTGAATCTGACATTTAGGAAGCTGCAAGTACAGATATATACATCAAGGTGTTTATTTTCTTTGAGAAATTTTATTAATCCTTTAAAATGTTATCCCAGATTTTCCAGTTAAATTTTAATTATTTCAGAAACAGTAGTATTTAGTAGTAGTACTTGTATTACAAAAACTACAGTACATTAGTACTTGTATTACTTTTCTATTATAGTATCTGATACGCCTGTGTTTAAACTTCATATATGGTATTGTCTATCACTGTAAGACATGCATTATAGTTGAGGCCCTCTTAGCTGAAACCATTTCTAGCCAATCCTATAGGCATCATAAACCAGATGTTAGAGCCATATAAGACTGAGAGAGTAAGGCAGAGAACAACAGATTGGCATTCCTGTCCCAAATGTGCTGGAGCGTTTATAAGACTACTGTGTTTAATAAGCAGCAGCCATCAATAACTACAGACATCATGTCTCATTAGAATTTAATTATTAAACTAAATAATTCTCACAGGTGACCCTGTCTGTGGTTATGAATATTATCAGGTCATTAATATCCATTTATACCACTACAATAACCAAGTCAGAGTTGTTCTAGTTTGTTTTTAATTAATTTAAATCTTTCTTTTGGTAATTTTAGTGTTTAATCCAGTTTAGTTTGTTCCAAGTGTGGATTTATATTAGTGTAGGTTTGTCTTTGTTTCCTCTTCACTAGTTTGTGTTAGTTTTCTTTGTATTGCAGTAATATGTGGAAGTGTTGTCAGGAAGAGGACAGATGTAGGAAGTACAGAGCAGGTATTACAATTCAAACACAGCATCTTTGTGAATGACTCACAGTGATGTAGAAATCCAAGTCTCAGACATCTGCCCACTGAGTTAGCTTTGAATCTTTTTATAATCCTTTTAATGCTTTTGATTTTAGTCATGATGTAAACTTAAACATGATCAGCATTTTAACTCTGACCTAAAGAATGTGGAAAAGAGACTCATGGATCAACAGGATCTGCAGTCATTCACTCAAATATTTCTCCCACCAGCTGAGTCACATATTTCAGTTCCAGGAAGTCTTCACAGACACAGCATGCAGCGAGTGGATGGAAAGCTGCTGTGGTCATCCCTGCTCCTAAATCCAGTTCTCCCAGAACTCTAAATGATTTCACACCAGCTGCTCTGAAAACCTTCCAACATGAACTGAAACCATCACCAGGATGTGAAACAGCTGCTGCTGTGTCTTTATGTCCAAAAAAGATGTAAACTGAAGCTGAACTGAGGCTGTACTTCTGTGTAATACCAATCTGTACCACAAGATGGAGCAGTGACAGTTACAGTGTGCTGACAGTTAAGAACAGCAGCACATCAGAAACATCTCAGGAGCTTTTTAAAGTTTGCAGATGATCTGTTGTTGTTGGTCAGCTCCAGGACAGTGAGAGCAGCCATGGCCCAGTCCTCTTTTCTTAATGCTGTTTAATGCTTTGTCTGTTACTGCCTTTGCTTTAGTGTGGCAGGCAGTGGCTGATGTCTCTGTCAGTAAGAAGGCTGCAACACTGACACTGATGAAGATGATGAAGAGCGCCTTGGACCTGTTTGATTTTTGAGACCATAAACACAGATTTTTATTTCCCAGCAGCCAGATGAACAAACGAGTGTTTGTCCTCCATCATGTAGGGTGGATTTGTTCTTCTTTTTCCTTCACTGTGTTTGATTCTGTTTCTGGGATGTTTGGAAAGGTTTTCATTTTCACATGGATGAGCTGCTGAATGCAAACCAAATGTACCTGCAGGAGCAAATAAACTCACCTGAACCTGAAGCCCTCTGATGTTTATGTTGGTGAATGTGACCACACTCACACACATTTCCTCTCACTTTGTATTTGTTAGTCATTAATATCTGGCCTTATTGTGTAAATGTAACAGTTCAAGAGAACAAATGTATATGTACACATGATTGCACAATAATAATAATAATCTAGTTCTAAATTAATGTATTTATCAGATATAATGTATATTACATAGTGAAGGCCTCTGCGATCATGATGGAGGCTTCGATGTCTTTTTCTGAACGATTAAACTTCAGTTTTTTATTGAACAAGAAAAGTAACCGCTGTCAACGGAACAGTTGATCATATCCTAGCAACACCAATTTCCACTATTACTGTCAATATCTGGCTTAGCTTCAGACCGCTCACAAACTGACAAGTGGTGTTTTCGTTTGCACTGCACGCACAAAATCTTCACTCTGCAGTATTTTGCAATATGTTTTGGGCCTAAGCAGACATAATACAATCCTAATTTTTCAGCTTATCTTTCCGTGCACTTACTGTATAATCAGGACAGTTCTCTGGTTTATGGTCATTACTGTCACAATACACACAGGACCGGGGCCCGACGTTGGCCGTGTGCAAAGCTGATGGGATGCTCCACTTTCTGGGTTTATCGCAGGCGTAGGACGGCTTACCCACATGCTTCTGTTGTGGGCTCAGGTCCTTCGATGTGTGGCCTGGTCTGGTAAGCTGAAGCGCCCGTTCTCTGCTTTGTGCTTCATTTTGCAGAAACTGAATCAACTCTGGGACCTTCCATTCATTTGTTGAGTCTGTTTGCCGCGTGTTAGCAAGCGCTATGTCTTCTGGAATGAGCTGTAGCAGCACTGGACAGAGCAGGCAGCCGTACGTATCACTCTGCACTCCAAGGGACTCCACGCTGCGTATCTGGATCTCACATTCATCATACAAGTGCCTTAAAGCTGCAACATCAGAAGATCTTTTCACAGGTGTTAAGTTCAGTAGTTTGGACATGTGGGCACTTATCACAACATCCTTTCTCCCAAAGCGATTCTGGAGTAACTATTGCAGCATCATAGTTGACATCTGTCACTGTCAGCCCTGCAATAGTCCTAGCAGCTGTTCCAGTCAGGTAGGATCTGAGGTAAGTAAACTTGTCCGTCTTACATAGTGCATCATTTCTGTGAACAGCTGCTTCATACTGTGACCAGAATTCCTGCCACTGGCTGATTTTCCCATCATACTTTGTTATCATTAGCTTTGGAAGTTTAACAGTTTGTCTTGACTGTGATGAAAATGAACCGTTGCTTACATCACTCACGCACTCTCGGGATGTCTCTAGTGCTCTCCTGTGACCCAATTATGTTGGTGGTGCGAACCTTCCAAGTGATAATCGTTCCATGTAATCCTGTGAGTTTGTTATCTCAGTGTCCAGTTCTTCCATAGGAGTTTCATCTTCTATGCCCTTGTCCAAATCCAATAAAATTTCCTCCTTTGATAATAAAAGTGCCAGGAACTCACGTAATTTGTTAGTGTCTGGACTCTCCTTGCCCACCTCGTCCTCCAATCGGGTCAACAGCTTGGTCGTAGTGGTACGGATGGTCACCCGCTTCCTCTTTAACCGCTCCAATCCTTCCATAGCTCTTCACTTTGTTAAGAAATAAATAAAGTCCTTATTCCCGGGTTTCAGCACCAAGATCTTACATAGTGAAGGCCTCTGCCATCATGAGGGAGGCTTCGATGTCTTTTTCTGAACGGTTAAAGTTCAGTTTTTTTTATTGAACAAGCAACACTGTCAATGGAACATAGATTGTATCCTGGCAACACCAAACAACAGATGACAAGATAGCGACAGAGACAAAACCTGATCCTGTTAGGAACTCTTCAAAATAAAACTCTTCCTTTTTCCAAAATAAATCATACTTGACACTTAAATACATGTCACTTTACAACGTGTAATTATGTACAATCATGTTAAATTCAATGACTATTAATAATCAAGTAAATTATGCTTAACAACGTACAACCGTAAGTCACAACATCGTATGAGTGAGAGCTAATTCTGTCCTGATTTTGAAGTGTGGCGATGTATCTTTTCAGATGAGCGTGCTCTTGAAGAAATGACCCTCACGACACGTCTTTAATGTAAACATGAGGTTTATTACAAAATAGTGTCAAACAGATGCTTCCAAAAGCCATCTGGGAGACGCACAAGCCAGTTGTCCAAACTCAGTTCAGAAAAGAGATCGCAAAGGTTATATAGTGTTGGCCAAACTCCCACATTCCTAACTTTCCCATATATGGCTATAAAGCACAGCTTCAACCATCCCCAGAGGCATAACCTACAGCTGGATGTATGGTCAGTTCCTTATTTGGAAAGCAAGAGAGCCCAAAGGGGGGCCCTTTGTGCAATCACAGATTGGCTCATGACATGTATTCTTATGAGTTCCACTTTTACATCATTTATGAACTTACTCTTTTTCAAATGAATCATTTAACTTTTGACCATGGCTATTTTTGCCAGCTGTACATTGATTAATAATCAATACAATGATAAAATCAATCTAGCACACACATCAACAGACTGCACCACCAGCATCCACCACATCATTGTGGAGGTGTGTCTGTGTGCTGACAGCTGTAACACACTCACACCTCTGACAGCAACATAAAGAGCAGAGCCTCCATTTGAAGCTGCATTCACACTAAATCATCATCATTTCTTCTTCAGGAACTTGAAGCTGTTTCTCACATTAGACAAAGTGACAGTGTTTCTATCAGAGCTGCATTTGAATTCTCATTAGCAGCATGTCATCTTTGTGAGGCACATTTCCACTAAACTCACTGAAGATGCTAAATGTTCCATCAGGAGTCAGCAGCTGAATGAAGACGTGATGCTGATCCAGCTTTAAACAAACCAGAGCGCTGAAAACATCTGAAGCTTCAGACACTTTGTTACCAGCAGCCTGTTACACACACACATCATTTGTTCCCATTTCTTTGGTCGATCCATGAAAAATGCCAAAGATAACACAGTTTGACACATCAAATAGTATTTGTGCAGCAACAAGGTGATCATCACAGAGATATGAGCTGCAGACTTGGACCATCTCAGCATGGTGTGCAGTGTGTCCTTTGGAAATGGAGGAAAGTGGACAAGTGGAGGAGCAAAGAAGAAGAAGAGCTTTGAATGGCTGATGTTGATTCCAGATGTGTCTCTGCTAACTGTGAGCAGCACACAGTTTATCCACTGCTGCAGGAGCTCGTTTTACTGGGACAAACTGGATGCTGCGACGTGTTGCTCATTTCAAAACACTTCGTGTCAGCTGTGTTCATTAAAGTGACATCGTGCAGTTTGTGTTTGCACCTCCAGAGGGCGACAAATCAGCACAGACAGAGAGCTCCATTCAAACTTTGCTGCCATCAGTAATAATTCTTCAAATATGATCATCAGTGTTTGAGCAGCTATGATATCAGGGACAATCTAGACCAGTGTGACAATACTGAACATGTTTGACCCTCCTTCAAGATCATGTGATCCTCTCTCAGTCTGCACTTTCATTGATGAGCTCAACATGTTCAAATGTGCTTTGAAGAAGCTTCAATCAAATCAAGCTTTGATCACAGGATTCATGTGAGCAGCAGATCAACTTTACAATCAGTGGATTTATCTTCTGTTTGACATCAACTTTGATCACTGAGAGCATCTGAAGGACCTTTTTTCTAAGTTCTCACTAACATCTCAGATGTTTCAGATCCCTGCTGTTCCCCACCTGCCCTGTAGGTGGCCTCAGTGAGTTCCCACTGTTTCCCAGATCCATGTTTGGAAGCTTTCACTCACTGATTCATCTGCACTAATTAATTGCACACAACTAAATGTACAATAACAGAGTTTGAATGAAGTTGAGGTGTTGATGCTGCTCATTGATTGGACAGTTAGTTTCACCTCTGCTCTGTCTTTGCTGTGCAGGTGAAGATGGACTGTAAACAGAGATCAGTAAGTTGACACAAGCTTCAACATGTGAACTTCACTCTGACTGAGAGTCAGTCTGAGCATGACAACATGTTTTTAACCATGAACACACACTGACACACCCAGAGCCTGAAGCACCTGTCAGTCATTTCTTCATTCATATGATTCAGATCACATGGCTCAGAGAATGCAGACGAGCTCGGGCATCATCTTCAACCTGTCATCAGTTTAGGACACAAACAGTGATCTGTTGGTTGATGCTCAGCTCTGAATGAAATCTGGACACTAAGAACTTTCTGGACCTTAAAACAGATGTTAGGTTGTCAGTCAGTTCCTCTGCACTGAAACACTGATGTTACTGTGAGAAACTCTGTAACATCAGAGGGAACATCCAGAACAAGCTGATGAATCCAGTTTGTTCAAGAAGCCAACATTCAGGTGTGACTGAAGAAGCAAAGCAGCCGAGTTTAGGGTCACGCCAACAGTTAACTCAGTGACTCTATCAATTCAGTGTATTATTTGATATTCAATACTCCCAATATTGCAATAGCACGAGTTCAACTCTTTATAGTTATAATATAAAATATCTATAAAGATGCTGATTCATTGTTGTTATTGTCACAGTTACTGTTCATCAGATCAGACCTGCTGAACAGTAACTGCGACTTCTTTCCAGCTATCATAGGGTAAGGAGTACACCTGTACAGGTCACCAGCCTGTCACAGGGCTAACACAAAGAGACACACACCCATTCACACTCACACCTCAGTGCAATGAACCTAAAACCACTAGTGGAGGTCTCTGACTGTGGGAGGAAGCCTGAGTACCTGGAGAGAAGCTACGCAGAATATTTTTTACTAATAATTATATTCTTGATTCTTTTCAGTTCTCTATAACTGAGTGTGTGTATATTATAAATATGGTGTTTTGAACAGCTTTCAGCACACAGATGACTCACTACTTATCAGTTGGAACACATTTGATGTCCATTGGCTGCATTAATCTCTAAACTCAGTGTTTAGTTCCCATCATGCACTCTCTCAGACTGTTTCAGGATACATTTCATGGAGGAACTCTTTTCTTTTTCACATCTACGTCCACTTTGCTGAGGAGATGCACAGCTAGCTGGAGCTCAGTTGATGGAAACATTAATCCTAATGTGAGCAGATGGATGCTGGAGGGATTTGATGGTTCTCTCCTGAGAAGGTTTGTGAGTCCTAGTGGCGGATCTAGGATTTTTCTGAGTAAGGGACCATCAAGGGGCCACAGTATTCATAGAGGGGCCAAGTATTTGTGGTAGATGTGGTGATATACGGACCAATAAAAATTAAAGCCATTACATTAAAGTTAATGGTGGTAAATCTTATCACCATGAGTTGTAAGAATTCAGTGAACTTATGTGCCATTTCACTAAATAACAATATCAGACATTTCATAGATTACAGCATTAACTGTTGTTGCTCTCCCTAAATGATTTCTGGCCTGATGAAAAGGGGCTGGAGGTGTCCTGCTCCTGACCAGCCTCTGGTCTGCTGTGTCCTGCTGCTCTCTCCCTCCTCTCACCCTGCTCATCTTCAGCTGGCAGACTGCTGAATTCCCTCCTGAGACTGACCCTTTCTTTTCATATTCTTCTCTGTCACTGCCAAACATTATAGTTAATGTTAACACACAAATGCAAATTACAAAGAAGTACATGAATTATTGAAATGCTAACATTCATGTTCAAACACAAGTAGGGCCTCAGTTAACATTACTCTTAACTAACTTTGCTTCTTAAGTTAATATTTGTCAGATTTATGCTATGTGACAGCTGTGAGTAAAAAGGGATTTATGAATTATTATTACCAAAAAACTCCTCAAAATGTAGACTGGCATCGATTGGGGGTTAAAAAAACTTTGTCTGCAAGATCGGTCAAATCTTCTTTTTCTTCTGTAAGCTTTATTGACGCTGAGCATTCCTATTTGGCTCATTAGTGCTACTGGTGTTTCGGCATGGAATTGCATCCACCTATAATTTGATCCTCGCTCCCAGACAAAGTGACAGGACAGGGGCACTTCAGGGGGCCAATCAGATTTCAGATGGGGCCAATGCCCCTGTGGCCCTGCCCCTAGAACCGCCCCTGGTGAGTCCTGATCTCTGCACAGAGATGCTGCTGAGCTTTCCAAATGGATGTTTATGAGCAATTCAATTCAATTCACTTTTATTTATATAGCGCCAAATCACAACAAACAGTCGCCTCAAGGCGCTTTGTATTGTGGGTAAAGACCCTACAATAATACAGAGAAAACCCAACAGTCAAAAACGACCCCCTATGAGCAGCACTTGGTGACAGTGGGAAGGAAAAACTCCCTTTAACAGGAAGAAACCTCCAGCAGAACCAGACTCGGGGGGGGGGGGGGGGGGGGGGGTCATCTGCCACGACCGGTTGGGCTGAGGGGAGAGAAAAGACAAGGTTGCAGTGATTAATTTTCTGATCCTCACACAGGGCAGATATGTGAGCAGTGCACAGATGGAGAAACACAGGCCAGAGGAAATGTTTGATTTAGAGGGAAATATAAACTGGATGGAAACTCTCAGAGGTTCATTTCAGGATCTTTTCTTGTAACCTTCTAGGTTCTCCTCACAGTTCCTACCATAGAACCCATCTTCACACTCACACACTGGGATGGAGGTGTTCTCCAAAACAACACATTTGATTTTTTCATCACACTGCAGTTTGTCACAAGGAGACTTCTTCATCATCTCTTCATCACTTTTAATTAGAACTCTGAAACATTCACCTCATAAGATTTTATATTTCTGACACTTTCCAGTGTAAATATACAGTATATAATATACAGTATATTCAACAGGTTTTCAGGCTCAGCGTATTCTTCTGCTGCTTCCTTTGCTTCGACAGCAGGAGAACTGTCATGAGCTTTGTCAATAAAAGCATGAGCAGCTGGATATGCCTCTGTGAATTTATATGAACCTACACTTTCCTCACAGCTTCCAAGCTGCTGCTGCTCTGCTTTCACTGCTCTCAGATCAGCTGGAAGTTGGAACACCTGCAGAGAGCTCAAACAGTCAGAGTGGCCTCATCTCTGTTCACTCCAATGGAGCTTTGTTTGTGAAATATCAGCTAAATCTAATCTAGAAATAATTGTGTGTGTGAGCTCAGGAGGATTGAGCCTGAAGACTCTGCAGTGAGACAGCACCCTGACCCTGAGACTCCCCCTGACAGCTTCAAGCTTCTGAGTTTGAAGAAAGCCAACATGACGCTTCCCAGTGCTCTGACCTTTGGAAGGAAAAGAAAAGGTCAAAGATGGAGCCTGAATAGGATTCATTTGCATATTTGCTGCTGTTTGAATCCATAGCTGAGATTGTTGTTTGTAAATGAAGCCAAACATTTGTCTCCTCCTGGTGTCGCTGGGATAACTGTACATGTACTCTGATCTGTGAGTGAGTGCAGCACAGCAGCAGAGACTGGATACAAGGAGAAGAGCACAAAGGACACACAAACACTGGGAGACATGCTGTTCATTGGATGAGTTTATTAGAGATTTCCATCATGAAGTCATTGTGGGAACGAACTGCAGGGAAAAGAGCAAAGATCCAGAAATTCAATCCAGAGTTTCTCTGTGACAAACACAAACATGTTAAAGGCACAAATATACATTAATAGTCTTTAGTGACTGTTCATCCACATCAGTGTTTGTGTTGAAGACATCAGTGTTGGTCTCAGTGTGGTTAACAGCAGTCAGCAGTCCAATTAGAAAAAGCTCATTTCAAACACTTCATGCAGTTCATCTTCTCACCAGCAGAGGGCCACAAATCACCATCAATGAAGACTTCAAGGAGATGTTGGTGACATCAGAGCTGCACAACAACATCTGATCAATAGGGAAGTTCATGTTTCTGTCATTGGATCAGTTCAAAAGCACAAAGCATGCAAATGTGCTCTTATTGTGAAAAGGTGCTCCTGCTGAGAGCTTCCTTCCTGTCCTGCTTCCATCACAGCTTCCAAAAATGAGTCCAACAGTAAGAGCATGTGGAGAGGTTGGAAAAATGGCATTAAGAAAGAGAAATCAAAGATTTGTGTTACACCTACGACAGGTCAATTGCAAAAAAAAATAAAATACTCTGTTCAATCAAAGGTTTGTTTTTCTTTTAAAAGCAAATCTTTATTTCATAATGATAAATTCGGAACATGTCAGGTCACTTCCCAATCCACACAATGTATCCAGTGGCAGCTTCACTACAGATTAATCAGAACACACTAGGTGGACAAACCCCTTCAATAGTCATTTCAATCTATTTGGAATCACTGCAACCCATAAAGAAGTGTACACATGCAAAAACCTGGGACTAAACTGGTGGAATGGAAATGAATGAAAGGGAAAGCTACATTTTGATTGGAATAGAAATGCAAAATGAAAATAAACAAAAAACACAATAAAATAGAAAAGAAACTAGTCCACTCTCTGGGCAACCCCCATATCTTTTTGCCCACACCAGCTCACTTAGCGGGGTGGACTAGACAAATACATACACTGACAAAGAAAACAAATCACCAAAATCAATTCTGCACAGCAAGAGCAGCTTATGGCTCACATGTGCCCTGCAAGGGGACAAATTTACACTGTTAAAGTTTAATAAAAAAACATTTCAAATCCATTCTAACCAGTGTTACGTCTACACACTCAAATACCTGATATGTCAGTCTACCCCTCTACTGACTATGAGCTGCTTCAACTTCCAACAGGGTACAGGTCTGAAATTAATATGTAAATACACGATTTCAGACACTTTTGTAAAAAAATAAATAAATAAAACTTAAAACCTACCATTATTCATGCCAAAATATTATGCCACTCAGATGGAGTGAGGTGTGCACTTGCCTCACTCCACTGGCCTGGTCCCACTCACAAAACACGTCTGTTTCTATTTGCAGCTGATTGTATATATACACCCCTGGAAACACTAATTAAAGGCACCTCCCCTTCTTCCCTCCAATACCAACTGCCACATTTGGATGGATTTGAATGAGCTCAGACTGGTTGAAAATGCAGAGGAGCTGGTTGTGAAGTGAGCTTCAGAGAAACACAACATCCTGATATTCACTGTGAAGCTTTGAGTGGAAAAAGACAGAAAAACAACATGTGGATCCTGGAATAATGGCAGCTTCCATCTTTAAAGGACTGAAGAGGAAGAAGTTTACAAGGAATCATTGAGAACAGTTTCAAACATCAACTGATTGAATCCATGAATGTGAAAACGTGTTTGTGAGTGAAAGAGACAGACATGTACAGACTGAACTATCTGTTCAACAGTCAGAGTGTTTCTCTAACAGGAGGACGCTCTTTACACTCAGCTCAGCACAGAGAGGCTGAGGAACCAGGAGACCCGAACTCAAACCCAGGATAAAGAGGTTCAGTGAATGTGGTGTTGAAGGTGTGGAGGTGGATCAGAGTGTCAGAGGAGACTCTGTAGAAGGACAGAGTGCCAGCAGGACAGTCCACATACACTGCTACTCTGTTAGAGCCAGAGGAGGAGGAGGAGGAGGAGGAGGAGATGGGTGTTCGTCTGCCACTGTGCCAGACAGACTGAGGACCATTGCTAATGCAGTTCAGACTCCAGGACTGATTATTGTATCCAAACACACAGTCATAATTGTCTCCTTTCCTTCTGATTCTTCTGTAACTCACTGATATGTCAATCCTTCCTCTCCACTCGACCTCCCAGTAACAGCGACCAGTCAGACCATCTCTACACAGCAGCTCAGCCCAATGATCAAACCTGTCTGGATGATCAGGATATGACTGAACCTCCTCCACACATGTCACCTTCCTGTTGTTGTCAGACAGTTGTAGCTTTGTGTTCACTGTGTTTGTGTCGATTGTGAGTTGACAGGAATCTGATGGAGAGAACAAACACAATCCAGCTGCAGTTATTGATCCATCATCTGTTCATTGATTGACACTTTGATGATGACTCCTGACATCAGAGATGTGAATGAGTGATGTGACAGTTTGAAGATGGTTGAATGTGTGCTGCTTTGTTTTCATCAATCACATTAAAAACACACTTACACTTCCTCAGACCTGGGATCAGCCATCGCACTCCAGCAGGCTCCGCCCTGAAAGGAGGAGGGGGGTCAGAGCAGCACAGTCTCTGTCAGCATGCACACATGGACATTACATCACTCTCAGACACACACTGTTACACACTGATAAAGGAACAGGCCAACATTTTCAGACATACACTTCAGTCCATGTGAGGATCAAGTGTATAGACTCCAAAACTAATACATAACATGATATTAACATTCCTGGATGTTTAGTACTTTGAAACCTTTGGCTGTATTTATCTGAAGTGGAGAGTAAACTACATGGAGGATTTCAGGCTGCTAATGCTATGATAATATATGCTAATGACATGCAGCCTCCTTCTCACACCTGATTATCTTAACCTAATCATTTGATCATATTATGCTGTGTGACTGGCTGTTCCTACTTGACCATTATTGACTAACATAGAGAAAGTGGAGATTCCTCATATCTAGCAACTGACCAGGCCAGTGAACAGCTGGCAGGAACTGAGAAACTGGAGAATCCCACATTTGTAGGTAAAGGGTTAATCTGTTATTAGTAACATCAGTTCTAGGCTGCAGCCTCATTGATTCGCCAACTTCTGATTGGCTGAGCACTGTCTAACATGTTGGTCAGGGATGACTCATTGCCATAAATGGGCCTGTGACTCATAATTGATTCATATTAAAGCCATACCTACTACTCAGCAATATTGCTCAAATGTAAACAACTTGGTTGCTTTTGGCAGAAAAGATTTGGCAAAGTTTCCATGGACACAGCCTCCATACTCATCTCTGCTACTCAACTGACAAATGCACTTTCCTTAAACCATTTAAAGGGAAATAAACAGACTTTCCAACAGTAAAAGATCTGCTGCCAGGAAGCATTGATCCAAGAAAGAAAAAACACTAATTTCTTTCTTTTGTGCCAAGTTTACAATTAAACTTTTACAGGTTAAATATATGTTTTGTTTAAAGCAGATAAGGCTACCATCTAAATACTGGAACTGAAAAACAGCACTAATCCTGTAATGCTGTAAATTAAAAACACACTAATAAATGAAAAACCACACTGACAAAGACCCTTGTGTGGTATGGCTGAAAGCCAGTATCAGTGGAAGAGGTGGAACCCCTCAGGAGACCAGCTTTGGCTTAGGCAGAAATGGAGCCCCTCAGGAGGCTGGGCAGGATGCCAACATCAGCAAAGATGGAGTTCCTCAGGAGGCTTAGCAGGTGGCCACAAGTCAAGATGAAGACACTCAGACCCAGGAAGCAGGTTACCCACAGGCTCTGGACTCTCTGGCTCGGCTTCTAGTACAGGTTGTGGTGTGATGGGACCCCTGGGCTCAGGAATCTCTGGCTCAAATAAAGACCGCTCAGGAGGTCCCATTGAGGTCTCTTGTCATTGGGACTCTGACTGCTCAGCCTGTCTTATATTTCCCTGTAATCGCTGCAGCTGGCTGGTGTGTTTCTACTGCTGTTTGTGTATAAAGACATTTTTGCACAGACTATATTTGGACATATCTTAATAATATCAACTCTTAGCAATAACTCAGGAATAAAAAAATGGATATGTGTTAGTTAAATATTAGAGACAAATCACCTAAAATGCTCTGGCCTGTGTTTACCCACTGAGTGTAGGCTGTAATATCTCTGTTTACCTCTTTATGCTGGGGGTGAAGCATCTACAATGATCTACTCTGGAGGAGAAGTTTGTGAAATATGGGCCACTGAGTTAGAGAAGCTGCTTCTGTCCAATGACAGTGATACTGAGGTGAGTTGTTGAGGACTTCCAGGACTTTTCTGTCAGTAAGCACTGCCATTTAATAAGTGCTGCTGTTTGGACTGCTGTTAGCCAGTGGTGCTGAAACTTTCTTTGCAGTGGATTTAAAGTTGTTACAGCTTTCTGTACAAATGCTGTTCATGCAAAGCAATCTGTGACTCTATTCTGTTAAAAGTGCTATAAATAAATATATAAATTAACAAATCAATCAATAAATAGATCTCTGTGAGTTTTCTTGCTCTTAACTGTACAGACAGCATTTAACTTGATTTGTCACCTTCTATGAGTTCTTGATGGTAAAACCTTAATAATGATTTATTTCTCTTCTTTTTGTCAACCTGCGACACGCTAACAGATCCAGTCTTTCTGTTGAGTTAGGCTAAACATGTTCCAGGCCTCTATATACAGAGATCAATCTGAATTAGGCTCATGGGGAGAAAAGTCATTTTCTAAAAATGACTGCACCATTGTAAAGAGAAACATCCAAAGATTAAATGTGACAAAAAGCAGTTATCATCACTGTTCCTGGAAAAGTCCAACTCTACCAGACATCCTCTCCATACCTGAGAGTTTTCAGTGGATCCTTCAGTGCGGCCGACAGCAGCTTCATTCCTGAGTCTCCTGGATGATTGTAGCTCAGGTCCAGCTCTCTCAGATGGGAGGGGTTGGAGCTCAGAGCTGAGGCCAGAGAAGTACAGCCTTCCTCTGTGATCAGACAGCCTGACAGCCTGCAGACACACAAACTTTTTTATTTTAGTGATTTTTTTTTTTTAGATACAATGGCATCCATCCATTCTATACGTTCAGTTCATTTTAGCTTCATTTATTATGTGACCATCCATAGCAGATAGCACTAGTTGTGTCAACTTATTTAATATTACACATCTATGTTTGAAAACACGAAGAATCACAAGTAAGCCTGCACTCTGAGTGCAAAGTGCTCTGCTGGGATAATAGGTACCCTGTAGTCCTTAAGATTCAACAATGGGTTTGACAGAAAGTCATTTAAGAGAAGCTAAATATGATCTCTCTTTATCTTCCTTGTCAGCACTCTTGCTGCACCATTTTAGATCAACTGAAGGCCTTTAAGGAAGCTTTTATATAAATCTGACTGTAAATTACAATAGTCAGGCCTCAAAGTAATGAATGCATTAAGTAATATTTCAGATTCACTCTAAGACAGGATGCAGGGTTCTAGCCATAAATTTTTTTCAGCGCCTAATGCTAATTAGCAAACTAATGCTAACTGCTAAATGCCGTTCCCGCTTGCTAATTGAGTGACTTGCCCTACATATGTAACAGAAAGCACCTCTGAAGCCTCGGCAGTAATCACAGTCTTTGTGAAGCTGTAGCTACATTTCATAACGTGCATCTCAGGTTAGGTTCAGAGAGGATTTTCAGTTATGTACGTAGGACCAACGCAGAACTCTAACTCAGGCCTTATTAGATCGAGAGAGTGATAATTCTTGCATATAGTCCAAAAGAGTTATACTTAGATCCAGGGTTCGTACACCTTTTCCAGGATCAAATTCAAGCACCTTTTAAGCACTTCCAAGGTCAATTTTCATGATTTTCCAGCACATTAAGGGGTCATTAAGGGGTCATTCACAATTATCAACATTTTCCAAAGTTTACTCTTTTTCAGACCCCCTCCCCCCTATCCATTAAAACATTGTATTGCACTGCATGTACGCAAAATGTACATGGTTTAGGGGAAGGATCCAAAAAGCTCTCTCAGAGATTTCAGCTGTCAGTTTCCACTGTGAGGAACACAGTGAGGAAATGGAAGACCACAGGAACAGTTCTAGTTAAGGCCCGAAGTGGCAGGCCAAGAAAAACCTCAGATAGGCAGAGGTGAAGGATGGTCAGAACAGTCATAGTCAACCCACAGAGCAGCTCCAAAGACCTACAACATCATCGTGCTGCAGATGGTGTCACTGTGCATCGTTCAACTATTCAGTGCACTTTGCACAAGGAGAGGCTGTATGGGAGAGTAATGAAGAAGAAGCCTTTTCTGCACACACACCACAAACAGAGTCGCTAAAGCATATTTGGACAAGCAGCTTCATTTTGGAATAAGGTGCTGTGGACTCGTGAAACTAAACTGAGTTATTTGGACATAACAAGGGGCGGTATGCATGGTGGAAAAAGAGCACAGCACTCCAAGACAAACACTTGGGACCCACAGTAACACTTGGTGGTGGTCCCATCATGCTGTGGGGCTGTGGGGCCAGTGCAGGTACTGGGAATCTTGTTAAAGATGGATTCCAGTCAATATCAGCAGATTCTTGAGAACAATGTTCAAGAATCAGTGACAAAGTTGAAGCTGTGCCGGGGCTGGATACTTCAACAAGACAACAACCCTAAACACTGCTCAGAATCTACTGAGACATTCATGCAGAGGAACAAGTACAACGTTCTGGAACGGCCATCTCAGTCCCAGACCTGAATATTATTGAAGATCTGTGGTGTGATTTAAAGCAGGCTGTCCATGCTCAGAAACCATCAAACCTGACTGAACTGGAGATGTTTTGGAAAGAAGAATGGTCCAAAATATCTTCAACCAGAATCCAGACTCTCATTGGAAGCTATAGGAAGCATTTAGAGGCTGTTATTTCTGCAAAAGGAGGATCTACTAAATATTGACGAAATCTTTCTGTTGGGGTGCCCAAAATTATGCAAATGCCTAATTTTGTTTAAATAATTATTGCAGACTTTCTGTAAATCCTATAAACTTTATTTCACTTCTCAAATATCCCTGTGTTCATCTGATACATATTTAACTGAAACTGCTGATCCGAACAACCAATGATTTATAAAGGAAAATCATGACAATTATCAGGGGTGGCCAAACTTTTGCATACCACTGTATCATCTGAATAGCCGGTCTTGTGTCAAAAAATGATTTCCAGTATTTTCCAAAAAAATGATTGCTGGTATTTATATAGTTGTAAATTACTTGCTGATGTATGGTCTGTCAAGCATATCTCGAATATTATCTCTCATGAATGATGGACTCATTTTGAGTCATAAATAACACTCCTGTCACATGGTAGAAGCTGCAATTTTTGGCAACACCAGCAGATAGTGTTGCCAACTTAGGTACTTTGTCACTTGGACTTTTCAGACCCCCCTAGTTTTTTTTTTTGTCCAAAAAGTGACTAGCATCAAATTTAGCGACTTTTCCCGGTGTCATCGGGGACTTTTGAAGCGTTTTAGAGATATGCTGTGTTGTTCCAAAAAAATGATTTCCAGTATTTCACAAAAAAAAATTATTGGTTGTATTTAAATGGCTGTAGATTAATTTTTGGCCTAAAATCTGTGAAACATGTGTCAAACACATCTCTCGTGAATGATATTATGTCATTCTGAGCGAGAAACAACACTCCTGTCACAGGTAGAAGCTGCAATCACTTCTTGGCAAAGTGCCTTTCATATATTCTTTATTAATGAAGGTAAAAATTATCATTGACATTAAAAATGTCTTTTTTCCTGAGAGATCTGCCAAGAGGGCTGCAGAAATTGCAACAAATATAACATTACAGTTCTATAAAGGGTAGCCAAAAACGACTGGACTGATTATAATGCTGATACAATAATGCAGTCATAAATATATTTGCAAAACAAGTCATTTCTTCATTTTATATAGAAGCCCTTCATAAATCCTGTGCGCCACAGTCTATTTACCGATATAAGCAAAGATAATACAGTAAAAAAAATAAAAAATAAAATCGGAAATCACTTTTTGGCACAACACCGGAAACATGAAAATTCCGTTGTCGCCGTGTTTTGTGTACATACAGCAATACTGCGGCCCTTCCTACGCTGTGGCATCGCCCGGACCTCTCTTCGGCACCGAGGGGGACACACCACCCCCGGTCCTCGATTCGTCCTTTGGCGAGTTTTAAGACTGATGACAGTGAGTTTTCTTACACAAAACTTGGCAACAGTGCCAGCCGCCAATCACCAGATTGCTACAAATATAAGCATATATGACAACACGCCAGGAACATATAGAATTAATGTACATACCTTCTGAATAAAATCCATCATGGTTTACTGCGTATTACTGCGTACAGCTTACATTTTTGATTCAGCTTTTTGGAATAATACTTCCACTTCCTTGTTGAATTTATCTTCGGCGGTTTTGGCTGCTTTCCACACCTGCTGCGCCGCACTCAGCTTATTCCTGTCTAATATCGTTATTGAGTCTTTCTGTGAATCGATGATGGCCTATTTTAGAAAATTCAATGAAGCCTTTGAATTGATCCGCCAGATCGGAGGCCATATCGCTGCAGACCACGCAATGGCGCAGTGGTGTACAAGTGAACGAGAGCGCCTCCGTGGATGCGCTGAGTTCTACGCTGTTGAATTTACTCGCGAGGAATGACATTATTGGCGGGGATTATGTTTGGTTTTTTTCTCGCGCGTAACTTTTGACTTAAAAGTATTCCATATTCGTCTGATCCATAATTGGAATTTGCAGTTTTCCAGTGAACACTCATTAAAACGGCCACTCTCTGTCTTCGGGGAGGGGCGTGGTCACAGACTGACAGGTCACATGCAGACGGGCAGGCCAGACCCATGCGGAGAAATTTTCATTTTAGACTTTACGACTCATTTTATTTCTCCGTTTCATAAGCGAACTGTTCAACCAGATAGTTATATTTTTATTTACAAAAAAAAAGCGGTTACAATTTCAAGCACTTTCAAGCACTATATCCAAAATCCAAGTACTTTTCAAACCTTGAAAGGACAATATTAGAATTCAAGCACTTTCAATGGTTTCCAGCACCCGTACGAACCCTGTAGATCATGAATTTAATGTGTCCCAGAGTGCAGTTTCCTTCCACTAATGGATTTGCAGAAATCTCATAAAAAGCATACACAACAAAAACATATTCCAGATGTTTTATCGATCAGCTGCTAAAAGCATTTCCTATGTTCAAAGATCAGCCCCCATCTTGTGAGCATAAACTATCAAATTTATAAATTATTAAATTTTAATGCAACAACAAGAAGTGACATCATCTTGATGGGAACTGTAGTTTTTTATTCTTGAAGGCCTTTCACAGCTCCACTGGTGCTGAAAACTATGTTTTACTATGGCTTTCTGAATACAAGAAGGGCTGCAACTATTGGTTATTTTAGTAACTGAGTACTCTGTCGGTCACTCCATCAATTAATCAAGTAATCGGATAAGAAAGAATTTATCGTATTAACAATTCATCTGCACATTTTCGTCATGTTGCTGATCAGGTGGTTGTTGAAGGACCGGTACAGGTTTTAAGGTGGTTACAGTAACGAGCTCTTTTTGATCCACCTGAACCCACCCTCTCAGTAACGGCTCCGCCTCTTTGCTGCTGTTGTGTTTTTGTTGAAAAACTGGGGGCTAAATGATTTTAATGTAATCCTTTTTATTCCTCCAAATTACGTTTCTACTGCAGGTCGATTCTTAGTTGCTAATCAGGGATTAAAGCATAAAAAGCATTTTGACAGAGCCCCTCGGTACTGTCGGTACTGCTATGTCATAGCGATCCTTTCTGGTGGTTACAGCTGAAGAAGAGAGAAGATAACAGCTGACCTTCTCTGCACAGTGAATACAACACGCACGCAGCCACACACGCACACTCACAGCACAGAACAGTGGAGGTGTGGAAAAACTTGTCAACAATGATCCACTCGTGTTAAAGCCTGAACTTTTCCTTCATTCTTCCTCTTACTTCTTCTCCCGTTCATGCTGGTTGTATATCTGGTTTCTGTACCCTGTTATATCAAGTGGACACATGACCGTAGGGAGATCAAATGTGCACATAGTGAATGAAACATAACAGCAGGGTGCAAGATGCTCGCAGGCAGGGCATACATGGAACCAGTGATGTCAGTAACGCGCTACTTAGTAACGCGTTACTCTAATCTGACTACTTTTTCTCTGTAATGAGTAATCTAACGCGTTACTATTTGCAGTCCAGTAATCAGATTAAAGTTACTTATCCAAGTAACTGTGTGTTACTATTTTTGTCATTTTCCTCAGTACAAAGATATATTTTTGCTTTCTTCTTGTGTCTCGGGCAGTGACGTCCAGCAGATGCGACAGTTAAGTCCCGTTTTTGGCGTGAGGACAAAAACACACAGCGACACAAACGGAAACAATGGAGGGAGGAGAGAGATGCTTGTTTTCTAGCTGAAATACAGGCACTATTGTGAGTCTGTGTCAGCTAAAGATGACAACATCAAGGTTAGTTGTGCACTCTGTGCTGGTGACAAAGTGCTACGTCAAATATGAGGAAACATCTGGAGTCACGGTGCAGTCAAACTTACAGAGCGAGTCCTAACAGGTGGAGCGAAGCAGGAGCCCCCCAGCACCCAAACAACAAAAGCTGGACTTCAGTACAAACCAGTAAGTGGGGGGAGCTGAAGAAGTTGAAAAGCCCTCTGCTACAGTATGTAGTAGAGGCTGGTATTGTGCCAAAAAGTGATCGTCTACCAAAAAGAAATTTTCGTTATTTGCCAAAAAATCATTCCCCATACTTAAACGGCTGTAAATGACTTGTTGACCTATAGTCTGTGAAGCAGATATCAAACATATCTCTCATGAATGATATCAGGCAATTTTGAGTGAGAAACAGCATTTCTGTCACAGTAGAAGCTCCACTCAGTTTTTGGCAAAGTGACTTTTATATATTCGTTTTTTTTTTTTCAAGGTAAAAACTGTCTGACATTAAAAATGTCCTTTTAAGCAGAAATCTGACTCAGAAAGCTGCAGAAATCACAACAAATATAACATCACAGATCTATAAAGATATTTGAAGTGGCCAAAAAGCTCTGGATTGATTATAATGTAGGTACAATAACACAGATGCCTAAAGATTGTTGATAAACAGATTATTTCTGCATTTTATATATAAGCCCTTCATAAATCATGTTGACTGCACTCTGTTTACCAATATAAGCAAAGACATTACACATAAAAACACACAGAAACATCTGGATCACTTTATGACAGAAGATCACTTTTTGGCACAAAACCGGCCGCTGTTGAAAGTAACTAATAAAGTAACTAGTAATCTAACTTAGTTACTTCTCAAATTAAGTAATCGGTAAAGTAACTAAGTTACTTTTTAAAGGAGTAATCAGTAGTCGGACTACTTTTTCAAGGTAACTGTACCATCACTGCATGGAACGGCATAACCAAGTGGCCTGTGCTCAATGGTAGATTGCAAATTGCAGTGAAGCAGTGATCTAGCTGGGGCAGAGTCCGCGGGGTGCGCTCCTGTTTGCTAAATATAGTGACAGCAAAGCTCCGATGATGAAGAGGAGAAATCCTCAGCCGGGCATGAGGGCGTGTCAGCAGGACGCAATCAACCGCTAGCTAGATCACTGAGGATGTTTCTAGTTTTAATGATATTAGATAGCAAGACACCCAAGTAAAGTGTATATATATATATATATATATATATATATATATATATATATATATATATATATATATATATATATTTTTTTTTTTTTGTTGTTGTTGGTTTTGTTTTGTTTTTTATAAAAAAAAAAATCCCAGCTCGCCCCTACGGGCGGTCTATTTTGCCCTCCAAGCTCGGGTCCTCTACCAGAGGCCTGGGAGCTTGAGGGTCCTGCCCAGTATCTTAGCTGTTCCCAGTATTGTGCTCTTCTGGACAGAGATCTCGGATGTTGTTCCAGGAATCTGCTGGAGCCACTCTCCCAGCTTGGGGGTCACTGCCCCGAGTGTTCCGATTACCACGGGGACCACTGTTACCTTCATCTTCCACATCCTTTCCAGCTCCACTCTGAGCCCTTGGTATTTGTCAAGCTTCTCGTGTTCCTTCCTCTTGATGTTCCCGTCACTTGGTATTGCAACGTCTATCACTACGACTTTCTTCCTTTGTTTGTCCACCACTACGCTGTCCGGTTGGTTATTCACCACAAGTTTGTGTGTCTGTATCTGAAGGCCCACAGGATCTTGGCTCTGTTGTTCTCAACCACCTTGGGGGGCGTGTCCCATTTTGACCTCAGGACTTCCAGGTCATACTCGGCACAGATGTTTCTGTATACTATGCCGGCCACTTGGTTATGGTGTTCCATGTATGCCCTGCCTGCTAGCATCTTGCTAGCAGGCAGGGTGCACCCACAGAGACATGTCTCATCCTCTGGGTTCCCACATGCATGTGTGAAGTCTTCTGATTCTATAATATATTAAATGTTGTACTTTTTAAATTAAAGTGTTTCAGGTGCCTTCCTTCACAAACAAGCCTATTACCTGTCAACACGTTTCTGCAACTATGAGAGCTGGCTAACTTCCTTCTGTGCTGTCTTGATCTTAGCATCTAGTTGTCGTTTCCACGGAGGGTACTGCTCCTTATTGCTGTTCTTCTTATAGCCAAGCATCTCAAGGATGACTGCTGCCGTGGTATACATCAAGTGATTGGTTTCAGTGATTGTCCGTGGTAGGGATTGTCTGTGGTAGGGATTGTCCATAGTGCTGCATTTGCATCTTCTAGTACTTCACATAGTCTTGGTAGTCGGTGTTGAGGTGTCCAGTTCTTCTTAGCCATGACCTTATCTTTCAGGTCAGCTGCTCTGGTACTTGGTACCCAATCTCAGAGGTTGATGAGATGGGGCCGTTGGCCCCATTCAGATCCTCTTTACTGTCTGTCCCCAAATTTTATTTGCACTTTAGACATGGAGGGTTTTGGGGGGGCAGTGTGGGCAAGCACTGATGACCATCAGTTGGTGCTTGGGGCACAACTGCCCCCTCAATTTTAACTACACCCTATACACCTCATTCATTCACAACATAAACACATACACTTACAAGTTGGGCGGGGGGAGGAGGGGGGTCATCTCACACCCCGATCTCTTACGCCCCACCCGGGGTGGGGGTCGGGTGGCTCCTTGGGGACCGGGCTGGCGGCATTTTGGGGTCACTGTTGGCCCTGGGGTGGCTTCCACTCGCCCCATCTTCAGAGGGTGGGTAGCTATGGATGAATGTGTGTCTTTGTATTCGTCACAGTCTTCATGAGTATGGGTGGGCGAGTGGATGTATAACTATGATGTATCTATGTTTGTATGTGTATGGGTGAGTGTGTTTGTGCATAAATGTGTACACGGGTGTGCTTGCGTGTGTGCATGTGGTTGTATGTTTGGCTGGACCTGGGTTTGGGCCTGTACCTTGCCTCCTGGCCGCTCCTTGCTGGTTGCCTCTCCCCCTCTGCCCCCCTGGGGTGTGGGTACCTCCGGGTTCCTGGGTGGGGCTGGATGTTCTGATGTGGGTGGTGACCTGCTCCCCTGGGGGCTGCGGCGCGGGGCTGCATTGGCTTCTTCAGCGTGGGGGGGGGGGCTCTGTGGGGGCTCGGGCGGCACTCTGGTGCCGGGGACCTGGGGCCCTGCTGCCGGCCTTGCAGGGAGCTGGCCGCTGGGGAGGGGCTGGCTTCTCATTGCCTCGGATTCTCTGGTGTCCTTGCTCCTTGACTGCGGGGACTCCGTCTGAGAGCTCCCTCCCCCGTCTGCTGGGGGGGTGTACGGTTGTCTTTGGAATGAGTGGCCGCGGGTCTTCGTAGGTCTTGGTGGGCTGCTGGTGGCCTGGGCTTCCTGGGGCTCTCCTTGCCTGCCTCTAGCTTCTGATGGGCGAGGCTGCGGTGTTTCCACGGAGGGTACTGCTCCTTATTGCTGTTCTTCTTATAGCCAAGCATCTCAAGGATCACTGCTGCCGTGGTATACATCAAGCGATTGGTTTCAGTGATTGTCCGTGGTAGGGATTGTAGTGCTGCATTTGCATCTTCTAGTACTTCACATAGTCTTGGTAGTCGGCGTTGAGGTGTCCAGTTCTTCTTAGCCATGATCTTATCTTTCAGGTCAGCTGCTCTGGTACTTGGTACCCAATCTCAGAGAGTGGGGACGATGAAATCTCCCCCCTGACCTGTCGTCCTGGCTCCCCCTTGCTGTAGCATTTGTGTTGTACCTCATCAATCTCTAGCTGTGATAGCAGCTGCTTCCTTCGTATGTTGGAACACTGAACCACAAGTTGTTTCACCATCAGCTTGGATGGGAATCCTTAGGTCCCACATCCTCTTCATGTAACTCATCTCGCTGGGATTACATGTGTAGTAGCATTCCAACAGTTCCCGGTTCTCATCTCATGTCCACTAACCTTCTAGTTCCAGCAGCCCACTTATCAGGATGTCCTGGTTCCTCAACACCTGAACAGGACCTTGTTAATCTGGGTGATGTTGGAGCTGGTATGGCTTCAGTCATGTATCACTCGCTCATATTCCGAGCTAGGCTCCGAGATCAGATATCAGGCAGGTTTTATATATATATAAAAACACTGGCAACGTGCTTTTATTTTTGTTTTTAGATGTTTTCTGGCAAAGTCTAATGTGATCTTCCTGGTTTGTACCCTGTTGTAAACCATCTGTATTTCCATTCATGAAGCCATTTCTTGATTGTAGACTTTGACAGCATTCTTGATTTGATTAGATTTTGTGAAGTTGTTTTTCTTAACCATGGAAATAAATCTGTCATCATCCACTTTTGCATCTTCTGTTTTTTTTTTTTTTTGTTTACTTGTTTTGTTTTTTCCTCCACAGTGCACCACATTGTTGATTTAGCTACTTGTAAAGTTTTTGCTGTCATGGTCCTGGGCCGGTGGCCCAGTGTTTTGTGTTCTCTTGGTTCAGTTTCAGTTATTTCTGTGATTATGTTTATTAGTTCTCTTTTGTATTCCTCAGTTTATTTCTAGTCCCTTGTGTTTCCCTGTATCAGGTCTGCGTCTCTGTCCAGTGTCTGTGTGCCAGTTCCCTGTGTCAAGTCTGCGTGTACCTTGTCTAGTCACTTCCTGTTTTATTTTGACAGTCTTGTGTTCCCCGTGCTTTGTGTTTAGTTTTGCTTCCGTTATTAGTTTCATTTGCTTCACCTGCTGTTTCCTCTTGCCCTGATTACCTAATGTGTATTTAAGCCCTCAGTTTTCTTCTGTTCTTTGTCGTGTTGTTGTCTATGACTCCCGCTGCTGTGTGTGTCCCTGTGTTTGTTTCCAGTCTTTTAGTTCTGGCTCCCGGCCATCCCAGTGTAGCCCTGACCTTCTGTTTTCCTCAATAAACACCTTTTAAGTTAAGTTCTGCCTGTGAGTCCTGCATTTTGAGGTCTTCCTGCTCCTGCCGCACAGCCCAATATGACATTTGCTGTCTCTCTGATGAGGTTCATTTGGGATTCTCAGCCTACTGGTTTTTCTCCTCAATTATACAAACATGTCTTTTGCCATCATATTTGAAATTACATCAAAATTACAATGAAATGCTGAAATTCAACATTTTGAATCAACTTCCAATAGTATGTCTGCTTCATTTGCCATGAAATAACAAGGGAGCAGGTCTCACCTGGCCATGAAACTACTTGTCCAATTCATTTTGAACCTCTGAAAATGGGGGACTGTTTATAAAAATGGCTGTAATTTTTAACAGCTGCAAAAAAATTTTAAAATCCCTTTAATTAAAACTTCAAGGCCCCTCAACCATGTCGTTTGATTTACAATCTACTATACAGCAGCGAAAATTGTATCTTTGTCCCAAACATTACGGAGGGAACTGCATGTTTCCAGTCATTTGTTGCCCATGTCTCAACTTTTTTTAAGATGTCCTACTGCCATCAAATTCTAAATGAGCTAATATTTTATATGTACGAGTCAAAATGTGTCTGTATGTTCTCTCATGACTAAAATATGGTTTTATAAGATTTGAAAATTATTGAAATCAAGTTTTATACATTTTTATAAACATCCAACCATCATTTTTCTTAAAAGAATATTGAATTCAGAAAGAAGGAGCTGGACCATTTCTGAAGTGTAATTAGGTGAGAGACAGGCAACACTTTAAGTATAAGAACATATAACTATTGTAAAACATCCATAACCTCAAACAGGAATTAAACTGGAAGGTTTGGTGGATAGAAGTAGTGCTGAAGTAAATATGTTTGACATAGAGGACAAGATAAAAATCTAATTTTCAGTAATCATTATTAAAAAATCTCCACTGTAAAGTTCCACAGCCATTAATAAATACTCCTGTCTTAATTCTCATGTTCAACTTTGTTTTTGGACATTTTAACTAAATAAATATTTTTCTCTCATTTCCTGCAATCTCCTGGATCTGCGTCCTAAGTACAATTCCAATAAAAATACAATGGTATGTCATGAGTGTGCACGCGCGCACACACACACACACACACACACACACACACACACACACACACACACACACACACACACACACACACACACACACACACACACACAAAATGAATCTCAAAATGTACCAGTCTAAAGAATGGATAGGAAAAATTCTAGATGCTAATTTAGAGTCAGTTAACACACAGAAAGGTAAATAAAAGGTCAGTTGACAATTCTATAAGATTTTGCTGAGTATGCCTCATTAAATTAATTTTTTCTCCAATCAGTGGAAAAGTCTGAATCCTGACCTGAGTGTTTCCAGTGTACAGTGTAGACTCTGCAGTCCAGCAGAGAGAAGCTTCACTCCTGAATCCCTCAGGTCGTTGTTACTCAGGTCCAGCACTTTCAGACCAGAAGACTGGGAGCTGAGAACTGATGACACAACTTCACAGCTTCTCCCTGAGAGGTTACAGCCATTCAAACTGAAAAACAATATTTGTGATCACATTAAATTATTTTAGATACTGAACATAGGAAAGAAAAAGGCTTTTCCATATGCAGTTAACTCTTAACTAGATAGCTTAAAATTTAAGTTGAAACAGACAAACAGACAAAAGTAAAGAAATTAGTGTTTGGTCAATTATTTTTTGTTGTAAGAATGCTCCTTGGCAACAAATATTAACCCTTTGACACCGAATGGATCACCAGTGGCACAACATACTTCAAAAGTGCCGCCGTTCGCGAACTTCCGGCAACAAATGACAGCTGGATGAGTGAAGACAAAGCAGCCAACAAATGCTCAGCACCTCTGGGAACTCCTTCAAGACTGCTGGAAAACCCTTTGAGGTGATGACCTCATGAAGCTGATTGAGAAAATGCCAAGAGTGTGCAAAGCTGTAATTAAAGCAAAAGGCGCCTACTTTGAAGGATCTAAAATCTAAAATAACTATAGCAGCTGGATGGCATAATGCCAACATTGCCATCTTTGGAGCCAGGAAGGGTTCACAGGCTAGACACTGCATGCTAACCAAGCCTACCTCTGAATATCAGCGAGAGATATATGACTGAAGCCATACTGGCTTGGACGTCACCCAGATTAACATGGTCCACGTCAGGTGTTGAGGAACGAGGGCTTACTGATGATATGTGGGCTACTGGAAGTAGAAGGTTACAGCATAAATGGACATGAAGTGAGAACCAGGAGAGGGGGAGAGCTGGAAGATCGTGGCAGCTCAGCGCAAAGAGTCCACTACAGATGATTTGTTAGAGAAGTTTTTTGTGTTAGAGTTAGTTTTTTGTTTGTATTTCGATTTGGGGAGTTAATGATCACACCTATAGGTAAACCATAGGCTGGATCTAGATGGTACGTTGCTAAGGGCTACACCGAAAAATGTTGCAGAAACACAGATAATTAATGTTGCTATGAAAATTAAAAGTATCTGAGCGGTGACAACGATTTAATGCAATAGTTTTAGAGTCTTAAGATGCCAGAAGGCACTGAATTTTTTTTAGAATAGAACAGAATAGAATAGAATGCCTTTATTGTCATTATACACAATGTGGAATGAGATTGGAGGGCCACTCCTGTTCAGTGCCATATAGCAAAATAGAACTTCTAAAAGTATACAAAAAATAAAGTAGAATGTAAAAAAAGCCCGAACATTATACAAAAGATAAAATAAATATATACATATAATAGTGAAGATGGGTGGATATTGCACTAGTAAATGAATATTGGATATCGCATGGAGATGTGGGTATTGCACAGTTAAATTGTACCAACTACTATGATTTTAAAAATAAAGGGATGACCATATATTTACTTACAGAGCTTTGTTGGAGGCTTTGACCACTGGCAGCAGCCTCAGCAGAGCCTCCTCTGAAGCAGAGTATTTCTGCAGGTCAAACACATCCAGATCTTCTTCTGATGACAGTAAGATGAAGACCAGAGCTGACCACTGAGCAGGAGACAGTTTATCTGTGGAGAGACTTCCTGATCTCAGGGACTGTTGGATCTCCTCCACTAGAGAACCATCATTCAGTTCATTCAGACAGTGGAACAGATTGATGCTTTTCTCTGCAGACAGACTCTCACTGAGCTTCTCCTTGATGTACTGGACTGTTTCCTGATTGGTCTGTGAGCTACTTCCTGTCTGTGTCAGCAGACCTCGTAGGAGACTCTGATTGGTCTGCAGTGAAAGACCCAGGAGGAAGCGGAGGAACAAGTCCAGGTGTCCATTTGGACTCTGTAAGGCCTTGTTCACAGCACTCTGGTAGAAGGATTTCTCTGCAGATTCTCCTGTTTCAGACTTCTTGGAGGTTGTTTGTTGTTCTTCCAGCAGATTGAGTCCAGAGTTGATGAAGGTCAGATGGACATGAAGAGCAGCCAGAAACTCCTGAACAGTCAGATGGATGAAGCAGAACACCTTGTCCTCATACAGCCCACTCTCCTCTTTAAAGATCTGTGTGAACACTCCTGAGTACACTGAGGCTGCTCTGATATCGATGCCACACTCTGTCAGGTCTGATTCATAGAAGATCAGGTTTCCTTTCTGCAGCTGATCCAAAGCCATTTTCCCCAGAGACTCAATCATCTTCCTGCTCTTTTTACTCCAGTGTGGATCTGTCTCAGCTCCTCCATCATACTTGACCTTCTTCACTTTGGCCTGAACCACCAGGAAGTGGATGTACATCTCAGTCAGGGTCTTGGGCAGCTCTCCTCCCTCTCTGGTCTTCAGCACATCCTCCAGAACTGTAGCAGTGATCCAGCAGAAGACTGGGATGTGGCACATGATGTGGAGGCTTCGTGATGTCTTGATGTGGGAGATGATCCTGCTGGCCTGCTTCTTATCTCTGAATCTCTTCCTGAAGTACTCCTCCTTCTGTGGGTCAGTGAACCCTCTGATTTCTGTCACCATGTCAACACACTGAGGAGGGATCTGATTGGCTGCTGCAGGTCGTGTGGTTATCCAGAGGCGAGCAGAGGGAAGCAGGTTCCCCCTGATGAGGTTTGTCAGCAGCACATCCACTGAGGTGGACTTTCTAGGGTCAGTCAGGATTGTAGTTTTGTGGAAGTCCAGAGGAAGTCGACACTCATCCAGACCATCAAAGATGAACACAACCTGGAAGTGTTCAAAGCTGCAGATTCCTGCTTCTTTGGTTTCAGTGAAGAAGTGATGAACAAGTTCCACCAAGCTGAACTTTTCCTCTTTCAGCACATTCAGCTCTCTGAAAGTCAATGGAAACATGAACTGGATGTCCTGGTTGGCTTTGTCTTCAGCCCAGTCGAGGGTGTATTTCTGTGTTAGGACTGTTTTCCCAATGCCAGCCACTCCCTTTGTCAGCACTGTTCTGATTGGTTCATCTCTTCCAGGTGAGCCTTTAAAGATGTCTTCTTGTCTGATTGTTGTTTCTGGTCTGTCTGCTTTCTTGAATGCTGTTTCAATCTGTCTGACCTCATGTTCCTCATTGACCTCTGCAGCCCCTCCCTCTGTGATGTAGAGCTCTGTGTAGATCTGATTCAGGAGGGTTGGGTTTCCTGCTTTAGCGATGCCCTCAAACACACACTGGAACTTCTTCTTCAGCTTAGATTTAAGTTCACACTGACTCCAATTAGAGTCCCTAATGGAACTTTCTAAAATGATGAATAGACAAAAAAAAAATATCAGTCAAGGAGTTCTGAGCACATGTTTTGAATGTATATTTGTTCATTACTTGAAACATTAAACATTCATCCAGCAGCTTCAGTCTTTAGAGAAATCCTCTTACTGCTCTGCAGACGCTCAGCCAGCTCCTCCTGCTTCATTCTCCTCAGGAAGTCCAGGGTGATCTTCACTAATGACTCTCTGCTGCTCCTCCTCTGCTCTTCATCCTCACCATCCCACTGACTGTCTAAACATTCTGGACCATCTGAGCTCAGCACTTTCTGCATCTTCTTCAGTTCGGTCTTCACAAAAGTGATGATGTTGTCCTCCAGCAGCTGGAACAGAAAACAGTTTTACTCTCCCAGCCTTCGAACAGCCTTCATGGTTGGACAGTGAAAAGGG
The DNA here is from genome assembly GCA_013435755.1 of Amphilophus citrinellus. Taxonomy (NCBI): domain Eukaryota; kingdom Metazoa; phylum Chordata; class Actinopteri; order Cichliformes; family Cichlidae; genus Amphilophus; species Amphilophus citrinellus. Next base: position 168,471 of record CM024212.1, read on the forward strand.
AAAAAGATCACAGGGAGACCAGGAACAACACAAAGAAAAAATAACCTGCTGGAAATAGAAGACAAAATTTAATGACATGCAGCAACTACTGATTATTTTAGTAATCAAATATTTTATTGATTATTCCCTCGATTAATCAAGTAACTGGGTAAGAAATACTTAAAAATAATACTCATGATTATGAGTATTAATCAAGAGTATTATTCTGCTTTTGAAAACTCTGGGAACCACAAGTAGGGCAGGGCGATATATCGAGTTCTTAAAAAATATCGATATATTTTCATATGCGATATAAAATGAGACAATATTTATATTAATATAGTGTAGGTCGCATTAAAAATCATACTTGTAGATCCACCAGTTCACATTTCTCTTCTCCCAGTTTGTCTCTGCACAGCTTCACGCTGCCCCCCCCCCCCCCCCCCCCCCCCTCCACTTCATCCATTAATCATGCAGGAAGTGACAGCCTGGCATTGTTCCCAACTTAGTGACTGTGTTGGTAGATTTAGCAGATTTTCAGACCCTGCTGGCAACTTTTTTCCCAAAAGTGACTAGAGATAAATTTAAGGACTTTTTCCGGTGAGATCAGAGAGTTTTGGAAACTTGAAATCCTCTGCTGTCGTGTTTTGTGTACATACAGCCTTCATACTGCGTCTGTTTGTACGCTTTGGCATCACTCGGCCCCCCCAAGAGTCCCTGGCTAAAGGTAAGAGAGCGCCGCCATACGCAGCAGAAGTTGGTTTGTACCATAAGTCAAGTGACCTTAATAGCAGAAGTGGGTCTATATCGTGTGCTTGCAGACGCTGCATTGATCGGTGGGCCCGTTGCTGTGATACATCAGTGCATATGTCTGTGGATTTACTGAGCTGCTAAAATCCTGCAGATGGAGTTTTGTTCAGTCAGACTGTACCTGTACCTGTACCTGTATCTGTACCTGTACATGTACCTGTATCTGTACCTGTACCTGTACCTGGATGTACAGCTTTGTAAAGAATAATCAGCCTTTTGCTGTTTTTGTTCTGGATCTTTTTTTATCTACATTTTAGTAGCACAGCTGTGAGTCTTTTTATAGAGAAAAAAGCATTAATGTATTTGCGGAGCATTATTATTTAAATATGCCAGTAGTTTATTTTGGAGTAATTTCTCCTGTATATCTACAGCTGAATGTTAATAAAAATGTCTGTGTGACATTTGGGACACGTAGCTTTGACTTTTTGTTTATACCTTTAGGGAAAAAATATCGAGATGTATATTGTATATCACCTATCAGCTAAAAAATATTGAGATATTACTTTTGGTTCAAGTATGCCAGCAGTCTAAGAGTGAAGTGTTAGAATAATAGGATACAGTGAGCTCTGATATCCAGGTGTTATCAAGATCATGTCAGTTAACCATGGCAGCATTTCTTTACACTGTGGTACAAACATTACTGTAACTGTCTGCAGTAAGAGCTAGGTTCACTGGAATTTATTAAATTATGTACAATCAATCAATTCAAATCAGTTTTGGTTATGTAGTATCAAATTACAATAACAATTGCCTCAAGCACTTTATATTGTAAGGTAAAGACCCTACAGTAATGCAGAGAAAACCCAACAACCCTATGACCAAGCACTCGGCAACACTGGGAAGGAAAAACTCCGTTAACTAAGAGATGGTTCAGGGTTACTTGATCCAGCCCTAAATATATAACAGCCTGATAGTAATGAAGGACAGAATATCGCACAAATATTGTTCAATATTGCACAAATGCAACAAAGCAGTTCTACATATTTGCTTAATATGTGCATTTAAGGACGTATCCTGGGTAAAAATAACTCAGGATTCCTCACAGTGTTAATAATGACATCCAGAGTGTGTATCTGGTTAGACACTGTGTTTCCAAGATTTGTAAGTATAATAACCATATTGTTATTGAATCATACAGGTATTTATGTCTTTCATTCCTGCAGGTTAAATAATTGGTTTGTCTCATCTGACTTCATGAACAGATAAAGTTGGGTATCATCTGCATAGCACTGAAAAATGTTTGCTATGCCTTTGTGGTGTCGGGGTCTGGCTTTGTGGCTCAGCTGCAGGGTAGAAATGGTGCAGTAAATTGAGGGGGGGGGGGGGGGGGCAGGCAATAAAACAATAAAATGGCTATATATAGTATTTCTTTTCTTTTCTGAAGTCTTCTGTTTAGTAATAGGTAAAGCTGCACTTTGCATATGCTAACAATACAGGATATTACTTTTCATAAGTATTTGCATATAGAAAATAACAGTGTATCCAAGTACAAAGAGATCAATCAGAGAGTCTAAACAAATACCAGCAGTGCTGAAAGCAGCCGAACATGAAGATCAATCTTTGAGATGGTTATGAATCATTTTTTCTCTAATGTCTAAAATGTTATTTGTAAAGAAATCCATGAAGTCACTACTAGTTAAAGTGAAAGGAATACTCGGCTCTACAGAGCTCTGACTCTTTGTCAGCCTGGCTACAGTGCTGAAAAGAAACCTGGGGTTGTTCTTATTTTCTTCAATTAATGATGAGTAGTAAGATGTCCTAGCTTTATGGAGGGCTTTTTTATAGAGCAACAAACTCTTTTTCCAGGCTAAATGAGCATCTTCTAATTTAGTGAGACACCATTTCATTATCTGCTTTAAGCTGCATACTTGGATATTGTGGCTCCTCTGAAACAGAGAGCCTCAAATCAGAAGTGCTTGGTATAACTCACAGAGTCATACAGAGTGAGGATGTAAAATGTGTTGATTCATTTAAACTAACATAGTCATGGTCTCAGCCCTGGGTTGTCATGTTTTGGGGGATTAATACATTTTGTCAGATATGAGAGCTGCTCCATCCAAAATGGGATGGATGCCATCACTCCTAACGTGACCAGGTTTTGCCCTGACATTGTTTTTGCAAAGTTACACACGATTCAATATTAACTTTAGTGGCCTCTGATTGGTGTAACCAGGTGTCATTACTACCGATGTAAATTATAATCATACCAAATCTGCGATTAGCCTTAGCCAACAGTTTCAGATTTCCTTGAATGTCACCTGCTCTGGCCCCTGGAAGACTATAGTTGCTGAATAGAATAGAATAGAATAGAATAGAATGCTTTTATTGTCATCATACAAAATGTATAATGAGACTGGAGGGCCACTCCTGTTCAGTGCCATGTGGCATCAAATTTAACTCCTTAACTGGCCACGGCCCGGTGACGGGCCATTTGTAGTCCCTTTTATATGGCAGGCTAGACTCTCCCATTTTGATTGACACCTCATTTGGCCAACTGGCCGCACCAAATCACCTGACAACTCTATGTGACGCCCTCTGAGTATCATTGACTCTGGGAAACCCATTTCTTAACATGATTGGCCGAATGAGGTGTCAATCAAAATGGGAGGGTCTAGCCTGCCATATAAAAGCGCTTCATACGGTCCGCGGACCAGACGTGGCCAGTTAACAGGCTATGAAATGAGTTGTTCAGAGCCAATAATAACCAGAGGGCGTTATGTAGTTTTTTTCAGGTGATTTTTTTTTTGCTGCCAGTTAAGGGGTTAATGCTTTGCCTGGACCCACTGAACATAAATCAGTTTTATCCTGTACTATTTAATGTTTACATACAAAAACACTTATGTGGGGTGTGATTGCTAGCTCTATATAATTTTATACCCTCGTTGTAAAAGCGGGCGGGGTCTGTAAAGCTGGTGGCTCCTTCACAAGGAATGAGCACAAAGAAGACCCAGTTCTATGAATGTCACATATGACGTCCGGTACAGACCAACTGGCGGCTCCATTTTGCCTGCAGCCATGTACTCGCCAGGGTCCGGGTGATGTGAAAGCGCATGAAGGGATGCAGTATGAAGGCTGTATGTGCACAAAACACAGCGACAGTGGAGGATTTTAGGTTTCTGGTAGGGTTGCAGCGGTAACAGGTTTCACGGTATACCATGGTATTAAAATGCACGGTTATCATACCGTGGGTGTTTGCTTATTACCGGTAATAAGGGAAAAAGGCAAGCTAGCCGAGAATCTCGCACACGCAGCTCCGCTCTGTCTCGGCTGCCCCTTGGTCAGTGGCGCCGCTCTCAGGCACACAGCGGTGCAAATGGCGACAGATTTGACCAGTCTCCATCCTCCTAAAAATCCGCAGTGTGGGACTACTTCAGATACCCACCAAACATACGTGAGGATGGGCATCCCGTATGCAAACAGTGTGGAATGAAAGTGGCCGCTAAAGGAGGGAATACTTCAAACTTGTTCTCACATCTACTACAAAACCTTCCCTCTGTACAGATTAAAGTAGCTATCTTGTTAATGCCTGTCTCTCTCTAACAAAAATGTGTGAAATGTTAACTACAGACCCCGTCTATGTTTCCTCGTGCTCGTTCCACACACTAACCACCAGAAAAAGTGCTGAGTCATTTGAACTATAGACACGCCGGTGCCTGTGGCCGCGAAGTGCGAGCTGTGCTGGATGCATGTCCGTCTTAAGGGCCTTTCCGGACTTAATGTGAAAGACGGCATATTTACATGCGTTCATTTTAAAACTTTGGCGTGTCTGTTTTTATCCCTTAAAATCAGGCTCGGCATGAAAACCTTAAGAGTGAAATCTGTATTATGCTGATCATAGAAATAATCCCCTCTGTCTGCACCATCTGGTTATTTCCCACTAACTTAGCAGCACAACGATGTTATAAAGCAGTCAGCAGTAGTTGATCAGACACTGACCCAGGATCAGTTTCTCAAATATTAAATGTTTTTATGGTGATATATAATTTTACTGAACATTTTAAATGCAGGATGTTTAATTCTAAGAGTACATATAAAGTGTGTGTGTGTGTATGTATACACATACACACACACACCATTTTAATTGTATTCATTATTAGACCGAGTCCTAATAAACTAAATATGCTTACATTTCTGCATCATTACTTGGCTTGAAAATGAAAAATAGAAGTGAATGCTGCAATAAAAATCTGATCTCAGGAAAACTCCTGCACTTTTTCTCACATTTGTTTACAAAGACAAAGAATTTTTTCTTTCTAAAGTGACAGATTCATTTTTATTTAAAGATTTGGCTCTTTCCTCATTCTAATATTGCAATATTAAATTTTAAATCAATAAATTTACAAATAAAAACAGGAGGTACATAGCTTTTTTGTTTTAAAGGAGACATTTTAAACAAAGCTGTCATTAAAAATGGTTCCAAGCACAAAAAAATAATTTGTTGAACAAAAGTTTTTTGTTCAAAAAAAATAACTTCTGTTATTTCTTTCATGATCAGTGTAACTTGTAATAATATATGTGAAATACAGTGATACGGTGATATTTTCTGAGACGATTATCATACCGTGAAAATCTCATACCGTTGCAACCCTAGTTTCAGGTTTATCTCCAAAACTCTCCAAAAGTCGAAGATGCCACTGAAAAAAGTTGCTTTTTTAAAAAATAGTGGCTGGGGGGGGTCCAAAAACCTCACTAAATCAAAGTCACTAAGTTGGCAACACTGAAGACGCCATGCTAAACCAGCTAAGAGCTAAGCTAACAGCTATGCTAAGCTAGCACATTCCTACAAACACACTAAGTGAATGAAGTGGATATTCTGAGCCATGTTGTGGCTCAGAAGTAAAGCACAACATGGACATGACTGTGAACAGAACAGATGTAACAGTAGTTGTTGTTCATGTACAGACCTTAAATATGGAGTCCAGCTGTGTTTGATGCTGCTGGGCAGACTGACCTCTGGGACCCTCTGAGCGGTCCTGGTCCACTCTGTGGAGGAACCATGAAGATTAAGAATAATATAACAAAGCATAACCAGCAACCTCCAAACGTCCTACAAGAACAGCCCCCACCTGCTAACATCTGGAGCCCTGAAGGTGTTCTGTGGTCTCTGACATGAAGTTTAGCAGCTTCCTGTATTCTTGCCAAGGGTCTTATTATCTGAACAGCAGCAACACACAAGTCTAATCACTGTGTCTGTCTAACCCCCCATTTTTTTGTTTCTGTCAAAATACCTTCAACACAACACTGCTGTATAAAAATGTGGATAAGCAAAGATTCATCGTCCTCAAAGATTCCCAGTAAAAGTATTGAAACAATTTTAGATATTAATATTGGAATTATTATTATTATTATTATTATTATAAATTAAACCAGGACAGGTCAGAGGCTCTAAAGTTCACAGAGAGAAACTGGTCACAAAACTGAAGTGAACCAAAACCATCAAGCCAGAAACCTCTGAACACTGACTCAGATTTTGGCAGCTGGTCTCATGTGAGTCTGTTATTGATTCTGACCTTTGATCCAAATATTGATGACCTGTGAATGAGGAGGTAAGATGGAGATCAACATGTGGTAGTAAAAACAAGTCTTTCAGTCTTTTGGAATGTCATGAGTGTCATGGTCACTTATTGGTTATCGTACATTTTAGTGTGTGTGTGTGTGTGTGTGTATGAATACATAGAGAATAAAGTGTATGTGGGTATGTAGTGTGATCTGGGGTGATCAGCATGAGCAGCAGTCAGCTATGATCTGTTGAATCTGATGGTTGAAAGTAGTCAGAGGTGTTAATGCTGCAGGTTTGAGGTTCTTTGTAAAGTGTTCCAGTCATTTGCTGCTGCAAAGTGAAAGGAGCCAATAACAGTAGAGGTATTGGGATGGTGAGCTTGATGTATTCACTCGACCTTGTATGATATTATTATGGGCTGCATGAAGAAGAGATGACAGATAAGGTGGAGTCTTGCCCAGGATGAACCCAGTGATGGAGCTGCTGGGTATGAAGGGAGGGCAGCCCACCAGTTTATTGTCATGGTCCTGGGCTGGGGGCCCAGTGTTTAATGTTCCTGTTTGTAGAGTTTTGTTTTGTTACGTTCTGTGTGAAAGCGTCAGGTTACTTCCTGTCTTATTTTGGTAGTGTCTTGTTCTGTGTGCAGTGTGTCCAGTTTTGCTTCCTTGTCTCGTCAGTGTAATTTGGTTCACCTGTGTTCCCTCCTGTTTCCACTTCCCTCATTAGCCCTCCTGTGTATTTAAGTCCTGTGGAAACACCAGCCCATGTGGGGGTCATTGTTCCTCCCTTTGGGGCGGAGCCACCTTTCCTTACTGCAGTCAGACACACCTGCACTCCATCAAGCCTCATCGAGCTGCTGCATTGGAGGACTGGCAGACACCTTGACTCCTTGCCAGAGGGTCTCGGTCTGTGCTGCAGTAAACTGACTGTCTGTGGAGCTTCAGCATCGTCCTTTCCTTGAACAAACCAACACTCTTATCTCCTGCTAATCTGAAACTAAGGATTATCTGTTTTGTTCTCCACTTCTTTCAGCAATGTGTCTCATGAGTTTTGAACTTACCTGCTTCCCTTCCTGTAGCCTCATCTCCAGGACCTCCTCCCTCCAGCATCAGTACCCCCCCCAGAAATGATTTAATTCACCCTTCAAGTAAGCTTGTACCCTTCTGCCTCATGTTCAGTCTCATTATGAAACACTTAGCCTGAGCGACAGAGAATAATTTCCTGCCTCTTTTCTTTAGAAACGTCCTGAGGAACCCACGCCTGCTCCAGGCCCTTCCATATGATCAGTCTGAGAGAACCAGTCAGCCTCAGAGTCTGTAATGATTTCAGGTGTAACTCTGAGTAGTTCAGCCATTTAGACGAGCTCAGATTAGTACTCCATGATTTATGCTGGTTAGTTGCATTAGTTACAGCTGTTCTTGTATTTCTTGCCAAGGATGTTAATTCTTTAGTAAGATTAATGAGCTCTAAGTTTCCCTCAGTAGGCTGTTAATTCAGTTTGTTTTTGGGCTTTGGCTCCTGTAAATAAAGTTCACTTTGAACTATCTGCTCTGCTGTGTCTGCCTCTGAATCCCCTTTTGTTTGAGTGCACAGTTTACCAGTTTATGACAATGTGGCCTCAAAAATAATAAATCATGAGGAGACTCTGACTAATCTGAATGTTTTATGTATGTTTAGAATACAGCGTGTCATATGGCAGGTGTGACAGGAGGGATCCACCTGTCGTAAATTGGGCTGCTTTGCTCTGTTCGTAGCACAAATTTGTGCAACTGTGTGTTTCATTGGATGTTTTCCTAACTTGTCCCGCCCTGTCACAAAATTAAATCAGTTCAGATTGGATGTCGTCCCTGTCAAACATTTTCGTCTCGTTTTCATTCGTTGACAAAAGTGTCGATTAATTTTGTTATTGTTTTTATCATTTTAGGTAGTTTTTATTGAGGGTCGTCGACAAAAACTATGACAAAAATATTTCGTCAACAAAATGAACACTGCAAAGGAGAAACCGGACCATGACCGACACTGTGAGGTGAGTGTTTGTTGTGATTTGGTGATATATAAATAAAATTAAATCTAACTGAACTGAATGATGACCTTTGATTTCTCCCATAGTTTCCTTGTAAGGCAGAGAGCTGCAGAGGTCGTGTCTGATGCATTGAACATAAAACAGGAATCAGATACAATAAGCTCAGATGAAGCAGGAGCAGCTGAGTCACAGGTTCATCTGGGTGGAGCATCACACTGTGACACAGGCAGCAGTGGACTGGTCTCCATCCATCGTAATGCAGGTAAACTGCAGGCTTTAGCTGGAGGCCCACAATCCTCACATCACAGAGTAATAACAATATTTAGTTCATGTTTGAACCAAATACTTTTAAATATTTAACTGCAGAGTGTTTTTATTTAATGTATCTTCACTGTGTGTTAAACTGACTGATGTCTGCTGAGACTGACAGGTGGTGGGACCGCCCACCTGGATCAGGTTTCACTTCCTGTTTGCTGAAGTGGATTTTCAGCTCTTTAGAAACCAAAGGCTTGTTTTTCAGAGACAGTTTCAATGGGATTGAAGGAACGACGTGTTTGCACTGCAGTTTCTATCCAACAACATCAAGCAGTTAAATCACAGAGTTCATGTTACTGACAGCTCACCTCTCTGCAGCAGACGCACGCTGACCTTTGAAATCAGGGATGTGACCTTTAGACTGGTCACTCTTTAAGGACACACAGCTGGGTCCAGGTCCAGGTCCAGGTCCAGGTGGGTTCCTGTGAATAATGATGCAGCAGTGATGTGAGTGCTGAGCTGTGACATGGAGAAGAGTCATGGACAGTTAGAGATGGTCATCTCACCTCTGAGCTTTGGTCTGGCTCTCATGTTCCCCACACAGAGTGGTTTTAGAGGGAGGGGCTCCCTCCTCTCTGTCCTCACACTGATCCATGCTGCTGAATCCACAGCAGCTCACACACACTTTCTACCTTCACCTGCAGAGGAAACACACATCATTGATGCTCACATCACCTGAAATCCTCCTTCCATCATGTGTGTCAGCTGAATGCAGTCAGACAGCAGTGAGGCAGAGGAAGCTGCCATCAGCTGCAACACTTCTATCTGTCCACTAGATGGAGCCATGAAGCTGCATCCCAGCACACATTCACTGACACACTGATTCACTTTGACTGGAAGCTTCAGTTAGTAGTAAATATTTTATTAAACAGATGGTCCTAAAAGTCGCTAGAAGTTGGCATATGACATCACCTAATTTGCATAATCAGTATGTATGCAATCGAGGTTAATAAGATGTTTAGAACTACTAGGGTTGGGCAACATGGACCAAAATATTATCTGTATTTTTACCTGAATAGTGATATACGACATACATCTTGATAATTTTTTTCCTTCCCAAAGGTATAAAAAAAAGGCACCTCTGAGTCAAATGTACACGTGCCAAATGTCACTTTTATTAACATTGAGATGTAGATGTAAACTAAAATAAACTATTGGCATATTTAAATAATAATGCTCCTCAAATAAATTGTTTTTTTCCATCCATCCATCCATTCACTTCCGCTCATCCTGTTCAGGGTCGCGGGGGGGCTGGAGCCTATCCCAGCTATCATAGGGCGAGAGGCAGGGTACACCCTGAACAGGTCGCCAGCCTGTTGCAGGGCCAACACAGAGGGATGAACAACCTTTCACACGCACATTCACACTCTCATTCACACCTATGGGCAATTTAGTGTAGCCAATTAACCTAACCCCAGTAAGTGCATGTCTTTGGAATGTGGGAGGAAACCGGAGTACCCGGAGGAAACACACGCAAGTACGGGGAGAACATGCAAACTCCACACAGAGAGGGAGAGGCCTGGGCCAAGGTGGAATCGAACCCAGGCCTTCCAGATGGTATTCTGACTGTGAGGCAGCAGTGCTAACCACTGCGCCACTGCACCAGCACGGTGTTTTTTTCCTCCACAATAAAAGACTCACAGCTGTGATATTAAAATGTAAACAGAATGACTTCTTTAAAAAGCCAGTCTGCAGTGAAGTCTACTTCACCAACGTACTTCCTCCTGTGTGTACTCCTGTACATGTAGTACTCTGTGCAGATAACCAAACATGTGAACAGACTGAACAAACGTCCATCCTTCAGGGTTCTAGTTAACTCAGTAAATCCACAGAGCAGGGTGTCAGTCTCAGTCACAGAGCACACCAAAGTCTGACAGTCTGAGTCGCAGGAGAACAGGATTAAAAATATCAGCAATATAAATTTGAATGGACAGAATACAGCAGTGTTTTCCTCAACACATTAAATAAAATATAAAGTTATATCTTTCTTCAAAAATAACATCACAGAAAATTAATTTATTTCAAGCTAGGGGTGTGCGATATATATCGTCTACGATAATATCGTAATTGCTTTGTTAACGATGTGCAAGCTGACATTGAGTATGCTAATGAGGAAAAAAATAAACTCCTCGGCTCCACACGTTCACTACTGTATGCGTTAGTACAGGCTGCTGCGCGTGTTCATTGACTGTCCGTTAGCAGAGCTGCCTGAACAGCACAGCTAAAGCTAGAAATGAGTGAACACACTGCACCAGGGGAGGAAATTCAGACATCACAGCCTCGCAGTCTGCCGCCTTCATTCCCAGGAGAGGAGGTGGTTTAAAGAAAACAGGCAGCTCAACAACTGACCTGTTCCATCATCAGCGAGTATGAGGACTGTGAAAAGTTTCAGGAAACCGCGTCCAAGACAAACCACGACTAGCGGAATAAGGAGGAAAATAATGAAAGGATGGATGTTAATATCCTCTAAGTTAAAGCAGGTATGTTACAGTCACTGCGTCACACCTGTTTGGAGCCTCGGATAATACGCTGAAGCAGACTAAAAAAAAAGCAGGTTTCTGATCAGATGAAGGTGTGTAGTTTCTGTGGTTTATTTTGCTGTAATGTAGGTGGATCCCCCTGGACAGACTCTTTTTGGGGTTTTTTTCCCATTCTGTCAAGTCTTCCATATTAAGTAATTGCTTTTGAAAAACGTGCCGAAGTTTTTCTGTTTACCTTTGTCATGCCAGGAAAAGAGATTTTAATCTCAATGTGTTTTTCCTGGTTAAATAAAATAAAAAATAAGTTCATGTCTCAAAAACACTGACTTAAGTCTTATATTTTACCAGCTTGTACTTCTTGTATGAACACATTTTTAAATAAAGTAAAATATTGTTTATTATCGTAGAAAACTACAGAAAATATCGATATTATTTTTGGTCAATATCGCACACCCATATTTGAAGCTGATGAAAACTTGCACATTTTTCAGCTAAAAACTGTGATTGGATTTCTGCATAAACTGAGCAGTGTGTGCAGTTTAAAAGCGCAGCTGCAAACACAGCGATGGTCTGATTATTATTCCTTTTTTTGGACAATCACGCCTAATCACGCAGTCCCGCTCCCGAAGCTGCAGGGAAAATCCTTCCTGGATGCTGTTCATGTTATATTTGTTGACATTCCCTCTTTGCAGATCTTTCAGAATAAAATACATTTACAACATCACTGATAGTTCTTACCCTCATTAATACAGAAAATAAGTCACTTTGTCAAAAATTGATTGCAGCTTCTGCCTGTGACAGGAATGTTCTTTATAACTCAGAATGAACTGATATCATTCATGAGAGATAATGTTTAGTAATAAGTGTTAACTAAGGTGTCACCAGCAGGTGTCAGTGTTGTACGAGAGACCACGTAGGGGAAGTGAAGAATTAAGCGAATTAAGATGGCAGTTCATGTTACACGTCAAGTCTGAGTGTTAATAAATGACTAGCTGAAGCTAGCCCAATGTTCCTCAAGATCTTTTATTATAAATGAGACGAGAACATTACATATTTGACATATTATAGGTCAGCAAGTCATTTACAACAATCTAAAACCAGCTTCACTGTGTTCATGTGAGTGTCACTGTGTGATGGAGGGCTGATGAACACACACATCACTGTCTCTCTGTATCAGGGTTATTATAGTTAACGAAAACGAAATAATGAAAAGTGAAATTGAAAAAACATTGTCGTTAAGTGAAATAAATAAAAACTAAAATTAAAAGGAAAAAATATTAACTAACTAAAACTGTATTGTGAGTTTAAAAACGAACTAAAATCGTAGATACAATGACCTTCCTTTTCCTGTTTGTCATTTGGTTTCAAAGCCTCGTGCACTGATCGTTTTCTCTCCGAGTTGAAGCTGGGAGCGCCGTCGGGCAGCTGTGCGCATGCGTGCTGCGCTCACCGAGCCGGTCCGCAAAGTAACGGCAGCGTCTGCCGAGAAAGCGGCAGAGTCCCGCGTGGAGTTTCTGAGTCTGATAATACAGAGAGAAGCGCGTCTTGTTGTGAATGATAAAAATGTATGAACACGTCTCAGTGAGGAAAAAACAGCAACAAAGTCCATCTGAGAGCCACACAAGGAAACCGCTTCTTTGTTTCTCCCTGTTGATGTTCATGTGTGTCCTTAATGTTACACACGTTTAGCCTGTAGTGCTGCTGTCTGTGAACAGCTGGTTGTTGAATATATTTCTTTAAACGGTATCTTTGGTTGAGTTTTTATTACACAATAGTCACTCTTGTACCTTGAATCTTGCACCTGACAAAGTATGAAAAACTAAAACTAATACTGAAACTAACGAAACTAAAACTAAGCAATAAACCAAAAATAAAAAACTAGCAAAACCGCTCTGAAAACTAACTAAAACTAACTGAAGAAAAAAGTAAAAACTATCTAAACGGTACTGTAAAATCCAAAACTATTATAACGTTGACCTGAACAACGAGGCTGTGACTTCCTGTTAGAGCAGAGCCAGCAGTTTGTGACGCAGTACTTTTAATCGCAGGTCTACATGTTTAATCTGTGTCTGAGCTCCGTCTATAGTCAATAATGAGTCCGATGTAACCCCTGTACGCGCTCTACACACAGTGTTAATAACACCCCGGAGCTCAGAGTCTCTCCGCGGCTCTCCGGCTGAGCTCAGACCGCATTTAGTGCGTCAGTGAGCGGGAGAGCAGCGGCTCCTCTCCGCCTCCTCCACGGACTGATGGAGACAGTTAAAGCTGCCTTCAACCATCAGTAACAACAACTCTGAGCTTAAAACACAAACACACACACACTATGGAGCGGCAGATTCCTGCTGAAACTAAGCTGCACACAGCTTGTTAACCAGGAAAACATTTCAAACTGACTTTAATGCAGAGACGACGGTTTTGTTCCAGGAAATAAAAACACAGTTTGTTGTTGAATAAATCAAACATGAGCTGAACAAAGTTCCTAAAGACAAACTGTTAAAGGAGGAAACAACAAACTTACAGTTTCTGCAAAGGAGGAAGAAGAAGCTCCACTCCTGGACACTAAACACTGACACTGAGGTTAGTGTCGTGTGCGGATCGATCCTGAAATATCGATACTTCCAATACCTCACCTTTATGCTTTCAAATCGATTCTCAGATACTCGATACTTTAAATACTTCAGTCATTTGAGATAATGCATCTTATCAAGAACATGTTAGACAGTAACTCAATTATTGAGATCTTGCTTAAATGAGACTGATGATGGGAACTACTTTTTCTTCCGCCTGGTATAATGCATAAGGACGTAATGCCGGAGCGCAGCTGCTGCTGCTGCTCACTCACACAAACACAGATATGATGGCAAACGTGTGGCGCAATTTCAGCTCCACACGTAACCAAGATGCAAACAGTTTGTGGGAAAACAGCGAGAAGTTGTGGTAGCACAATAAACTTTGTTCAACACCTCAGAATTCACCACAATACTGAATACGAGGCATACATGATGATGTGGACCGAGGAGAAGAGCCAAAGCTCAGGTGCTGCTGTTAGGAAAGGACACCGGAGTGCTGTGGTGCTGCAGGCAGGAACTATCCAGGTACAGAGCAGGGAAATAGAGTTTTAAGGGGCGATCAGCTCGGTAACGAAATAAACACATGCTTCAACACAGCTGCATGATTTCAGCTTGGAGTAACATTTGTATCATGCCTACGTGAGATAATCTCACAGAGGTAAAAAAGAGATTTATTCAAATAAGCTTTCCTAAAGTGTAAGATAACTGAAAGCGGTTTAACAGGTGTCATTAATACAGAGCAATTGTGATAAAAACTCCTATGGCGAAGTACACTGCTCAAAAAAATAAAGGTAACACTCCAATAACACACCCTAGATCTGAATGAATGAAATATTCTCATTGAATACTTTGTTCTGTACAAAGTTGAATGTGCTGACAACAAAAATCACACAAAAAGCATCAATGGAAATCACATTTATTAACCAATGGAGGCCTGGATTTGGAGTCACACACAAAATTAAAGTGGAAAAACACACTACAGGCTGATCCAACTTTGATGTAATGTCCTTAAAACAAGTCAAAATGAGGCTCAGTATTGTGTGTGGCCTCCACGTGCCTGTATGACCTCCCTACAACACCTGGGCATGCTCCTGATGAGGTGGCGGATGGTCTCCTGAGGGATCTCCTCCCAGACCTGGACTAAAGCATCCGCCAACTCCTGGACAGTCTGTGGTGCAACGTGACGTTGGTGGATGGAGCGAGACATGATGTCCCAGATGTGCTCAATCGGATTCAGGTCTGGGGAACGGGCGGGCCAGTCCATAGCTTCAATGCCTTCATCTTGCAGGAACTGCTGACACACTCCAGCCACATGAGGTCTAGCATTGTCCTGCATTAGGAGGAACCCAGGGCCAACCGCACCAGCATATGGTCTCACAAGGGGTCTGAGGATCTCATCTCGGTACCTAATGGCAGTCATGCTACCTCTGGTGAGCACATGGAGGGATGTGCGGCCCTCCAAAGAAATGCCAACCCACACCATTACTGACCCACTGCCAAACCGGTCATGCTGAAGGATGTTGCAGGCAGCAGATCGCTCTCCACGGCATCTCCAGACTCTGTCACGTCTGTCACATGTGCTCAGTGTGAACCTGCTTTCATCTGTGAAGAGCACAGGGCGCCAGTGGCCAATTTGCCAATCCTGGTGTTCTCTGGCAAATGCCAAGCGTCCTGCACGGTGTTGGGCTGTGAGCACAACCCCCATCTGTGGACGTCGGGCCCTCATACCATCCTCATGGAGTCGGTTTCTAACCGTTTGTGCAGACACATGCACATTTGTGGCCTGCTGGAGGTCATTTTGCAGGGCTCTGGCAGTGCTCCTCCTGTTCCTCCTTGCACAAAGGCAGAGGTAGCGGTCCTGCTGCTGGGTTGTTGCCCTCCTACGGCCTCCTCCACATCTCCTGGTGTACTGGCCTGTCTCCTGGTAGCGCCTCCAGCCTCTGGACACTACGCTGACAGACAGCAAACCTTCTTGCCACAGCTCGCATTGATGTGCCATCCTGGATGAGCGGCACTACCTGAGCCACTTGTGTGGGTTGTAGAGTCCGTCTCATGCTACCACGATTGTGAAAGCACCACCAACATTCAAAAGTGACCCAAACATCAGCCAGAAAGCATCGGTACTGAGAAGTGGTCTGTGGTCCCCACCTGCAGAACCACTCCTTTATTGATGTGTCTTGATAAAGCCAAGACGGACTACAGGAGGAGAATAGAGTCCCATCTGTCCAGCAATAACACACGGGAGGTGTGGCAGGGCATTCAGAACATCACAAACTACAGAGGCTGTGATGTGACTGCAGGAGACCTGAGTGTGTCACTAACAGAGGAACTTAACTGTTTCTTTGCTCGCTTTGAGACACCTCAGGACCACCCATCTGCTCCAGTCCTGCCCCCCCCCACCAGGCTGCACCCCACTCACTGTCCAGGAGCATGAGGTACGGCGCGTGCTCCTGGCAGTGAACCCCAGGAAGGCTGCTGGACCAGACGGAGTACCTGGCAAGGTGATCAGAGCGTGTGCCCACCAGCTCACCCTGATTCTCACCAGGATTTTCAACCTCTCCCTGGCCCAAGCAGTCACCCCCCCCTGCCTAAAAACAGCCACAATCATCCCTGTGCCCAAAAGGTCATCTGTCACCAGCCTAAATGATTACCGCCCTGTGGCCCTCACACCGGTAATCATGAAGTGCTTTGAGAGGCTGGTTCTCCAGCACATCAAAGACCATCTGCCCCCCACTTTCGACACTCATCAGTTTGCATATCGTGCAAACAGATCCACAGAGGACGCCATCGCTGTAGCTCTCCACTCTGTGTTGAGCCACTTGGAGCAGCAGCAGAGCTACGCTCGCATGCTCTTTGTGGATTACAGCTCAGCGTTCAACACAATCATCCCGGACATTCTCACCACCAAACTGCACACCCTGGGCCTCCCCCCTCTCACATGTTCCTGGATCAAGGACTTTTTAACCAACCGGCCCCAGACTGTGAGACTTGGCCCCCATCTCTCCTCCACCCGCACACTGAGCACTGGCTCCCCACAGGGCTGTGTGCTGAGCCCCCTCCTGTACTGCCTCTACACCCATGACTGCAGTCCGGCCCACAATAACAACCTCATCGTCAAATTTGCTGACGACACCACAGTGGTTGGACTCATCTCAAAGGGAGATGAGGCAGCCTACAGAGAGAAGGTCCTGAACATGACAGCCTGGTGTTCAGAGAACAACCTGCACTGAACACCATGAAAACCAGAGGTCATCATCGACTTCAGGAAGCACAGGACTGACCCAGCCCCCCTCTACATCAACGGCGAGCATGTGGAGAGGGTCCACACCTTCAGGTTTCTTGGTGTCCTCATCTCTGCTGATCTCTCTTGGTCAGATAACATCACAGCTGTTATCAAGAAATCTCAGCAGTGACTTCACTTCCTGAGGGTCCTCAGGAAGAACAACTTGGACTCAAACCTGCTGCTGACCTTCTACCGCTCATCCATTGAGAGCCTGCTGACGTACTGTATCACAGTATGGTACGGCAGCTGCACTGAGGCAGACAGGGTCAGGCTTCAGAGGGTAGTCAAGACAGAACAAAGAATCGCTGGCTGCCCTCTCCCCTCCCTGATGGACATCTACACCTCCCGCTGCATCAGCAGAGCAGGAACATCATCATGGACAGCTCACACCCTGGCTTTGACCTGTTTGACCTGCTGCCCTCTGGCAGGAGCTACAGGAGCATCAAAGCCAGAACAAACTGACTCAGGAACAGTTTCTTCGCCAGAGCAATCACCACCCTGAACTCACACACTCACCCACTGTGACTGTGCAACACCCACATCTCTGTGCAATATTATATTATTCATACTGAACAATATCTAACATTCCTATATTGTGTAATATCCAGTATTTATTCACTAGTGCAATATTCATCATCTTCATTATTATATGTATACACTTATTTACTTTTCTTACAATGTACAGATGCACCAATGTATGTATATATTTTTATACATTCTATTTTTTGTATATTTTATACATTGTTTATTTTCTGTATATTTCTTGATTACACTAGATTATAATATTTTTATTTTTATTTTAGAGAGTTTGATTTTCTGTTGCATGGCACTGAACAGGAGTGGCCCTCCAATCTCATTGTACATCCTGTATAATGACAATAAAAGCATTCTATTCTATTCTATTCTATTCTATTCTATTCTATTCTATTCTATTCTATTCTATTCTATAATTGCCAATAATAATTTTACCAATAAAATATAGCTCATTTATTATCAGTCTACTTTGTGTTATTTGTTAAATGATCATTTTAAAATATAGGTATATTGACAAACATGCGATTATTGTGGCATTTATTTATTAAAATTTTTTACTGGCAATTTTAATATAAGTCACACAGTGACTGGAATATTTGTATTCCGGTATTGTAGGCTATTTGAAGAGACTGCATATAGTTTAATCTAAATAAGACTAAGCAATCACTGTTGAATAGCCCTATCATTTGTTTTGCCCTGTGATTTTATTTCATTTAAGATTTTTGCAGAAAGTATCAGTATCGGATCGGTATCGCCGATACCAGCTTGAATATTACTCAGTACTGGATCGGAAAGAAAATATGTGGTATCGCACATCACTAACAGAGGTGAGCCAGTGTTGCCAGATCTCGTGATAGAAACAAGCAGCCAGCTCTGAGAAAACAAGCCCAGAAAAAGCCCAACTGGCAACACACCGCACAGTGTAAAACAGACACTTTTAAACAGTATGAACGTAAACACGTAAACATTCATTATGGCCTGAACAGCAAAATTATGCTAAATATTGACTAACTTAAATTCTTTGACAGGCTACATAGGTGGCTATTTTTAGCTCATTTCTTTGTCTCGTGTTTTGCAGCAGTGAAACCCATGTTTGTTAGCCTCATAGAAGAGAAGGATGTACAGTTTTTTTTGTGCTTCTCCGTATTATCATGTTGAATTAAATCAGCATGGTGAGCACATATTTCACACTTGCAAAATCTGCAGAATGCCTTTGATACGTTTCCCATCTGAGGTGGGATCCCACTCTTATATATTATATATTTTTTTCCATATTTTCCCCACTAACTGGAGCTCATTTGTATGCTGGCTGCTCTGAGTGTTGGTGTGTATGGAGGACCAAAACTGACATAATTAAAAATAAAAGCAGAAAAAAAATATTCTGTGAAATCTTTTTCATTTTCCTTACACATGCTTTTTCGTCAAGAAATATAAATATTTTATTTTGCCTTTTCCTTATACAAGCCTGTGTTCTTTTTACATTTCCTCGTCTCCTCTTTTACTTTTCCGTATGCATTTCTGCCTCATTAAGCAAATGAGGAGGACTGCCTTGCTCCAGCTCCTCTACTATTGGTCAATAAACAGGAAGGAGCAGGATCCATGTGCAGATCGATTGTGCATGCCTGCGCCTTTGTCCATATGTCTATGGCCATGGAGTTCACACAGTCTAATATGGTTTTAGGATATACTATGACATGCAGACAAGTTTTCACGAACAACACGTTCCAAACTGGGAAAAGGCTACAAATTTTTCTTTGGACGTTATGGAGGTACGTGTTGTCTTTTCTAGCTGTTAATTAATAGACTAGGATAGAATTATATATTTACACAATATATATTTACATTTCTTGACAAAAACACGTGTAAGGAAAACGAAAAAGAAAATTTATACATTTCTTGATGAAAACGCATGTATAAGGAAAATGAAAAACACAATATATACAATATATATAAATATATATATATATATCTGTCTCTGGAGCTTGAAAAAGGCGACTGGACTTCTTTTTGTTTCTTGAAGACGTTTCTCCTCTCATCCGAAAGGCTTCTTCAGTTCTCAACCAAATGGTGGAGAGACCCAGGTATTTAAACCCCTGTGGGCGTAGTCCCCTGGAGGTGGTTATGACCCTCTATTGATCATGTGCGTGAACACATGTGCCCAGGTGTGAAGGGGGCGTGGGTCATCTTTAATCAGTGGTTTCAGTTGAAACCAATTTAGGACTCCGCTCCATTGTTTCCTGTGGCCTATTGAGGTCACTGGAACAAAGGTGTGAATGGGGGTTGAGACGTCTGGGAAGGGAGCTCAGGACAGCACTGTAAGCGGGGGAAAGTTGGTGACGTAATCCACCTCCTCTGTTCAATGATGGTTGTTCACAGTGGACATAAATGGCTTCTTTCACTCCTCTTTCAAACCATCTGTTTTCCCTGTCCAAAATGTGAACATTGGCATCCTCAAAAGAGTGCCCTTTCTCCTTCAGATGCAGATGTACTGCTGAATCTTGTCCTGTCGAGGTGGCTCTTCTATGTTGTGCCATTCATTTGTGAAGAGGCTGTTTGGTTTCACCAATGTAGAGGTCCGAGCACTCTTCACTGCACTGAACAGCATACACTACATCGCTGATCTTGTGTTTGGAGGGTTTGTCCTTGGGATGAACCAGTTTTTACCTTAGGGTGTGACTTGGTTTGAAGTATACTGAGATGTCATGCTTGGAGAAAATTCTTCTGAGTTTCTCTGACAAGCCTGACACATATGGGATGACAATGTTGTTCCTCTTGTCCTTCCTATTCTCTGTAGTTTGTGTTTGGCCTTCATTCCTGTGCATCTTAGCTGATTTGATGAAGGCCCAGTTGGGGTAACCGCATGTTTTGAGGGCTTTCTTAATGTGTGTGTGTTCCTTATGCTTCCCTTCTGCCTTAGAGGGAACACTTTCTGCACGGTGTTGTAGGGTCCTGATCACCCCAAGTTTGTGTTCCAGAGGGTGGTGGGAGTCAAAGAGGAGATACTGGTCTGTGTGTGTGGGCTTCCGGTAAACTTCAATGTTGAGGCTTCCATCTTCCTCGATAAGCACTGCACAGTCCAGGAATGGTAACTCGTTATCTCTGGTGTCCTCCCTGGTAAAACGTATGTATTTATCCACTGAGTTAATGTGACGAGTGAAGGCTTCTACTTCTTGGGTTTTGATTTTGACCCAGGTGTCATCTACATATCTGTACCAGTGGCTAGGTGCCACCCCTTTGAAAGAACCAAGAGCTTTACTTTCCACTTCCTCCATGTAAAGGTTGGCTACAATGGGAGACACTGGGGAGCCCATGGCACATCCATGCTTCTGTCTGTAGAATCCATCATTGTATTTAAAGTATGTTGTGGTAAGGCAGAGATCCAGAAGTGCACAAATCTGATCTGGGGTGAAGCTGGTTCTGTTCAGTAAGGAATCGTCTTCCTGTAGTCGTCTTCTGACGGTCTCCACTGCCTCAGTTGTGGGTATGCAAGTGAAAAGTGAAACCACATCAAAGGACACCATGGTTTCATCTGGATCCAGTACAAGATTCTGGACCTTGTTGGTAAAATCTGTGGAGTTTTCAATGTGGTGGGGTGTGATGCCAACAAGCGGTGATAAGATGGTGGCGAGGTGTTTGGAAATGTTGTAGGTGACCGAGTTTATACTGCTGATAATGGGTCGAAGTGGGACTCCTTCTTTGTGGATCTTTGGGAGTCCATAAATGCATGGAGTGGCTTCTCCAGGGTACAGGCGGTAGTAAGTAACATAGAAGAGCCACCTCGACAGGACAAGATTCAGCAGTACATCTGCATCTGAAGGAAAAAGGGCACTCTTTGAGGATGCCAATGTTCACATTTTGGACAGGGAAAACAGATGGTTTGAAAGAGGAGTGAAAGAAGCCATCTATGTCCACTGTGAACAACCATCATTGAACAGAGGAGGTGGATTACGTCACCAACTTTCCCCCGCTTACAGTGCTGTCCTGAGCTCCCTTCCCAGACGTCTCAACCCCCATTCACACCTTTGTTCCAGTGACCTCAATAGGCCACAGGAAACAATGGAGCGGAGTCCTAAATTGGTTTCAACTGAAACCACTGATTAAAGATGACCCACGCCCCCTTCACACCTGGGCACATGTGTTCACGCACATGATCAATAGAGGGTCATAACCACCTCCAGGGGACTACGCCCACAGGGGTTTAAATACCTGGGTCTCTCCACCATTTGGTTGAGAACTGAAGAAGCCTTTCGGATGAGAGGTGAAACGTCTTCAAGAAACAAAAAGAAGTCCAGTCGCCTTTTTCAAGCTCCAGAGACTACTATGACCTGGATGACTGAGAATCTACACAGACATATATATATCTGCTTTTATTTTTAATTATGTCAGTTTTGGTCCTCCACATGTTTGGGTGTGCGCTGGATAACTTGGACAGGAGTGATAAACAGGAAACGAGGGCTTGGAAGGGAACGAACTACCACTTTTGTGCTTTATTACAGGGAGCTGGGAGATAATGGAGTTTCACTCGGAAAGAAAGTCAAGCCCAAATAATCTTCATGTTCAAAAACAAGCATAAAAACCCGCAACCCACAACTCAAGAGATTTGCAAGCGACTTTAGAAAAAATAAATAAATAAAACAAGCCCAAAGTAGCTTATAATAAGCAGACTTGGCAACACTGAGGTGAGCTGCTTCCTGGAAGGAGGCGGGACTCCACCTGAAGCAGGACAGGTGGGAGGGGCTCAGCAGGCACAGCAGTGGAGTTCATTTAACATCCTTCAAGTTCCTGAACAACAAACTTTAATGTCAAAAGTCTCATTTTCCCATTTTCTCCCAGTGGACACAGGAACAGTTCCCTTTCTTTCTCGTTTCATTTGCATTAAATTTGCATTTGATTTTTTTTTTTTTCTTTTTCCTGCTCTCGGTGGAGACGGACGCATTTTTCTCTTCTCCCCAGCCTTCCCTATCTACTCCTGCTTTTCGCTGCTTTTTGCTGCTTAGAGCATCTCTTCACACATCCCCGAACTGGAAATTAAATTATGGATCTGGTCAGCTGGTCTCTCAACACTATTGATGATCAAATTCTCATCATGAGGAGATTGGGAGAAGGGGAACCCTCTTTCCTCTGGTCCGACTACACACCCGGCTGGTTATGTTATGGATTCCTGTGGGGATGGAAGATAATGTTCCTGGCTGCACTGTGTGGACGTGGCATATATATTGATACCAGGATTTTTTTTCCCCGAATTGGACCTGGGGATACCTGGTTTCCGGGCAGCTGTTCAGGACCTAGTAAGGCGCCTATGAGGGATGCAGAAACAGTACGAACTCAATCAGACTCAGTAGAGCTGAATGGAAGTGGATTACATCTGGAGGAGTGTTGGAGTCTCTGTTCTGTGTGGTGGAATAAAACCAAATTCAGATTATTGGACTTTTGAGAGGTAACCAGAAAACTGTAAGTCTGTCAGCAAATAGTTATGACGGCCTGAACCAAAACAATTGCAGTATTATGAATTTGGCTCCCAGACGGCCTTGGATGCTGTCTGTCTGAATCGTCTCCTGGAGATGTTTGTAAACAGATGCTCTTCACCCCCCCACCCCCACCCCCCACCCCGCCCTGTGTTGTGACCTGTATGAACTGGTATCCTGGCAACCAAGACTGACTGTACCATCTTACCATGAACATCATCATGAACTGCTGGTCTGGAAGCTGATTGGCCATCACAGTATCCTGCTCGTCTCCACTGGCAGCCCCTCCCCTATCCACCCTAGTGCTCTCCAGCTTTAAATGTGCTGCTGCTTTGCTGAGGTGTTTTTTGGAACCTCGTAAGGTGTTCATGATGAACACAGTACCAGATGATGTTTCTGAACCTACCTATCCCAGTGTATCTCTGTCTGTTTTCCTGCTAAAGGTAGCGCCGCATTGACGGCTGCATGACCTCAGACACCTGTCCCCTGTGTTTGTGGTGTTTGTTGTATTCTTGGATGGGTGTTAACTGCTAATTCCAATGTGTGAACTTGTTCACCCAAATGGCAATAAAGCATTCTTGATTGATTGATTTCCCTGTTTCTGTGTTCAGATGTGAACGATTCCTTACTGATAGTTTCTGGCTCTCCTATTGAACGTCCATGTCTGATACAGACCTCAGTTTGTCACGCATTCATGAATCTGATGAACATTTTCACTAGTTTGACTTTCGGACTCCTCTGAGATTCTTTTCCTGGAAAGTGTCATTAAAGAACGTGATGAACAGCAGCCATCTTTACTTATTTAGAAGCTCATGTTAAAAATACCTTCGTTAAACTACGATTCATAATCAGACTTCCTCCAACTACAATAACTCATTTTATCAAAAAAAAAAGTTTCATGGACTGTGATCAGTGAATTTACTGACTGTGCAGAAACAGATATTTGGTTTTTAATTTAATTAAATTGAGCTGCAGCTTCTTATCCTTCATCAGTGTGTGTTTGCCTTCAAACTGGTCAGAGTAAAAATGCTGACATGACACAGAAACACTGTTTGCCTTATTTGCAGTATAAATATTTATACTGCAAACATCCAAAGCTTCCTGGGCAGGTCGGGGGATGAAGACGCAGCCTTTTGTTGGCCCTGAGCCAAATATTTGAAACGTGTCGCTGGCATCAAAATTCAAAAAGAACTTTTCAAAAGTCAGAAAGATCAGTCCTAGCCTGCCCGTCCTTCACTGCATCAACTACAGCTACACCTCATGATGTGAGCGCTCAGTTCATAACAGCAAGTGTGCAACAAAAGGTGAGCTGCTACCTGGAAAGAGTCAGAGCTCCACCTCTGATGGAAAAAGAGACAGGAAGGACAGGAGGCCGATTTTCACAATAAGAGGACATGTTTAAAAGTCTGTGAGCCAAACACATAAAGAAGAAAAGGAGAACTGAAACAAAGCAGCAGTTGAGTTCATTTAACAACACGTGACCACTGAATGTGATGAGCAGAGGTCATCTATACTACAGCTCATGATTCAGAAACAACAATTACTCCAGCAAACACATTCAGAACAAAAGTGAAAAATGTCCCTTTAATGAAGACAAACCGCATGATTGAAGCTCCACTAACAACATTTCCTTCATCTAAATCCAGCTTCTTACTGTCTGTGTATAAACTGATATTTGTAGGAACATTTCATGATGTTGGTACCAACCTGCAGCCTCTGATGAAGATGCAGACTGTTAGTGTGATGGAGGAGATCAAATCTCTGCCTGCAGACTCTGAAAGGATCTGAGCTGATGCTGAAGAGTTCGTGAATCAAAGCTCCTCTTCCTCAGCTTCCTCCCAGGAACTTCTTCACTCTGAGCTCTCTGCTGTCTGAACCAGGTCTGAGTAAAACAAGAGAAAATCCTCAGCTTCTTCTCCATCATCAGTCTTCTGTGTCTGCAGGCTGCTGTTACATTGAACACCTCAGATCATAAAAGACTGCAGCTCACAGGTCAAAGGTCAGCTGCTGCACCCTGATGTGACTTTAATCTGATCAATCATTAACCTGCAGACACACCTGAGAACAAATGAAGCTCCTCAGCTGTGACACAGTCAGACTGTTATCTGCACGTTTCTGCTGCAGAGCTTCAAATGTGTCTCTGTTCACACTCGACTAGATCCAGTCAGAGGATCAATAATCCAGGAGGAGTCATGTGACCTCAGGGGCAGCTCTCAGAGACGTAACCTAAAGTCTCGGGGTGTGTGGGGTGATGGATTAATGGTGAATTGATCAAATGCAGCACAAGTAAAAAAGGATACATATATTGATAACTTTCAGTACTGATAATTCATGTTTATCATTCAGGTATGAACCTCTGAGTAACACTGGGCAGAGATGCTTCTGTAGCACAGCAGATGTTACAGTGGAGGTGCAGCGGTGCATGACTGACCCACACCAGAAAGATCAGAAGATCCACTCACATACTGGCAAAACCATCGTGTACCCTAATCTGTTTAGATTAGCACAGTTTTTATGCACGCCAGCGTCCTCTGTTCTTTGTGGAGAAGCTGTGAAACTGACTCAAAAACAGTTGAGGTTCATTATTGTTTTGAAAACAATAATGAACCTCAATAAAAATCTTTTAGTGTTGCCCATCCCACAAAACAACCCTGTCATTGTTACACAAGCACACCCAATGTATCCCATGCTTTTACACTTTTTAATCAATCTTTATTTGTTAATAGAACAGATCATGATTCGGTCGTAACGTTCGTGCCTCAAAGAATGCAAAGATCCTTCAGAGCAAAAGGTATTTTCTATAATGCTCATTGGAATGTGTGTGCGTCCTGTCGATCAATAAGCTGCCTCCTATGACTGAAGCCTGGCACTTCTCCAGGAGAGGGCGCTGTAATTGAAGCTTCGGGTAATCAACCCATTTTTAATTTAAGTTACAAAACTTGGAGCAAAGTACTCGACAGCATCTCTCTTTTTCCCTGTGATTTTGTGTGTACAGAGCAGGTTTTGCCATTTTGTAAAAATAATTGAAAGCGGGGATAAGATATCGCTGTCCAGAGAGTTCAGCATGTTTCCTGAACTCAGTGTAACATTGAGGTCCAGCAACACTTTACTGACTGCTACACATTCAAAGTACAGGAAGTATTTTTAACCATTTTTCTCAATGAAAGGAAGGACAAGATTAATGTTATTATGTACATCAAATTTAGCACTAGCAGAAATTCTCATGCCAGCTACTTCACAATTGGCTGCAACCTGGAGGCAGCACCCGGTGAAGCCAACACGACCACATCATGTGCAATAATCAGAGCTGAGATTCTGAGGCCACCAAGGCTCCACCTGTCACGGCTCTGGGACTAAAGGCCCAGTGTTTTCTGTTCTGAGTCTTAGTTTAATCACCTGAGTTCTGTTCTGTGTCATGTTGTTGTATTTAGTATCTGTCTGATCACGTCCAGCTGTGCTCACCTCCTGTTGCCTGTTCCCTCCCATTACCCCTTGTGTATTTATTTATAGCTCCCTGTGTTAAGTCTGTGTACCTTGTTAGGTGTTTCCTGTTTTATTTTGACAGTCTTGTGTTCCCTGTGCGTTGTGTCTAGTTTTGCTTCCCCTGTTTCATTTGCTTCACCTGCTGTTTCCTCTTGCCCTGATTACCTGATGTGTATTCAAGCCCTCACTTTTCTTCTGTTCTTTGTCGTGTCCTTGTCTGTGATCCTGCTGTGTTTCTCTGTCCCTCAGCTTTACTTCTGGATTTAGCCCAGTTTATTTATTTGTATGGTCATTTCAATAAAGCACATTAAGTTAATTTTTCACCATTCCTGAGTGCTGCATTTGGGGTCTGCTTTTTCCTGCCTGTCACAGCAACCGTGACAAAGGTGTGGTTTTGTCCTGTCGTCCATTCATCTGCATTTCTTATGAAAAAATGGTTTTGGATGTTAAAATAACCTTTGCCCCTTCTCATTTTCTGCATGGGGGGCAGAACTCACAGAAACTGGAAGAGGCCAGTGTGCTTCCTTATCATTAAAACTGCTTTGACAAAAATGCTTTCTAAGAATTTATAAATTCACATTTAATTTGTTTCTAGACTACATAGGCATATACTCCATTTTATGCAACATATCTCTTTGTTTTAATTCTCTGAAAAGACTTGGCAACAGACTGACCACACACTTAATGGGATGCATTTATGGGGTCAAACTTTGAGCTTATTAAATGTGCATAAGTATTTAGTTTCAATTTCCCTTGAACTGTGTCTGCTTCTTGGTTTGACAAATAAAGTGGGTTTTTCGACAGTTTCTTGTATGTAATATTGCTGCGCGCCTTGAGTTTTAGGGCTCTCAGCAGGAGGCTTTGGTCAGAACAGTAAACTGTAGGAAACTGTCGTGGACTCTCTGTGTCAGTGCTCCCTCAGCTCCCCCCTCTCCTCAGGTCTAGGGCAGGCTCTCATATGTAAAGGAGGTTTCTGTGAGTCATACAAATGCAAATCAAGTACTCACCAGGGGTCACCAGTACTCACCAGTGGTCACCAGTACTCAGTGGTCTACCCCTCCCAAGTTGTAACCAACATATTTTTATTTTGAGATATATATAATCAAATTTACATTATCATCTTTTAAGCCTTTTTCCATTACAATGTGACTACACATAAATTATTCTACAGCGAAACATGCAAACAAGACTAAACTCACAAGAAGTCATTCTATTTTATAAATTAGTATTATCTAGTTGGAAATATACTTTTGGACGTTTTCAGCTTTTGTCCCTTTTTCCAATAAGGCTGTGAGCTTCTGTCTGTGAGCTTCTGTCTGTGAGCTTCTGTCTGTGAGCCTTTGTCATGGAGTTTTTTGTGAACCCTGAACTTTAGTGGACTGAGGGAGATAAACAAAGGCTATAACTTGATTTTGGTGACACTACAAGCATTATTTTCATTGAAAAGCAAACTCAGTTTTCAGTCTAATTCACTGTAACTAAAAGTCTGTCACACCATCATCCTCTTCTGTGCAGTGGCTTCCCAGCTAGCATTGAACATTCAGACCATGAACGCTGCCATAAACGTTCAGTGAATGTTCACATGCATTAATGACATTAAAGACTACCAAGGAGATGGAATAAGAAAACATATAAACATATAAAACATATAAACTTTTATTTTGCTATACATGGATGTACATAAGAGATAACAGCAAACCTTCATGAGAAAAATGTAAATGTAAAAAAGGAAAAATTTTAATGCAACAGTCACCTTCTCAGTTGTCCTGCTTAAACAGTGGATGTGTGTCTTATATAGCAAGATGGCGCCGGTGAGGTCAGCAGCCGTCGTACCTGCTCCTACGCTTTGTTTTTCTATATTAGGTTTAGCTTTAATTCTGGACTTTATAATTCCGCCTGCTCTGTGTCATATCACGTATGACAGACAGACTCTTTTTAATATCAGAATACAGCTCTCTGGCTGTATTCTGACACCTTTTTCTCCCGACCCGGCTTGGCCCCAGGAGATGCTGCGCCAGTGGGCCAGCTCAAACAAAGGAGGGCGCGGAGCCCCCAGGTCACGGACAAGGCCCCGAGGGAAAAGAGCCGGCGTAAGAGAGAGGCTGAGGCGTAGAGTGCACCAAACGCCACTGCCGAGCATCCTGTTGGCTAATGTCCAGTCACTGGATAACAAGCTGGACGAACTCAGGGCCAGGATACAGTTTCAGAGGGACATAAGGGACTGCAACATCATCTGTCTCACGGAGACATGGCTGACCCCCCTCATACCGGACCACGCCGTACAGCCGGCGGAGTTCTTCAGTGTTCATCGCACGGACAGAACGAGTGAGTCTGGAAAATCAAGAGGAGGAGGTGTGTGCCTAATGATTAATAACAGCTGGTGTGACAGTAGGAATGTCGTCCCTCTGAAACAATCATGTTCACCTAACCTGGAGCTCCTAACCCTGAAATGCCGCCCCCACTACCTGCCCCGCGAGATCACTTCGGTCATCTTCAGTGCTGTCTATATTCCACCTCAGGCGGACACAAACACTGCACTATCCGAGCTACATGAGGCTATTTCCACCTATCAGGCTAACCAGCGTGATGCGGCTCTCATCGTAGCCGGGGACTTTAACAGTGCAAACTTGAAAAAGGTGATACCGGAGTTTATTCAACACATCGACTGCCCCACCAGAGGAGAGAGGACCCTAGACCACTGCTACTCTCCATTCAAAGAGGGCTACAAAGCAAAGCCTCTTCCGCCTTTTGGGAAGTCCGATCACACCTCTGTCCTTCTCATGCCAAAATACAAACAACGGCTCAGGCAGGAACCCCCTGCTGTGAGAGAAGTGACACGGTGGTCTGATCAAACAGAGGCCGCTCTGCAGGGTGCGTTGGATTCAACCGACTGGGACATGTTTCGCAGCAGCGCGGGCGGAGACATTGAGGAGTTTACGGAAACTGTTGTGGGATTTATTGGGAAAGTTGTTGATGACACTTCACTTAGGAGGACCATCAGGACTTTTCCCAACCAGAAGCCGTGGGTGGATAAATCTGTCCGCGACGCTCTGAGGTCCCGCACCGTTGCCTACAACTCCGGCCTCGCCTCTGGGAACATGGAGGACTACAAGGTTGCGTCATACAACGTCCGCAGAGCGGTGAAAGAGGCTAAACATCGCTACAGCCGCAGACTGGAACAGCAACTACAACAGTCTGACTCCAGGGGACTGTGGCAGGGACTACGCACCATCACGGACTACAAAGCACCACACACACCCCCGGTGAGTGCCGATGCTTCTCTGGCTGATGAACTCAACAACTTCTTTGCAGGCTTCGAGTCGGGAAGCCGACAGCCCGCTGCGCTCCCGGCCGGAGGGGTGGAGACACTCACTGTGACGGAGCGCGACGTGAGGAGGGTGTTTAGAAGTGTAAACACCAGGAAAGCGGCTGGACCAGACGGTATTAGTGGACGTGTCCTTAAGACCTGCGCTGACCAGCTGGCACCTGTGTTTACACTGATATTCAACCTCTCACTGAAACTGTGTGTGATTCCCACCTGCTTCAAAAAGTCCATCATAGTCCCAAAGAAACCACACCCCAGCAGCCCCAATGACTTCAGGCCCATAGCGCTCACCTCAGTGGTGATGAAATGTTTTGAGAGACTCATCAAGACATTCATCACCTCCTCACTGCCCACCACCCTCGACCCACTACAGTTCACATACCGGCCAGACAGATCCACAGATGACGCCATATCCTTCCTCCTCCACAAGACCCTTTCGCACATAGACACCGGTAAGGGGAACTATGTGAGAGTGCTGTTTGTAGATTACAGCTCAGCATTCAACACCATAGTTCCCTCCAGGCTGGTCTCTAAGCTGCTGGACCTGGGCCTGGGCCCATCCCTGTGCAGGTGGGTTCACAGCTTCCTGACCAGCAGACCACAGGTGGTACGAGTGGGTCACCTCACCTCATCCTCCCTCACCCTCAACACCGGATCCCCCCAAGGCTGTGTGCTCAGCCCTCTGCTGTACTCACTGTACACCCATGACTGCGAGGCCACGTCAGAGTCCAACGTCATCATCAAGTTTGCTGACGACACTGCTGTTGTGGGACTGATCTCCCGGCTGAGAGACTTCAAGCTCCCACTCAAGGTGCTCAGGAACTTTTACACCTGCACCATCGAGAGCATCATGCGTGGGAGCATCACCACCTGGATGGGAAACTGCACCAAGCAGGACTTCATGGCCCTAAAAAGGGTGGTTCGTTCAGCTGAACGGACCATCAGAACCACCCTCCCCAACCTGCAGGACATTTACACCAAGCAGTGCAGGCTGAGGGCCATGAAGATCCTAAAACAGCCCAGCCACCCCGGACACTCTCTCTTCTCCCTGCTCCCATCAGGCCGGCGTTACCGCTGCCTGAGGACTAAGACTGAAAGGTTGAAGAAGAGTGGGCACTGAGGCACTGAGAATTTCAGTATTGCCCTTTTAATAAATGTAATCTTCACAACCTTATGAAGCCCGGTTGAACGGCTGCTACATAAACACACATGAAAACGAGCAGTGTTCATACAACCTATGACGGTACAAAAATAAGGAAGGAAAAGGTCCGCCTCCAGCCAAAATGTCCGTCTGCAAAACACATCTCCCGCGCTCTCTACTGAGGAGCGGTGGGCGCACACTGGTGACATCATCAACACAAAAAGACCAGACTGTCGTAAAGAGACATGACAATTACGACTGTTACATATTCCCCCCTGGTTAACAAAAGGCTGTCCTCAGCCGAACACAGCCAAGGCACAGTCTATACTTAATGAGCCTCCATACATGGATAAGCCAGGATAAGATGTTGAAACCAAACAGGAAATCTACAGTGTAATATTGAAAAGCTGGCAAACATGACAGTTTCCAACAAGGTGAATGTCAACTTGGACAGATATTGCATAATAAAAATACACTTAGGATGTTCAGGACAATTACAAAATGAAGTTCCCTTTTTTTTTTTTTTTTTCCTCCACAAAAATTTTTTTTCAAATTCTGGAACAGCCATCATAATATGTAAAAACTAATAAACATGAGCTGCATATTAACTCACATAACAGTCATGTAACACCAGTGAACAACAAGAAACACATAACAAATGCAAATAAGGTCACTTCAGGTCAAACCTGTCAGTATGAAAAGGGTTGGTCCACCTATTGACAGACCAATCAGTGGTGACTCTAGGAACACGCCTCGGTCTGAAGTTATAGGAAACCCCAGCAGCGCACCCATTCTCAGCAGGAGGTGGACTGTTCACATCTGTCCCCAAAATAATGTTTAACTGTAAAATAGATATAAAGCTATAACTCCATATGGGCAGAAAATTTCAAGTCAAATACTCTTAAAGCAGCTTCCAAATAAGAACCGTCAAACCAGTGAAAACCCCAAAAATCAGCAGTTAGAAACACTTTTTAACTATCTTTGTTATTCCTCCAAACAACACAAAATTTCCACACTGCTGAATCCAGTGAGTAGTTCTCCTTTTTCTTCTTCTTCTTCCTCCTCATGGCGTCGGTTCGGTGTTTTCTCAGACGAACTTAAAGTCTTGCAGCCCTGATTCGGCACGGAGTTCAGTCCTGCGACAAAGTTCCGACTTGGGGAGACTGTTCAGATGAAGCAGTTCGTAGCGTGTGCTCAGTCAATGAGGTGAAGGGCTTCAGCAGAGAACCAGGTTATATTCGGAAAACGGCGCTGCAGCGGCTCCGCTCGTTGCCATGGAAACTCGACGCGACTCTTTGATCCACCCGACGTCTGTGTCTGGGCCGGCCTGGCCTGTTCCCACGAAGTATGGCGGACAATCACTGCACTTCGACTACCGTTTCGATGAATCAGGCATCTGCTGCTTGAAGATACTGCATTCAGAGGTCCAAGATAAGATGTTCGGGCGCCAATTTGTAACGTCTGGGTTGTGTTCGGTGGTGAAGAGGAGGCGGCGGGCAGCCAAAAAAAACGCACAAGCACACTGGCACTGAGAATTTCAGTATTGCCCTTTTAATAAATGTAATCTTCACAACCTTATGAAGCCCGGTTGAACGGCTGCTACATAAACACACATGAAAACGAGCAGTGTTCATACAACCTATGACGGTACAAAAAATAAGGAAAGGAAAAGGTCCGCCTCAAGCCAAAATGTCCGTCTGCAAAACACATCTCCCGCGCTCTCTACTGAGGAGCGGTGGGCGCACACTGGTGACATCATCAACACAAAAAGACCAGACTGTCGTAAAGAGACATCACAATTACGACTGTTACAGTTTGTCAATGAAAACATTCAATCTTACAGAAATGAAGAGGAAAGGTAGCATACAGAGTTTTTTCTCACCAAAGAGAAAGGCGAGAGAAATAGAAAATGAACACCTGAACAAGGTAAACAGTGAAGATGAGGTGGAAGGAGAGAAAGAAGGGCAACAGAAATGTGACAGAGATAGAATACAAGGCCAAAACAACCAGGGACAGGAGGAGGTGGGACAACACCACAGTTGTGAAGATATGGAGGAGGGAGAGCATCACCAAGATGAGGAAGGAGAAAGAGACAAAATAACATGCAGGGCTCAGACAGTCAAAGGGAAAGGAGAGCTCCTGAGCCGTCACCAGCTGGTCCACATGGTATGGAAATTGTTGCTGCATAGTTTACTAAGTTACTTATGAATAAGAACAACAAATGACAAAAACGGACATTTTGTTATAAGGTGTATTAAAGAGACATGCTTAGACCTCTTCAAATAAATATTCATGCTTGCTTAAATATGAATAATTGGGGAAACTTGTAAGAGTGAAAGTGTGAAGGGATGAGACAGAGTTTTAATATTTTGTGTATACATGTATTTTACATCTATTGCTCAGATTAAATTCCAGAATTAAACAAATGAACCTGAAAATAAAATGTTTGTATGTGTTAACACAGTCTGATGGTTATGTTTTTACTAGTTTTTATATAGTATAATTTGTTTAGATGTAATGTCTGATGCAGTTTGAATCTTTACTCCCCTCATTCTTCTAGACATATCCAAGTCCAGGTGTGTCACTTTAGTACAGCTCAGTCCATAGATCTTCATGGGTAAGTTTTTCTTTGGATGGTTTCTTCTTGTACAAATGCTACCTTGAACGTTGCCACTCTGACAGTCACTCAAACTGTTTGGTTTCTCTCTCACACATCTGCCACTCATCACCTGTGTCTTACCTTAATTCCTTTCCTTTGATAATGCCCCACCTACAGTAGTGTTACCATACTTCTATCTCCTATTAATGAGATCACATTGTATGGTCACTTATTCCTAATATGAACTGTTTCACATGAAACCTCAAATGCAAGACACTGATTGCATGAGATTAAGTTTGTCTGTATGAGGTTATAATCTGAGCCTGTGCCCTTTTGTAGTGTATACATACTCTTTCTCATTAAACTGTGATAACTGAATAATTCAGAATATATACGTTGCCACCCCCTTCAAAAATTCCTGCCCCCTCTTGCCACCCCATAAATATTTTTCTAGATCCACCCCTGCTCCCTGTTTATCATGAACATAGCACATACTACCCTGAATGAGGTTGAGGTGAAAAACCTGTCGTGCGGCTGTCTATCCTTCTTTTGACCCAAGGTCACTCTCTATTCTTTCAAGACAGGAAAATTCCTCAACGGCCCCGCCGCTCACGGCAGCCACTGCTAGTCAGTCTCACTCGGGAAACACCTACATACATTTGCAAAATTTAAACATTCTGAAAACCAGTTTACATCCACCCCCATCACTTGGTCTCCCATTTTCAATGGGGGTTTCATATGTGGTCTTCCTTAAACATGGAACAATACAACTGAAAAATAAACAAAACAATAGCAGAATGACCCCTGATGGCACTAAGAATTTCAGCAGAACTTGCCACCAGGCTCCAGCAGTCAGCCAGGAGAGCCAGTCCTGACTCCCCCCAGGTGTCTGTTGTTCCACATACTGCTGCAGGGTGTTTAAGTTGGACAAAGCAGTGTGAATACTCCCCCCATCCCCGTTTTCGGTGGGGATGAAGGTGCAACAAGTCTGTCCAATTATCTTACATACTCCTCCTTGCGGGGCAGCCAGCAAGTCCAAAACCACTCTGTTCTGCATCACCATTGCACGCAAGGCGCTCAACTCCTGTGAAGTTCCTTTGCCTAAAGTTCTTGTGGCGTCTATCAGACGGAGTAGGGCGTAGGCATGTGTTGCAGACACGATGGTCATCAAAGCGCCCAGGGTGCAGATCCAGTTCCATGTGGTCATCGCACGTGGATGAGCCATCCCTATTTAGTGGGGGGTTCAGTTGTTTTCTTCACGGGTTTGAGACGACGGTGACCTAGGGCTCACCCCCCCCTTTGTACCCTGACTTCCGCTCCCTACTCCGCGTTGATTGGCTCAATCCTTTTGCAATGGCTGAGGTGTATCCACGTGGATCTCTCTGCTATTTTGACTGCAGTTGGTGTGGTCAGTAGTACTCTGTAGGGTACGTCCCGCCGGGGTTGGTTCCAGCACTTCTTCTTGATCACTGTGATCAGGACCCAGTCTCCCACCGCCACCGGATGTTCCTGTTGAGAAGCAGAAGAGCCTTCCGACAGTTTATTTGCATCAACAACCTTTTTGCTTTGGAACAAGTTTCTCATCCAGTCACTCAAGTCAGTCTCTTCCTCTGCTTGTTGTTCTTCTGTGTTGTTGGGGGTCACGTGCATGTATGTTTTTACCAAGTCTGTGCATTCTACCCAGGGCCTTCCTGTTTCTGCCACACATTTCCTTAGTCTATTTTTTAATGTGCCATTCGTTCTTTCAATGAGTCCTGCGCTTTGTGGATGGTAACAGTGATTTTTTAGCTGTACCCACAGGTTTTGAGATACTTCGCTCGCTATTTCATTCACCATCCCCCCTGTTGATACATGCGTTAAGCCATGTGTCAATATGGCTGCTGTTTTGAATATTGACCTAGGAAGTACAGGTTTCCCTGTAGAAGTCAGCATTCCCCTTCTCGCCCACTGCGCTGCAAACAAATGTACGGCAGAAAAGGCAAACTGGCTGTCAGTGTAAATCGTGACTGCTTTACCTGCGTAATGCTTGCATGCTTTGGTTAACACTCGTGAGACTGCATCTAGGCGTTTGGAGTGATAAGTAAATGGCCTCAATTGATCTCCAAAAGACTGTAACAGAGCTGAGGTCATAAACCCATTTTTGCAATGTACAGTCTGGACAAAATGTTTTTTGTAATGTGGAAGAGGCAGCACCAGGTCTGTTACCAGTGCTTCTTTTACTTTTGTGAAAGCTTCTTGGTTTGTGGTTTAGGTGTTTGTGCTAGTGCTGTGTGTGTTAGATGCCAATAATGAGTGTGTGTGTGTGTGTGTGTGTGTGTGTGTGTGTGTGTGTGTGTGTGTGTGTGTGTGTGTGTGTGTGTGTGTGTGTGTGTGTGTGTGTGTGTGTGATCTCACTTCCCTTGCCTCTGCTGATCAAGCAACTCGCCCTCATCTGACTTGTCTGGGGTCCTCCTCTCCGATCAGTGTGACACAGTCTGGTTAGTCCACGCTCCCTTCACCAGTTGT
Organism: Amphilophus citrinellus; assembly: GCA_013435755.1. Taxonomy (NCBI): domain Eukaryota; kingdom Metazoa; phylum Chordata; class Actinopteri; order Cichliformes; family Cichlidae; genus Amphilophus; species Amphilophus citrinellus. The sequence goes on from CM024212.1 coordinate 204,483, forward strand.
GGACATTCAGTTCACCAGTGGCCCGTCAGGCTAGTGGCAACTGTTCAGTACAGAGTCAATGCTGCTGTTCTCTGTCCTTTTTTCCTTCTGGTTCATCATCTCCTGCGCATGTTGCACATGACACTCAGTCAAAATGCAAATATTAAAGGGATTCAAACTGAAAATATGGACCATAAAATTAGCCTTTATGCTGATGATGTATTACTTTTCCTTGGGAATTCACAAGCTTCTCTCTTGAAGACTATCACACTGATAGATAAGTTCTCATCTATATCTGATTACTCTATCAATTGGAGTAAATCAACAGTTTTGCCTCTGAATTGTAATTTCCATAGAACCTCTAGGACCCCACTAAAGTCAGGAAATATTAGATATTTAGGCATAAATTTTTCCGCCAGGCTCTCAGACTTGGTACAATTAAATCATACCCCCTTATTAAAAACAATAGAGGATGATCTATCACGTTGGAATAGTTTACCTATATCGCTCATGGGGAGAGTTGCTGCCATTAAAATGATGATTTTACCAAAAATTAATTATCTATTTTCATTGATCCCTAATAAACCTTCCCTTCCTTGGTTTAAGTCACTAGATTCAAACATCTCAAAATTTTTATGGAAAAACAAACCATCAAGAATAAGCTTAAAAACTTTACAAAAGCCAAAACACAGTGGAGGTCTGGAATTACCAAACATTTATTACTATTTCTTAAGCAGTAGATTGCAGTATATTTCAAAGTGGATCAAATCCAATTCATTAGACAACCCATGGCTGGATCTAGAACAGGCACTTTGTGGAAAAATAAAAATCTACCTTTCATTAGTCCCAGTATTAAACATCATAACTGCTATAAAAACCTCAGTATAAATACCTCTCTGACAGCCTGGTGGGAATTTTTAAAAATAACTAAGTCTTCACTTATCCCCTGTAAACTAACACCCATTTGGAACAATCCAGATATTTGTCAGAAAAAGAAAATGCTGAATTTTCCGTTATGGCGTGATAAGGGTGTAAATAATTTAGAACATATTATCCAAGATGGAAATCTTATCACGTTCCAAGAACTTATATCAAAATATAGAATTGGCAACGGTAGATTTCTGGAATATCAGCAACTTAAGTCCATCTTACAGGGAAGATTTAACCTTAATCAGTTGAATCTAGAAATGCCTACTTGGGTAACAGAATTTCTTAACCTCTGTACCCCAAAATTGTTATCAAAATTATACAAATTATTAATAAAAACTGATGATTCAGTTTCCTTCCCAATTGCAAAATGGGAGCGTGATCTTTCTGTCAACCTGGATAAAAATTTATGGACAGAAATATGTTTAAATATCTTCAAAATGACTAAAAGACCCCAAGTACAACTTGTACAATATAAGATTCTCCATAGAACACACAACACTGGACAAAGGATGTTCCAAATGGGCCTTACACACTCAAACATATGCACCCACTGTACAAGCAATTCAGAGGACAATTATCTACACGCTCTGTGGTCTTGTGTACCAGTTCAGAGATTTTGGCAGAGGATATGTGAAGATCTATCCACATGGTTTAGCTGTCGTATCCCAACCTCCCCCAGACTATGCATCTTAGGTGACGTCAGTGAATTAGTTATGGAGTTAAATATATCACACATAGTTTTTACTGCCTTGTGCATCGCTAAGAAGATGATCCTCATGAATTGGAAGTCAAAAAATAAACTATGTATTACTCAATACAGAAATTTATTAGTAGATCATGTTAGTTTAGAGAGAATGTCTGCTTCTTCTAAAAACCAATTGGATTAATATTATTAAGAAATTCTTCAATTTCAGCATCAGATGGATTAATCTGTGGTGAGTACAAGGCCATGGTAGCATCTCTGCTGCGAAGTGCATTCTGGGATACTTGGCTGCATGAAGTCCACATAAGTCACCACCGATGCAGATTAAAGGGGCGGAGCGAGAACACATCCGGGTATTTTCAGAGGACTTGCCTTTATGCGTACTCAGGTTTGGAACAGATGATGTTCCACGAGTTCTCGAGTACAGAAGTCCGCACAAGAACACGTACTGAGAAACGGTCTCCGGTCTGTTATCGCAAAACTTCCGTAGTGTTCACGATGTTGCTGCGTGCAAAGTTTAAAACTGGTAACTGTGAAGTGCACAAAAATGGGAAAAGTACCGACTGCTAAATAACACAATTAAAACTAAACATGGTTTTGTGTTTTTATAAGCATTACCTAAATTGTTTGATGGATTTTATATTTATTTAACCCTCACAGATGCGTTGACGCATTGAATTATGATATCGTCGACTTCAGATGACGTAGCAGCAGGACGCTGATTCGCTGTCTCTCTGTTTCAATGTGAGTTCAAAGTGCAGACTTCAAACTACGTCCCAGTTTTAAAATCGCATCAACAGGCCAAGTAAAACCAGAGTTATGATTAATACGCCATGCCTTTTCCTGTATATAATCCTGATGTTTGCCTGCAGGAGAAGGGCAGGAAGTTCTTGCTACCAAACACACACACACAAAAACAAAATCACAGAATCTTGTTCCCTATTGGTGGAAAAATGGAGCACAACAGCCAATCACAAAATGATGTGGCAACAGCTGGTATTTGGCTGCTGAGGCCCAGGTGATGATGTTTCACCTTGGGATGGACAGGAACTGTTCTTTGGAGCAGCACAAATAATTTGTGTGGTATCTGATTGTGACACCTGATTATTCTGTAGTTGTACAGTGTAGGAATATTCATGATATATGCCACTCACTATCTTACATACTCACTATCTTACATACATTTGCTTCCCTGAGAAATTGGTCTGGAGAATAACATAACTGATTAAAATACACAAGTACATAATGTTGTAGGTCAGACTGTTCCTGCTGTGTCACCATTGTATCAATAACAGAAGCAAGGACTCCTGAGTGGAGCGTCAATGAGACTAAACATGATAAAGGAATCTTGGAGGGAGAAGCAGCTGTGGATCCTTTTTCTCTGTCTTGCACATTTCTTGTTTTGTATAATGATGTAACCAAGACTGATAAGCTGCGACTATATGAAACTGTAAGCTGAATTAGAATGTGCCAGTACTTCATGCCATCTCACATGAGCATGGCATGCAGTCTGACCCAGATTAATCTGTAAACTGTTTGACATGGCTTTATTAAATTTAATAATTGGACTCCTTATTCCGTTGTATTGTCTAATTCCTGTTTAATGAACGAACACGCCGGAACCTGGGGGGATAGGCTGGTTTTTCAGGTTCCTTCAGATGGTGACCCCCGACATGATTAAACAGGAATGTTTTTTAATTTTCAGACGTTTTTATTTGTTTTTTGAGTTTCTTGGGAATAAGGAGTGAATTTGGCCACCGATAATCGCCGCTTCGAGGTTCCGCGCGACAGTGCTGACTTCCAGACTCTGTCAGTGACCAGGACGTCCACCTAAAGGTTGGCAGAGACCTTTTCTAAATATCTGCATATTGAATTGTATCAAATTATAATGGTCACTGGTGGTATGATGGGAGGACGGTGTAATTTGAGCCATTTCACACAGTTGTAAAAGTTTAAAGAGAAAAACAAAAAGAGAGTTTAAAGAGAAAAAAAGAGTTGAAAAGATAAAAGAGTTTAAGAGAGTAAAGAAAAATAGGCAAAACGAATAGCAGGTGATGAGTCTGGGTGGGATACTGGCCAACCCACTGAAAATATCTATTCATGGGGTTTTCAGGTTTAGAGGGCCTTTGGTTTTTCTGAAATCTAAAGCAGAACATTTGTATTTTACTCATATCCTTTGGAAAGTTGAGCGGCGTAGACAGTGACGCGTCTGTCTACGGCTCCCGGTAGAAAAGTTGATAGAGTAAACACTGGTGGTCTTCGCGGTTCTTTTCACGAACCTTGATCTCAGAAATCCATAAAAGCAACTAAAACCCTTTAAAAGCCTCAAAAGATAGAGAAAAAGAGTTTTTTGTAATAAAACACAAAGACAAAAAAAAGAGAGAATATAAGAAATGAAGACTAAAGAGACAAAGAGATAAAGAGTTTTTGTAATAAAATATAAAATTTCTAAAAAAAGAGAAAATATAAATGGTACCTTGTTAACATTGTTTTTGTTGTTGCAGTTTGGACTGACGGACAAAGTGACTGACGACACTGGGTGTAGAAAAGGGGCTCCAATTAAAAAGAGGGTGAAACTTCAAAATAACTGGTGATGTAAAATTATTTTAGTGTAAACTTTTAAGCACAGATATTAAGCTGAAAGCAGATTTAAAGGAGAGACGTCTCCATTTAAAATTAGGCTAAAAATAGGTGTTCGATTCAACAGGAAGTAAAAGATTTGTGAAGTAATCCCAAAATCTGATCACACGGGAACAAAAAAAAAATGGTTGATAACAATAATCTCTAGAGAGAAATTGATAAATGTTTGTCGTTCTGTGTTTGTATCTGTTTGTTGCTTATGCTGGTGTGCGTGAAACTCAGACCTGCTGTCTGTGTTTGTGTTTAAGGAGGCCTCAATGTGTGTCTGTGTGTGACTTTGAGTACTGCTATATGGGTGTATGTGTGTTGGCATGTGCGTTTCAGAGAGAAAAGAAAAAGGTTGCTTTGTTTAGTGTATGTGTGTGTGTGCGTGCGTGCTCTTCGATTTGGAGTTTGTGTGTATCTGAGTTCGTGAATGAGTAAGAAAACAATTGCTGTGCGTGTGTGCATTTTTTATCTCAAGGAAGTCGTGCGTGTGGATGAGAGTTATAGCTCTAAGTTTTTCTTTTCTTTTTCTTTCCTTTAATTTGGACTGATATGGTTCTTGATAACGGCATGCTGGTCAAAAATTCTCAGAAGGAAGGTTTCGCTTCCGATACATATGAGAGATAAGCCGACCACACATGGATAAAAAGACAAAAAAAAAAAAAGAAAAATCACAAAAAAAGGGAGTCAGGAGTTTATTGCTTTAAAAACAAATAATGAATAAACAAAGCCAGTAAAATAGATGCCTTGAAAATCCCAGGTTGAAGTATTTTTTGCAATTTATTAGAGGTCATTTTCCAGAAGATTGTTGTTAAATTTCAAGAAAAAGTTTATGAGAGAAGCTCAGTTTTAGTAAAACCTCAAAAGAAAAGAAAATCAGTTCATGTAAAGACTTTGTGAAACAGCCGAATCTGAGACCCAAAACAAAGAGTCAAACTTTGAGCTGCTGCTCTGTTATAAAGCAAAACATAGAGAACTAAAAAAACTTATTTATTTGCTCATTTAGCATAAAATACAAGATACTGATTTATTCTTTTGTGCATTTACATGTCTTTATTTGGTAGATTTGTTTAAAGCTAAGATTATAAGAGAAAAACAGAGAACATTTGAATTTTGAATGTCTGAACATTTTGATATTAAATCAAACATTAAAGGAAAAAATCCCAGAAGCTAATAATATAAAAATCAATATGCCCTTTAGATGAGTAAGCTAAATTAAGGTAAATTATTGAGACAAACAGAGTGAAGTCTCAAAGGAGGGAGACAGACCAGCAGAAAGTTCAAGATCTAACTAATGAAAATCTCTCAGTTTTATTCTAACAGGAGCCTGAAGAACAACACAGGAGACTGATCAACTATCAATAAAGAAACTGGTGCAGATCGAGGTGTTCAAACTCATCCTAAGATCACCTGAACAGACTGACAGCTCCATAAACTCATATAAAAAAGGCTCCTGGTGCTCAAGAAGGAGGAGGCCAACCATCTCACAAACAGGTGACCTGAGAGTTCCTGACCTTTGTGCACAAGTCTGAGCCCAGAAGGAGGGTCATCAACAGGAGACCTCTTTGACGTGGGGGTTGATAACAACAGGTGCGACCAGTCACAGGGTCAGTGAAGAACCAGAGCACATTATAGGGTCAAAGGTCAAAGAACTCCTAGGCAGAAAGCAATTGATTTCAATGTTTTAATTTCAGTTATGCTATATTCAGTAGTTTGACCCCTACAGGGGCCAGAATTTTGTGGTTTCAAGAGTATAATTTGTTTAATGCTTCCTCCAACACTAACTATTGTTCTCTTATAAATTCCCATGAGGCCTCAGGGGGACACGCCCTGATTTCAGTTTAGATGACCAAAGATGACAAACCTGCAGTGAGCTGCATGTAAGGTCAACAAGCAATGGTGTTGTGAGTATGACCTCTGACCCTAAAAGTATCTACGTTTTGACTAAAGATTGTCCATTACATTTTATTTTTATTTTTGTTTGTTTTGTGGTTAAAATTCCATTGCAGGGCTTTAGATTTAAAAGCACAGAATTACATAAAGTGAGAAAAAAAAAGAAAAGAAAATAGTATAGCCTCTCACTGCCAAAGTGGTAACAAATGCTGATGTTGTTTTAGGTCAAGGTTATGCCTTTTTCCCTTCACAATTAAGTAACTTGAGGTTTATGAAGCCATATTTTGTTTGCCATAATTATGCTTTTTTGGGGTACAGACCCTTACAGAATAAATATGATTTTTAGGATAATACTTTGAAATGATTTTGATTGTCGATCCTTCTAAGATATTTAATTTCCCCAGATTTTCATGCCAAAGGAGTCAGAATTGAACAGTAATTTTACAGGTACAGACAAACTTATCCAAGAGCTGTTTAAGATCAGAGAACTTTAAAATGATTATTTTAGATATTTTGAGACTCATCCCATGTTTTGTTTTTGTTTTCTTGTGTTCTTTTTGTTCCACTTTAGCTCACATAGAAGGTGTGTCAAATTTAATTTAAGGATATTAATTTGCATTTTGAATTTCCTGATGAGTTTGAGACCAAAATACAAAAGCTAACTTTGCAATTGGATGAAAATGAGACAGCTGACACTGAGCTTATAAACAAAACACAAACACTTGCAATGAAGAAGCAGCTTACACACACTCATACACTCACTCACTCACTCATACACTCACTCATACACTCACTCACTCACTCACACACTCACTCACTCACTCACACACAGACAGACAGAAGCTCAAATTAGGTTTTTGCTTAATCTGACATTTAACTCTAGATGCATTAAATCAGGTTCACTTTTGGTGGATTGAATCCACTTACTTAGTAAATTAGTAAATTAGTGGTATATGAAAATTGTAAGTTCATTTCGTCAGGCCGATAAACAAATGAAAAGATTTATAACTAAAAGCCATCGAATAGATCTTTAGAATATTTGTGGGCATTTTGATGTCCTGTCTTAGTTTGTGCAAATGTAATTATTGACCCACAGACCTGCAGTTCATGGTATTTTGTTTAATTGACAGGGAAAAATTGGAACTTTCTTCACTGGACTTTTTCCACAGGTACCTGAGATCATACCTGAGACATTATGCGCCTTTAACAGGAAACGATGACGGCCATATGTGAATAGCTGATGTCTAAAGAGGTGCAGGAATGCATCTCAGGGACGAGTGCTGACTGCTGTGGTTTGAACATCCATGGCTTTGGTGAATATGAGCAGGCTGTGCTGAAGGCTGAAAGAAGGCTGCATATATAACTATTACCTGTGCACTGATCAGTGATCATTTCTTTATGTTTGCAGTAAGATTTTCATCATGGAACTGGATTTGATCCTGAAGGGATGCAATCCACATTTTTAATGAATTTGAGGAAAATTATTAGATAGTGACTGTTTCATGTTACTGTTTGTCATGTGGGCCAATTTAAATGCAGAATTTACTTTGGACTGATTAAATTTAAAAGCTAATCCACTTCACTGAACAACATTGACACATGAAAGACTGATGCTTGTCATACTTTTTGTTTTTCAGGCCATAAGAAAGTATAGAAAGTAGGTACATCATTATAAATATGACATTATTAAACTCTGTCTAATTTTTGCTAAATTCACAATCACAATAGTATAAGATTAGTTTTCAAGAATCTTCTTCTGGCTTTTAATATCAATACAGTCCTGGCTGACCGACACAGGTCAGGCTGGTAAAGTTGACCTCAGAAAGGTCTGAGGTCAAAAGGGGGATTGTAGGAATATTCATGATATATGCCACTCACTATCTTACATACATTTGCTTCCCTGAGAAATTGGTCTGGAGAATAACATAACTGATTAAAATACACAAGTACATAATGTTGTAGGTCAGACTGTTCCTGCTGTGTCACCATTGTATCAATAACAGAAGCAAGGACTCCTGAGTGGAGCGTCAACGAGACTAAACATGATAAAGGAATCTTGGAGGGAGAAGCAGCTGTGGATCCTTTTTCTCTGTCTTGCACATTTCTTGTTTTGTATAATGATGTAACCAAGACTGATAAGCTGCGACTATATGAAACTGTAAGCTGAATTAGAATGTGCCAGTACTTCATGCCATCTCACATGAGCATGGCATGCAGTCTGACCCAGATTAATCTGTAAACTGTTTGACATGGCTTTATTAAATTTAATAATTGGACTCCTTATTCCGTTGTATTGTCTAATTCCTGTTTAATGAACGAACACGCCGGAACCTGGGGGGATAGGCTGGTTTTTCAGGTTCCTTCAACAGCTGTATTTTAGTTATATTTTAATGTACTATATAACTTTTTTATTTCATAAATTTGTGCATATATCTGAGCGATCCTAACAGTTATTTAAATACTAACAGAGAGGGCTTTTGGTATGCAGAGCCTTTGGCTGGCCCAGGAAAAGGAGGCCTCATATTTCAGGCCTCTCTGGAATGATGGAAACCAGATGTGTGCACATCCTTATTTGGCTGTAATGCAGACCGAGAGACCTTTGACCCAGAAACGGAGCCTCACACGTGGACCTGAAAACAGAGCGAGTGTCAGATACCACACTGCAGACTGGATTTAGTCAGGTTATTGATCATTAATAGTAATTGAAGCTGATTTCACTTTATCTTTATAAGTCGCTGCTGTTGGAGAGAATTTCCAGCCCACATTTCTGAGCGCAGCTGAGTCACGTGACCGCCCAGCGACAAACCACAGCAGAGCAGGAAAAAGGGGGCGGAGCAAAGTGCGGCTGCGTGGTCGGAGCGGAGCTGAGGGAGCTGCTTTTTCATTGATCAAAAGAAGTGAAGTTAGAGGAGAAACAAACTAAAGCATCGATCCAACATCTCTACCAACGTCTGCATCGATACTATCGATCCGCTCACCCTGATCTCCTGGATCTGACCTGAGAACAGCGCTAATCTGTCTGTGGGCTCAGCTACAGGTAAGCATCGAGCTAACTTTAGCAGTTGAGCGTTTGGCAGAAAGTTGGAGCAGAAACTGCTGTGGATGAAAACACGCAGACACGCAGCAGTGACCGCGCTCCCTGCAGCTGCACCGGGAGAACCGCGGTCAAGCCAGCCGCAGTTCATCCGCCGCTTAAATTTCCTTGCGCGTCTCCCCTAAGTGTTATGGTAGTGCGCCTCCTTCGCTGCTTCCGTTCAGCCAAAAACTACCTGTACTGTCGTTATTTCTTATTTATATATGTATTCTCACTCTGTGAAACACTGTATATATAACAGTATCATTTATTATATTATGCATTTCAAGACAAAATTACGTTGTGTTTGTTTTTTTGGCAAAGTTAATAGAAATTCAGCTCCAGAAGTCCCATTTTTTCCTCAGTCAATATGTGTTCCTTTAATCGTGTGAATTTCTTTTCTATTCTGTTCTATTCTATTCTATTCTATTCTATTCTATTCTATTCTATTCTATGGGGCTACATTGACTTTTTGAAACAAGCAGGCTTTGCCAGCACAGATGCATTCATATCAAACATAAACATAAAAAAGGCATTACAGTGTTAATACTTCATCACGTTTGTTTATATAGCTCATTTAAAAGAACAAAAGTTGACCACAGTGCTGCACATAGTGCTATACAGGATAAAAAAACAACACAATCAGAAGTCAGCAATTGTCTAACAGGATGTTAACTGCAGCCACACGCTAAGGAAATGAGATGTGTCTTTACTGGGGAGTAAACCAGTCTACTGTCGTTGTTTGTGTGGTCAAAAATGTTGTTTCTTGGTGGCATGATGGTGTAGTTGAAGAAATCCTTCGCCGACAGTCTTAATGTATAACATAGTTTATTTACAAAAAAGACAAGGTCAAAACCGATGCTTTTTAAAGCCATCGGGGGACAGAAGGCCCAATCTTCCTAACTCCCCTAGACAAAGAGAAGAACAAAGTTTATATAGTATAGTGTTGGCAACCCCCCACATTCCTAACTTTCCATACATGGCTAAGAAAACAGCTTCAGGCTCCAAGCTATAGCTGGACATATGGTCAGCGCCTTATATGGCATGCCAGAGATCCTGCAAAGGGCCTTCTGTGCATTCCTTTGTGTGGGGGATGTTTACATCACATTTCCTCTGCCTGAGCCCTTAAGGAAGATGAGACAATACATGCATTCATTTTGTGTGGGATGCCAAACCTTTACATTAATCTCAAATGGCCTTTTACACAAACAGTAAAGACTTTAAGGAAAGAGAACACATATGCATACATAGAATTTTAACATGACAGTGCAGACACTACACTACCCTCTGGGCTGTGCAGATATGGAGAGGAAGACCACTCCGAAGGTTTGGTGCTGCTTACATTTCCTTTTAGTGGGAACAGTGATGTTTTTGCCAGCGCATCAAAATCTGGTTTTCGTTTTGTTGTAGCAATTCTTAGAACCCTCGACATCGGTCATACCTGCGATATGATTTGATTTGTGCAGTTCTGGACCCATTTCTGGTGGGGAGTATTAAAAAGACCCCCCCGCTTCAGGTGCACCTCGTAAACTCAGCATCTGTATATGCTAAAAGTCATGAGGGTCCTTTAAAGTTTTTCCCCTCCAATGACATAAAAACATCTGCCTTCACTTTATTTATTTTTCTTTTGTGAGCTTTTTAATCATTTATTGCTACAATTTAAAAAATTAACATAGTTTCTAAAAATTCTACATTAAAACAAATTGAATTTTTATCATGAACTTGACTACAAATATGTGTTTATCAAATCACCAGGAGCCTTCAACAGTGTTGAACCATCCATTTATTTCCTTCAGGAAGTGACCTCCTGAAGTCTGTTTGAAGGAGTCGCTGCTATGATGCAGAGGACGAGGTTAACAAATGCTGATGGAACAAGTGATGATGAAGTAAACAGAGCTCATATCTGCAATCACTGACAGTTAAAGCACATTGTGCTGCTTCATGTGCAGCTCCTGGTGATTTGGGACAAGAAGAATGTTTTGATCATCTTGTGGATTAAATGCTGGATTTTATTTTGTCTACAGAAGTTTGTCCACCTGTGATCAATCACATTGATTTTATTTTCTTGTGTACTGGTTGGGTTCATTTGGAGGTTTAAAGCTGCAAAAAGAATAAAGTGTAACCATGAAGATAATTTAAAAATGTCTCCAGAGTCAAACACAGCTGCAGCATCAAAGCCAGGAAGGAAAGCTGGTAAAAACTGTTGAATGTGTTGAAGGCCCATCATTAAAGCTCAGGTAGATCTGACTGGAATTACAGTTGTTCCTTCTATCAAATGAATGTTCAGCACAGAGTCAATTCAGATGTTCTCCTGTTTTATTTCTATATTTGCTTTCTGTTGGATCCACTGTATGTGATGATGGAGGCTTAGTCAAATGATCCAAGTCCAGGAATCACAAAGCTCTGAGAACAGAGAATATTTAATCATTTATTGCTTTCAGTGAGACATCGAGCTTGCAGGGTCAGACCTGTGAGCCTTCTCATACACTGTTTTTATACGGCAAACTTTAGCAAGCTCAGAGAAAAGAAACACACAATCACTGACTCACAATCTGTCCTGTTATCTCTGTCTCCATAGTGGGAGGAAGGTTATTCCTACAATACACAACAGCTGTCTGTTCATAATATTATAACAAGAGATTCAAGAGTGTTTTATTGTCATGTGCACAGTAAACGGTCACTTACACTGAACAATGAGATTCTTACTCTGCACTTCTTCTGCTCCGGCTCAATAATAATACATATTAAAATGTATAATGGTATAAAAACAGAAAGCTTATATAGATGAGGTAAACAGAGCAAGTTGCAGTGAATGAAGTGTGTTTGTGCAGTGGGACAGCAGTGGGTCACTGTGTAAAGTGTCATTTGCAGTCGAAAGTACAAAGCAGAGCACTGTGTGTGTGTGTGTGTGTGTGTGTGTGTGTGTGTGTGTGTGTGTGTGTGTGTGTGTGTGTGTGTGTGTGTGTGTGTGTGTGTCAGTCCTCATGTCAGAGGTGATCTGACACTCCGATCCCGCCGCCCTGATGGCAGCAGTGTAAAGAGGCCATGTTGTGGGTCTGTTGGATCTTTTATAATGAAACTTCTTCCACTTTAATTTGGTCACAGAGCTACACAGTGATTATAATTACAAAGCATTTTTCCAACATGGACACACTTAGTCCTCCTTTCCACCGACGGGGTTCCGGTACCGGTGCCCGTTTTTGAACCGTTCAGTGGTTTTTGCACCATGAACACAGTCGGTGCTCGGCCGAAAAACGGGTTCAACTCCGGCCCCACAAACTAGCTGGTCTGGAACCAAGAACGCGTGATGAAAGCGTCAGAAGGGCGTGACTCTGCCGTCTCAGCATCACGTTTTCTACCATATTACATGTATTACAGGAGAAAAGAAGCAATTTTCACGGCTGTGAATTAGGTTGGGCTCTAAGGCTGAACTTGCTGCTTTGTATCAGTTCATATCACAGATAAAAGGACACAAACTTGTCGTCTAATCGCTGTCTGTGTTTCCCTCTGTGCTGCACACAGATGCTGCAGTAGTTTGGTTTGGACCCTAAAACGTATTTGCAGCACAGAAAGGGGAGCGTGTTCTCCCACGTTTGTGCGCTTCGGCTTCGTGTCCAGAGGCCCCGCCCACACTCATACGTAAAGGAGCAGTTCACAGAAACGCGGCGGGAACGCGGGGCCGTTCTTAAGAGTTTCACCGGTTCATTGAAACCAGCACTGGTACGAGCACCGGCTCCCCGGCGGTGGAAAAGTAGAATTAGTCTGGTCCAGCAGCTTTGCGGGTGTTCTGTGTATGAAAGAGTGTGTTTACATCTCTCTCAAGTATGGACAGAGGCGTCATGGCAGTAACAGGCCTGAAAACCTCCCAGTCGCTGCAGTCCAGCTCGAACAGGGACTCCAACCACAAACCTGTGGGTTACTAGTCGGCTCTTCAGACCTTCTGTCTTTGTTTCAAACAAGTTTCCCACCTACTGTTTCCAGACGCCCACCCTAACATAGCAGGCTGGAACCGGCCGTATCCCACAGAAGTGTATAAATCCAAATGCAGCCTTAAAGGGCTCATTCCCCCAAACAGTGCAGTGTGGTAGCTTCTAATAAAGATCTGTTCTCCTGCAGCTGATCATCAGGAGGAGGAGAGTCTGACGGAGCAGCAGAGGAACATTTTCAGCCTCTACAGAGGAAACAATGAGTTCAACACAACAGGTGAGAAAAATCTCAGTGTTACACTATTATTGAAACTGTGTGACTTCATCAGCTGCTGCTGGTTTGGTTTATTATGGTCCCAGTTAGCACTGAAGTTACAGCAAGACCAAAGAAAAGGTCACATTTTAAATTTTTCACTGTGGAGTTTGTCATTGTGATGAGAAACTCAAAGGAGACACAGCTGATAACTGCTTTGTTATCACGGTTCTAGCCAGAAATTTTTCAGAGGTCAGCGTGTAGTTACATTTCTCGAGGTGCATGTCAGGTCAGGTTCAGAGAGGATTTTCAGTTATGTACGTAGGACCGACACAGAGCTCTAAATCTGGCCTTTTTACATCGAGAGAGTGATAATTTTTGCATATAATCCAGAAGAGTTACACGTATTTATCATGCATTTAATGTGTCAAAGAGTGCAGTTTACTTCCACTAATGGGTTTGCAGAAATCATAAAAACTTACACAACAAAAACATAATCCAGATGTTTTATCAATCAGCTGCTAAAAGCATTTCTTAAGTTCGAATATCAGCCACCATGTTGTGAGCATAAGCTATCACATTTTTTAATGCAACAACAGGAAGTGACATCATCTTGCTGGGAACTGTAGTTATTTTTCATAGCTCCTCTGGTGCTGAAAACTAGTGTTTGACTATGGCTTTTCTCTGTTCTTCGTGTTGCTGATCAGGTGGTTGATGAAGAACCTCCAGCTATTTCCCAGTAAAGGTTTTAAGGTGGTTACAGGAACAAGAGCTGCTTTTGCTCCACCTGAGCTCACCGTCTCAGTAACGGCTCCACCTCTTTGCGTGTGCAGACAGACGGCATGTAAAACAGCTGCTCTTGTGGGTTTTTTTGTAAAACTGGGGGCTGCATGAGCTTAATGCCTTTAATGCTTTTTAGTCATAAAAAATATTTTGACGGAGCCCCTCGGTAGTGAAGTGGGGTTGAGAGGGAGACTTCCAGACCGAACAATCGCTAGTGCTAATGGCAGCCCCCGCTAGCAAACTGTGGTTATAGCGATCTGGTCTGGTGGCTACAGCTGACATAAAGAAAAAATAACAGCTGACCTTCTCTGCACAGCGAGCACAACACACACACACATGCACACGCACAGCACAGAGCCACAAAGATGTGGAAAAATAGGTCAGAAAACTTGATGGAAATCCATCACAGCGATGGACAACCTTAATGCTGCTAATGTGGATGAACTGCTCCAGTTACACACAGACACCCGAGCTGCAGTTAAAACAACAAATTGAAGCAACAGATTTATGTCGAGGATTTTTTATAATGGAAATATTTAATCGTTGCAGCCCTAAAATTTGCATTAAATTTTCAATTTGTGTATTAAAATACATGAATGTTGGTATTTAACTTTCATACTGGGATCTTCATTTTTCATTTTGATTTTGACTTTTCCTTCTCAAGCACACGCACGACCGTAGCAAGATCACGTGTGCGCATTGTGAATGAAACTGCTCGTGCCCTGTGGTAGATGCAAATTGTGGTGAAATGACACAGGTGGGAGTGGCGATAATGGCAGCAATCTAGCCGGGTGCAGCGAGTCTGCGGTGTGCTTCTGTTTGCTAATTGCAATGAAAGCAGAGTTCTGAAAGTGAAGCGGTGAAATCCTCGGCCCTGCACTAGGGTGCCTTAGCAAGGCTTAGTGCGTGGCGATCAACCGCTGGCTAGAACACTTATTTTTTGTCATTAAGAGATACAGTCGTAGTAAAAAGAAAGTACACACTCTGTCAGTTTTGAGGTTTTACATATCAGGACATAATAAAAATGATTTGGTCTCAACAGATTTTACCACTACCAGGTGTTTGGTGCCATGCTCCAACCTCAGGTCTAAAACTAGTATCAATGGAAGGAGTTTGAAGGTTCAGGTTGTTCCACGAATGCATTTCACTCACTGCCTCTGTTTGTATCTCTGTCACTGTAGGACCAACATGGACGGAGAAGTCAGCGCTCTCAGGAGGCTGACAAACCTCACACAGAGAAGAGAGAAAAAGAATACACCTGTGATCAGTGTGGGATGGATTTTAGTAGTAAGAGCTCATTAAAAAATCATCAAGTCATCCACACTGGAGAGAAACCGTTTAGCTGCGAGTTGTGTGGAAAGTCTTTTACCCAGGCTGCAAGCTTAAAAGCACACCAACTCATCCACACTGGAGAGAAACCATACAGCTGTGATCAGTGTGGGGCGGATTTTAGTAGTAAGGGCTCATTAAAAACTCATCAAGTCATCCACAGTGGAGAGAAACCATACAGCTGTGATCAGTGTGGGGTGGATTTTAGTAGTAAGGGCTCATTAAAAATTCATCAAGTCATCCACAGTGGAGAGAAACCTTACAGCTGTGATCAGTGTGGCAAAGCCTTTTCTCTTAGTACCACCTTACGGCGGCATCAAGTTACCCACTCTGGAATTAAAGCATACAGCTGTGACATTTGTGGAAAAACTTTTACCCGCATAGGGAACCGAGATAGACACCTACGCATTCACACTGGACACAATGCTTACTGCTGTGATCAGTGTGGCAGAAAGTGTGCAGCATACTCAGATTTACGCCGTCATATATTGACCCACAGTGAGGAGAGACCTTATCACTGTGACCTGTGTGATAAGACTTTTAAATTTCCACAGTCCCTGAAAGAACACCAACAGATCCACAGCAGAAAGAGACTCTACAAGTGCAGTTACTGTGAGGTATGTATTTTAGCCTGACTGTTTGGAACAACTCTCCTCATTAAATTGTGTTAGCATGTTAGCAATTCTACTGCATGTAGCACTGGGAGAATCATCACATTTTAATTTCAGTTATGATTTTTTCTTTCATGATCACACAAATCTAAATTATTACTTTTTGTAGTGCCAAACATTATTATCACTGTAATATTTTAGATTCTGGCAGTTTCCTGGCAAATCATGGTTTTAGGGCTGCAGCTATTGATTATTTTATTAGTCAAGTATTCTATTTATTAATCAACTGATTACTCGAGTAATCGGATAAGTAATACTCACAAACAGGGGTGGATGGAGCAGCTACAAAGTTTTCTTTTCTTCACTTACTGGTCAGGTGGTTGATGAAGGACCTCCATCTGTTTCCCAGTAAAGGTTTAATGGTGGTTAGGACGCTAGAAAAGCATTTTCTTTCACTCCATCTAAGCGCACCGTCTCTCTAACTGCCCTTTGTGCAGACAGACTGCATGTAAAACAGCTGACTGCTGTTGTTGTGTTATCAGTGTTTATGTTGAAAAACTGGGCGCTGCGTGAGTGTAATCTTGTAATGCTTTATATTCACAAGCATTCTCCTAAATACATTTCTACTGCAGGTCTATATTTAGTCACTGACCAGGAATTAAAGTATAAAAAATATTTTGACGGGATGGGGTCCTTCCGGTACGGGACGATCGCTAGTGCTAATAGCAGCACTCGCTAGCAGTATTATGTCTGTGGTTATAGCGATCCGTTCTGGGAGCTGAAGTAGAGAAAAAATAGCTGAAATTCTCAGCACAGCGAGCACAACAAACACACAGAGAGCGGTGGAGGCGGAAAAACATGTCAGCGATGATCCACTCAGTGTTAAAGGGAAGCCGTCGCAGTGATGGAGAACTGTTTAGAATCGGAGGGGTTTTTTCTAACTCCTGATTCCAGTCCAGTAGGTGGTGGTAATGCAGCTCTAAGCTGGTTTGTCTACTGCCATTAAACCCACAAGAAGAAGACAACTACCGAGAACTGTAATGGTGCTGATGTGGGTGAAACGCTCCACTTACACGGAGACACCTGAACGCTGCAGAGTTTTAACAAAGCAGCAAAGCAGCAAATTTGCTTCGAGGATTTTTTATAATCATATTATTCGAGTTGCTCGAGGAATCGTTGCAACCTTGTATTACTATTATTATTTCTGCATAAATGGGCCTTTATGTTGGTTTACAGTGGCTCCTTCTTCAGTCAGGTCCGTATAGAATTTTAAAAAATTGAATGTCCTAAAAGAAATTCAAAGTATAAAATAAAACCAATAGAACACATAAAAATCATCTCCTCGTATGCTCTATTAGCACAGTTTAAACATTTGGCACAGGGAATCTGTCCTGAACGGGCTGCCTGTTGTGTAGTTTACTTGTGATATTCCTTTTTGTCTTATATATGGCTTGTTTATGTTAATGTTTCCACAGTGGAAGTGGAAGTGGGCCTTTCAAACCATTTGATATTATTCTTCCAGTCTTTGATACACAAATTCTTCTCTCTCCAGGCACAAACAGCTGTAAGCTATGTTACCACAGACAGTGTAAAGAGATGGACACAGTTTCTGTTGCTTCATCTACTGATTTCTAATGTCCCAAATTGAATGCTTGAGAGTGACATTTCCACAGTTGCCATCCTGGTTCGAGAAAACTTGATGTGACAGGATGGGTGGGTCTGACCAGGGTTATAGTTTTGAACATTACATTATAGTTTAGTTTTAGTTCATTTTTACTTTATTTTTGCTCTAATTTAGTTAGTTTTAATTTGTTTTCAGAGCTGTTTTGCTTGTTTTTATTTTTGGTTTAATGCTTAGTTTTCATTAGTTTTAGTTTTTCATACTTTGTCAGGTTAATTATAATTAATTTGTACTGATAGTGTTCTGTTCTGTTCGGTACTGTATAATGCCAGTTCTTTACCAGTTTACAGCCACCACGGGCATCCGGTCAAGGATGAAGGGAGACATTTAAGGTCCAAATTCTTCTTTAATAAAGCTGAGTGCGGTCTACCGGAAATACAGAATGCAAATCAAAAGGGGATGTTAATAGACAAACATAATAAACAATCATTTCAGTTCCTCCAGTAGAGGGCAGCAAGTGACCACAATATTCTTCTAAGCGCCTAATTCAGTTTAAACATATATACATATTTACATCACTCCAATGAACAGAATTCTGTTAAATTGCTACACTATCAATATCGCCAATAATTATACCTTACGAACAGTTCTAATAACGAGACAGTGCCCAGACTTTCCCAGTCTCGTTGCTAAATATAAATGTACACAGAAATGAAATGAAGGATCCTCTACCTAACCGTTTGCAAATACAAATACAGAGAAACTTACTTTTTTCTCATTTACACGCTCTCAACGTCTTCTTCAACTCCTCAACTCAACGCTTGACTATAGCTTGCAGCAGTTCCCCTCATGCCTGATTGCTCCCTGATTACTAATGTGCACTCTTCTCCAGCAGCGACTGCTACTGCTCCCTTCGTGGGCTCTTAAAGGGCTACACATACACATGCACTTAGGCCAATTTTAATAGATAGTACAAATTAATTATAATTATAGACATAAAAATCAGAGGTTGCCCTAATTTGTAAAAGAAGGAAAATGCTTGGCTTTCATTCACAAAAACCCCCCCAGTCTATTTTCAGTGATTCCACCCAAAATAAATAAATTGCATATAGATCAACAGTTACAGTGAATGTAAACACTACATATACACATAAAAAAAACCCACAATCCTCCCAATTGTCCTGATATACACCCTACAACCTCCTCGCAATCAATTTCCCCAAACCCCAAACACAAAGGAACCCAAAGCCTACCACAAAGCGAATATCACGAATATCAGTAAACATTGCTCTTAACCACCGTGTAACGCCGTGAAAGCCCATCGAGACATACATATTTACATCTAAACGGCATATAATACGAATAAAAACTTAGACTTACTATGAAACGCCTTCCGAGTAACAGCTGTTCGTTCGCGTTCATTCCACAGCGATAAAACGGTCGAATCAGTGACAAAGTCCTCTAATAAATAATAATCCACTCTTGTGAGTCACTTTGTCACTTTGTTGAAGAAAAATAGCTTGTTTTGAGATATTTATACAATCCGTTAGTGAGACTCTCGAGTTACTACGGCGCACAGAGTCTCACTTCCGGCTTGACTTTGTGCACGTAATACGTACTCATTGTGCAGCAATGGGAAAACCCATTTCATAACATGATTGGCCAAATGAGGTGTCAATCCAATTGAGAGGGTCTAGTCTGTCATATAAAAGCATCATTAGGGCAGACTGCAGCGTTACTGTGACGGTATAAGGCTTCAAAGTCGGAAAGGACCACAAATGTCCTGCGGGCGGGACACTGCCAGTTAACAGGTTAAAGACACACATGAACATTAACAGGGCGGAACAAAGAAAAAAATCCAAAACCCAATAAACTCTACAATAAACTTTTATGTCAGTGTAGTAGATTAACAGCACCTATAGGTGGTGTTTAACATTAGAAGACTATGAAGGAATATTTAAAAAAAAATTGTGCATTTTGAGAATAAAGTTAAAATTTTGAAAAAAAGTCAATATGCAGATTTAATTTGTTTCATGTGGCATTGTGGGCAGGTGCTCACCTTGCAACTGGAGGGTTGCTGGTTCAAGTCCCTGTCTGAGTGACATGCTGTCATTGTGTCCTTGGGCGAGACACTTAACCCACATTGCCTAAGTGTGAATGTGGTTGTATGTTTTGTGGTGGTCGGAGGGGCCGTAGGCGCAAATTGGCAGCCACGCCTCTGTCAGACTGCCCCAGGGCAGCTGTGGTTACATTAGTAGCACCACCAGGTATGATTGAGATGTGTGAATGAATAGTGTCTAGAAAAGCGCTATATAAGACTAATGCATTATTATTATCTACTATACCCTCCAGAATGTCTTGTATTATGATTTAGTGAAACTATACTTCAGAATCGGTTTTAGTAACAAAGAAATTATTTCTCTTTTAGTGCACAAACACGATGTAGTGATAACTATGAGGTAGTGTTGTAGTCAAGACCACCTAACCTGAGACCGAGACAAGACCAAAACTTTTAGGGCCCAAGACCGAGCCGAGACCAAGACCGAGGGAGGGCGAGACCAAGACAAGACAAAGACCAGTTCCCACTCTATATGACACAATAAAATGTGAAACATGATCAAAATCACTTCTCAAATTGATCTGAAAGAACATTCCCATAAAATTACCCTGATATTAAACACTCACAGCTGAAATAAATATAACCATCTTTGGGTGACTTCCATCATTATTCACATAATGTAAAACAATTATTCATAGTTCATCACAATAGTATTTACTTTTCTCTGCCTTTCATAAACAATACATAACGTTATGTTGTTTTTAAACCAACATAAGGCTTTGTAAAAATGGGTGCTAGTTCAAAACCACATAGCTAAATGTGTCATGAATCGGCTGTGTGGAAGGCAAGAAGGAGGTCCCCAATGCAGGACACGACAAGCAGAGGTAAAACTTTAAACTCAGCTTTATTGGCTGAAAGGCAAACAAAAAGCTGGACTGGACAGGATCACTGGCAAAAGCTCAGAACAAAAACAAACGTGACAAGAGTTCCAGAAACAAGGCAAAATAGAATGGCTTTGTTGTCATTATACAGGATGTACAATGAGATTGGAGAAACAGGACACAAGAGGCAAAGAAAACAAAAAGGGCCACGTAGTCCAAACAATAACAAGAAAGAAACAAAAAGGCGGGTGGTTGCGTTGCAAGCAATGTGGCTCTCCAGGTCTATGCCAGGGGCCTGGAAAGGAGGGTCCGCCTGTTAGTCGAACCTCGGATCCAGGAGGAACAATACGGTCTTCGTCCTGGTCGCGGAACGCTGGAGTATGGGGTATCCGGCCGGTTGTTGTGGGCCATTCAGTCTCTGTACAACCACAGTGAGAGCTTGGTCCGTATAGCCGGTAATAAGTCAGATTCGTTTCCTGTGGGTGCCTGTGGACTCCATCAGGGCTGCCCTTTGTCACCAATTAAGATTTCTAGGGGTAGCCAGGTGACAGAAGGCTTCTTCCTTGGTGGCCTCAGAGTCTCATCTCTGCTTTTTGCAGATGATGCGGTCCTGTTGGCTTCATCAGGGGGTGGCCTCCAGCTCGCAGTGGAACGGTTCACAACCGAGTGTGAAGCGGCCGGCATGAGAATCAGCACCTCTAAGTCTGAGGCCATGGTCCTCAGCCGGAAAAGGGTGGAGTGCCCTCTCCGGCTCAGGGATGAGTTCTTGCCCCAAGTGGAGGAGTTCAAGTATCTCGGGGTCTTGTTCACGAGTGACGGGAGAAGGGAACGGGAGATCGACAGACGGATCGGGGCTGCTTCTGCAGTGATACAGATGCTGCACCGGTCCGTCATGGTGAAGAGGGAGCTTAGCGTAAAAGCGAAGCTTTCAATTTACCGGTCGATCTACGTTCCTACCCTCACCTATGGTCACGAGTTTTGGGTAGTGACCGAAAGAATAAGATCGCGAATACAAGCGACAGAAAGGAGTTTCCTTCGAAGGGTGGCTGGCCTCACCCTTAGAGATAAGGTGAGGAGTGCGGCCATCCGGGAGGGGCTCAGAGTAGAGCTGCTGCTCCTCAACATTGAAAGGAGCCAGTTGAGGTGGCTCGGGCATCTTATTAGGATGCCTCCTGTCTGCCTCTCGGGTGAGGTGTTCCGGGCACGTCCCACAGGAGGAGATCCCGTGGTAGACCCAGGACGTGCTGGGGACATTATATCTCTCGCCTGGCCTGGGAACGCCTTGGGGTCCCTCCGGATGAGCTGGAGGAGGTGGCTGGGGAGAGGGAAGCCTGGTTATATGTTATGTGTCACATGAAGGTACAACAAAACACTGTGTGTGTGTGTGTGTGTGTGTGTGTGTGTGTGTGTGTGTGTGTGTGTGTGTGTGTGTGTGTGTGTGTGTGTGTGTTGGGGGGAGGGGTGTGCCTGCTCTGTGCTGTGACAGGAGTGGCACTTAAACAGTCAACTCCCATCCTTGATGAAACCACAGCACTGCATACAGGAGAGAAACTGAAGCTAAAGCTAAAGTATCAGTCTTATTACATTTGTATTGATCAATACCAATACCAACGTTTGTATCGATATTGTCGATATTTGGATCGATCTGCCCACCAGTTGCTCAATGTACTAATAGCAGAGAAACAGCTTACTTATTTGCCGTCATTGCTAGCCATGCTACTTACAGTGTTCTAGCAAGAAATATTTTTTAGCTAATGATAATTAGTAAGCTAACGCTAACCAATAAATGCTGCTCCCGCTTGTTAATTGAGTGACGGGGTCTACGATGCAACTGGAAAGCACCTCTGAAGTCTAGGCAGTACAGTAATCCCTCGCTACTTCGCGGTTCGCTTTTCGCGGACTCGCTGTTTCGCGGGTTTTCAATCAATATTAGTGTAAAATATTTACTGCGGTATTTTCGCTGTTTCGCGGGGTTTTGTGGTACTCGTTCTTCACGTCTAGTACGCACACTCCTGTATTTTAGCCCTCTGTCCCGCCGTCCTCCCGTATTATTATTTTCCCGTATTTTAATATAATAAGTTTGAAAAAGTATTCCTGCCGCTCCAAACTGAATTCTGTCACTAGCCTTGCGAGAACTGCCACCTGCCTGGGAGGCAGTTCTCGCGAGGTTAGCGTAGACAGCGGGAACAAACGCGGAAAAACAACTTGACCTCGATTGGGCTCAGTGTTGCCAACTTAGCGGATTTTCAAACCCCCGTAGTGACCTTTTTTCCCCAAAAAGCGACAGTGAAATCCTCCGCTGTCACTGTGTTCTGTGTACATAAAGCCTTCTTACTGCGTCCCTTCGTACACTTTGGCATCGCCCGAACCAACCCCCGAACCTCACTTAAACACTGAGACTGCCCACCCGTTCCCTCCGCTCCCATCCCCGGTCCTCGCTTCGGCCTTTCTCGTTTTCTTACACAAGTTGGCAACAGCGGCCCAGATAAAGGAGGAGGGTTGAACTTAGCTAGCAGTCTCACCCCACATAAGTGTTTTTGTTTAAATTTGATATTCTAACATTAAACAATACGGGACAAAGTAGATGTATGTAATGTCGGTCCAGGCAAAGTTATTAAGTTATTTCATAAAGTTTATTTGTAGTTATAAACATATTTAGGGTGTGTTTTCTGCACTATTTGTCTCTCCAAAGATGCTTTTTCCTCTCTCCTACAGCCTCGATTGCAACTCCATGCAAATGACCAATTATGCAAATTGGGCAGTGACGTCATATAGCGACTTCTATTTTCAGCGGTGGAAAATTTAACGTATTTTTAAATACAAAAATTGACAGGTATGGTAGTACGTGTTGTACAGTAATGTATATATTTGGTGTATAAGTGTGTGGGGAGGGTTTATAAAAACTTAAAATAGGGTACAAGTATTAAAATAAATATAGCGTCCCTACCTCATGGATTTTCACTTATTGCGGGTGGTCCTGGAATGTAACACCCGCGATAAGTGAGGGATTACTGTAATCACAGTCTTTGTGAACCTGTAGTTACATTTTTCGAGGTGCAGGTCAGGTTAGGTTCAGAGAGGATTTTCAGTTATGTACAAAGGACCAATGCAGAACTCTAAGTCAGATTAAATCAATAGAGTGATAATTTTTGCATATAATCCAGAAGAGTTACATTTATATATCGTTCATTTAATGTGTCCCAGAGTGCTGTTTCCTTCCACTGTGTTTGCAGAAATCACATAGAAAACATACACAACAAAAACATAATCCAGATTTTTTTAATGATCAGCTGCTGAAAGCATTTCCTAGGTTGGAATATCAGCCACCATGTTGTAAGCATAAAGTATCACGAATGCAACAACACGAAGTGACATCATCTTGCTGGGAACTGTAGTTTTTTGTTTTTTTATTCTTGAAGGCCTCTCATCGCTCCACTGGTGCTAAAAACTAATGTTTGACTATGGCTTTCTGAATACAAGTAGGGCTGCAATGATCAGTTATTTTAATAATCGAGTATTCTATCAGTTTATCAAGTAATCGGATAAGAAATAATTATTCATATTAACAATTCATCAGCATATTTTAACTTCCGTACTGCAGATGTTTCTCTGTGTGATGGAGCAGCTACAAAGTTCTCTGTTCTTCATGTTGCTGATCAGGTGGTTGATGAAGGACCTCCAGCTGTTTCCCAGTAAAGGTTTTAAGGTGGTTACAGGAACAAGAGCTCCTTTGGCTCCACCTGAGCTCAAATCTCAGTAACGCTCCGCCTCTTTGCGCTTGCTGCAGGTGTGCAGACAGACTGCACGTAAAACAGCTGTTGAAGAACAGGTGGCTGCATGAGTTTAATGCTGTAATGCTTTTTATTCACAAGCATCCTCCAAATTACGTTTCTACTGCAGCTCTATTTTTAGTCGCTAATCAGCATAAAAAATATTTTGATGGAGCCCCTCGGTACTGAAGGGGGGTGGAGAGGGGGACCACTGAACGATCGCTAGTGTTAATGGCAGCCGAACCAACCTAACCAATATATTAAAGAAAAAGAAAAGTTAAGCAAAGAAAAAGTGAAAACAGACTCAATAAAACATTTTCATAAGATATTATCCACTTTAAAGGTTTCCGATACAAATACTGATGAGCCTTTACACATCAAATGACAGTTTGTTGTCCAAATATTTGTATTTCTCCACTACCTCTATATCCTGGCCATGAATATGAACAGAAGGATGAAGTTTTCTGAAAACAGTCTTTGATCAGTTCCTTTGTTTTTGATGCATTTATGTCCAGGAAGGAATTCACACACCATGTTACAAAATCGTCTACATACAACCGGGCCGTGGTGACGATCTGTGTCATGGAGCAGAGAAATGATCACTGAGTCATCTGCATGTTTCATTATGTATCTGTCCTGATAGCGGCTCTGACACTCATTTGTGTAGAGAACAAATAGAAGTGGAGAAAGGACACATCCCTGAGGGAACCAGTGGAGGATAAAAGCAACTCTGATAAAATGCTGTTGACTCGCGCTCTCTGTGGTCTATCCATTAAAAAAACCATGAGCCAAGATACCAGAATCAAGATTGTATGTACTAATAAGACGTCTTGATAAAATATGGAGCTGAATGCAATTAAAGGCAGATGAAAAATCTATAAAAAGGAAATGGAAAAAATTACGTGCAGCATCCAGATGCTCCAGAACCTTGTGGAGCAAAGTGCACACAGCATCCTCCACACCCCTCCCTGTTCTATAGGTGGATTCGAGGGGGTCTAATTTTGTCTCAGTGGCACAAAAGATTTCATTTCTCACAAGTTTCTCAAATATTTTCATTACAAGAGAAGTTAAAGCTATGGGACGATAATCATTTCAGGATTCAGGAGCTTTAACTTTGGGCACCGGTACAATAGACCCTTTTACTGTTTGTAAACAATGATGACGTAGGTAGCGATGCAGATGCGTTTTGGAAACGGAAATACGGCAATTCAATAGCGTTTCAATCTACGAGAAGAGATTTTCAATGAAAGATCGATAAAACTACCTGCAAAAATTCATTGGTTAGCACTGCTGCCTCACAGTTAGAATAACATCTGAAAGGTCTGGGTTCAATTCCACCTTGGCCCAGGCCTCTCCCTCTCTCTGTGTGGAGTTTGCATGTTCTCCCTGTGCTTGTGTGGGTTTCCTCCGGGTACTCCGGTTTCCTCCCACATTCCAAAGACATGCACTTACTGGGGTTAGGTTGATTGGCTACATGGGTGTGAATGAGAGCGTGAGTGTGAGAGGTTGTTTGTCTCTCTGTGTTGGCCCTGGCGACCTGTTCAGGGTGTACCCTGCCTCTCGTCCTATGACAGCTGAGATAGGCGCCAGTCCCCCCGTGACCCTGAACAGGATGAGCGGAAGCGGATGGATGGATGGATGGATGGATGGATGGATGGATGGAGGACTCTCTGAGGCCAGCGATGCCTCACCTGTAAATAGCTACACTACAGTATAAAAGCCAAATAGCCTACCAGCTAATGCTGTTTACGTTAGATACCCGACATCCCGGTATAACCAGAGTCGATAAATAACTTTACCGGATATAAAATGGGCGCTTCAATATTAATAACTGACTGTTTTAGGGAAACATGCCTGTACACGGCCAGTTCTTCATTAAAATTGTGAATGTTAACTTGGTTGTAAAAAAAATATTCAAATCATTTGCTGGTTCTGAATCAGACAGACCTCCAAAAGAAATGGGACACTTCCTGGGTTTCAATCTCATAATAGACTTAACACCCTTCCAAGAAGGGTACAAGTAATTATGTTAAAAACTAGTACTAATAGAAGTACTGGTTCAACTTCTTTACTTAAGTAAAAGTAAAAAAGTACAGGCTCTGAAATGTACTCAAAGTAAGAAAGTAAAAGTAGTTCTTTGGAGGACGTTTCTACCTGCTATTTTTGTGTAAAGTTAACTGAACCTCATTATATATTATTGTAAAAATATAAAATAATACATGAGAATACAAATGTTATTCCAATCTAAATTTTAATCCTAATGATGCTCTCAGCTTGAATCTGTTCTGTAGGACACAAACTGTTAAAGGGAATTTAAACACAGCTCTGTTCTCTGTGTCCTCCATAGTAGAGGGTGACTGTGCCTCCACCTAAACACCAACATGAGGATACTCAGGGGTTACAGTGGGATTCAGAAGGTGGAGGAACCCTAAGATCAGCTGTAGTGTCTCTGCATGGGGAGAAGAATCACAGCTTTCTATTGTAGCTGCAGTAAATGATGTTGGTGTGCAGGCTGTGATCAGCTGACCTGCTGCTCTCTCCTTCCTCTTTCTTCCATCTTTCTCCATCTGAGTGAAGTTATCGCTCATTCTTTGCTCTCCCTATAAATAAAGTACCTGTTCTTTTAGCTCGCAGACACACTGAGTGACAAACTGCACACACTTTGTGTGCTTTATGTATTCTGTCACTCATGTTTCTCACCGTTCCCGTGTGTAGCTTTTATGTAAAGCACAAAGTCCTCTAGCTGTTTCCGGTCTCCGAGTGAGCTTTGCAGGAGCCCCTCCCTCTACTGTGTGTCTGTACCCCCCCCCCCCCCCCCCCCCCCTGCACTGACCAGAAATGCTAACTTTTCTCAGACGCGTTAAACATAAAGTAATGAGTCTGTTTTAAACATGTAAGAAGCAGAAAGTACAGATACTTGTGTAAACATGTAGTGAGTAAAAGTAAAAAGTAGTCAGAAACATAAATACTCAAGTAAAGTACAGATACCTGAAAAATCTACTTTGTTACTGTACTAAAGTATTTGTACTTCATTACTTCCCACCTCTGATAAAAATGTTGAAGGATTCTCTGACTTACTCTGTCTTTGTGTCTTTGTGTAGAAGCAGAGCCACACAGATGGATCCAGTTCTCAGCCCTGTCGTCGCTGTGGTGGTGGGAAAGAGTTTCTCTGTGACCTTTGTGGGAAAACCTTCAACCATCAGCAGAACCTACAAAGACATCAACGTAGACACACTGGACACAAACTGAACCACTGCAAAGAATGTGGGAGAAGCTTCACCACAGCAAGTGAATTAAAAAAACATGAACTCTTCCACAGTGGGGTTAAAAATCACGTCTGTGACCAGTGTGGGTCATCCTTCACCACTGCAGGTCAGCTTAAAGTACATATACGAATCCACACAGGAGAGAAACCATACAAGTGCAGACACTGTGAAAAAAGCTTCTCACTATCAGGTAATCGTAACGATCATGAAGGTACACATATTGAAGGGAACTACAGGTGTGACCATTGTAACAAGAGCTTCAAGAATCTCAGTTCATACTCCTACCACAAACGATACCACGCTGCAAAGAAACTGTTTCACTGTTACCAATGTCCAAAAACATTCACTTCATTATCTGCTTTGTCCAAACATCAGCGTGATCATGCAGGGCTGAAATCATTCCCATCATTGGATCACAATGAATCTGCAGACACACAAAGATCCTCTTCTGGTTGCAGGGTTAAACTTAAAAACCTTGAGATCCGGCTCCACAGAATTCTGATGGAATCTCCTGTAAACAGTTTCAGCTAATGTTACACTTGGATCTGATGAGGTAGCTCTGATTTCTGGACTTGCAGTGAATAATCTGACATTTAGGAAGCTGCAAGTACAGATATATACATCAAGGTGTTTATTTTTCTTTGAGGAATTTTATTAATCCTTTAAAATGTTATCCCAGATTTCCCAGTTACATTTTAATTATTTCAGAAACAGTAGTATTTAGTAGTAGTACTTGTATTATAGAAATGTCTTTTCTATGATAGGATCTGATATGCCTGTAAACTTCATATATGGTATTGTCTATCACTGTAAGACATGCATTATAGTTGAGGCCCTCTCAGCTGAAACCATTTCTAGCCAATCCTATAGGCATCATAAACCAGATGTTAGAGCCATATAAGACTGAGAGAGTAAGGCAGAGAACAACAGATTGGCATTCCTGTCCCAAATGTGCTGGAGCGTTTATAAGACTACTGTGTTTAATAAGCAGCAGCCATCAATAACTACAGACATCATGTCTCATTAGAATTTAATTACTAAACTAAATATTTCTCACAGGTGACCCTGTCTGTGGTTATGAATATTAGCAGGTCATTAATATCCATTTATACCACTACAATAACCAAGTCAGAGTTCTAGTTTGTTTTTAATTAATTTAAATCTTTCTTTTTCTAATTTTAGTGTTTAATCCAGTTTAGTTTGTTCCAAGTGTGGATTTATATTATTGTAGCTTTTTCTTTGTTTCCTCTTCACTAGTTTGTGTTACTTTTCTTTGTATTGCAGTAATATGTGGAAGTGTTGTCAGGAAGAGGACAGATGTAGGAAGTACAGAGCAGGTATTACAATTCAAACACAGCATCTTTGTGAATGACTCACAGTGATGTAGAAATCCAAGTCTCAGACATCTGCCCACTGAGTTAGCTTTGAATCTTTTTATAATCCTTTTAATGCTTTTGATTTTAGTCATGATGTAAACTTAAACATGATCAGCATTTTAACTCTGACCTAAAGAATGTGGAAAAGAGACTCGTGGATCAACAGGATCTGCAGTCATTCACTCAAATATTTCTCCCACCAGCTGAGTCATATATTTCAGTTCCAGGAAGTCTTCACAGACACAGCATGCAGCGAGTGGATGGAAAGCTGCTGTGGTCATCCCTGCTCCTAAATCCAGTTCTCCCAGGACTCTAAATGATTTCACACCAGCTGCTCTGAAAACCTTCCAACATGAACTGAAACCATCACCAGGATGTGAAACAGCAGCTGCTGTGTCTTTATGTCCAAAAAAGATGTAAACTGAAGCTGAACTGAGGCTGTACTTCTGTGTAATACCAATCTGTACCACAAGATGGAGCAGTGAGTCAGTGTAACCTTTATTTAATCAAAGAAGTC
Source organism: Amphilophus citrinellus (assembly GCA_013435755.1). Lineage (NCBI taxonomy): Eukaryota > Metazoa > Chordata > Actinopteri > Cichliformes > Cichlidae > Amphilophus > Amphilophus citrinellus. The sequence goes on from CM024212.1 coordinate 234,078, forward strand.
GTTCTTATTTCCAGGGGCAGCCTGCAGAAGTCAAAGCCTCTTGAGGAAATGGGGGTGAGGCAGCAAAGAAGTGCTGACAGGTAAAAACAGCAGCACATCAGAAACATCTCAGGAGCTTTTTAAAGTTTGCAGATGATCTGTTGTTGTTGGTCAGCTCCAGGACAGTGAGAGCAGCCATGGCCCAGTCCTCTTTTCTTAATGCTGTTTAATGCTTTGTCTGTTACTGCCTTTGCTTTAGTGTGGCAGGCAGTGGCTGATGTCTCTGTCAGTAAGAAGGCTGCAACACTGACACTGATGAAGATGATGAAGAGCGCCTTGGACCTGTTTGATTTTTGAGACCATAAACACAGATTTTTATTTCCCAGCAGCCAGATGAACAAACGAGTGTTTGTCCTCCATCATGTAGGGTGGATTTGTTCTTCTTTTTCCTTCACTGTGTTTGATTCTGTTTCTGGGATGTTTGGAAAGGTTTTCATTTTCACATGGATGAGCTGCTGAATGCAAACCAAATGTACCTGCAGGAGCAAATAAACTCACCTGAACCTGAAGCCCTCTGATGTTTATGTTGGTGAATGTGACCACACTCACACACATTTCCTCTCACTTTGTATTTGTTAGTCATTAATATCTAGGCCTTATTGTGTAAATGTAACAGAGTTCAAGAGAACAAATGTATATGTACACATGATTGCAGAATAATAATAATAATAATCTAGTTCTAAATTAATGTATTTATCAGATATAATGTATATTACATAGTGAAGGCTTCTGCGATCATGATGGAGGCTTCGATGTCTTTTTCTGAACGATTAAACTTCAGTTTTTTATTGAACAAGAAAAGTAACCGCTGTCAACGGAACAGTTGATCATATCCTAGCAACACCAATTTCCACTATTACTGTCAATATCTGGCTGAGCTTCAGACCGCTCACAAACTGACAAGTGGTGTTTTCGTTTGCACTGCACGCACAAAATCTTCACTCTGCAGTATTTTGCAATATGTTTTGGGCCTAAGCAGACATAATACAATCCTAATTTTTCAGCTTATCTTTCCGTGCACTTACTGTATAATCAGGACAGTTCTCTGGTTTATGGTCATTACTGTCACAATACACACAGGACCGGGGCCCGACGTTGGCCGTGTGCAAAGCTGATGGGATGCTCCACTTTCTGGGTTTATCGCAGGCGTAGGACGGCTTACCCACATGCTTCTGTTGTGGGCTCAGGTCCTTCGATGTGTGGCCTGGTCTGGTAAGCTGAAGCGCCCGTTCTCTGCTTTGTGCTTCATTTTGCAGAAACTGAATCAACTCTGGGACCTTCCATTCATTTGTTGAGTCTGTTTGCCGCGTGTTAGCAAGCGCTATGTCTTCTGGAATGAGCTGTAGCAGCACTGGACAGAGCAGGCAGCCGTACGTATCACTCTGCACTCCAAGGGACTCCACGCTGCGTATCTGGATCTCACATTCATCATACAAGTGCCTTAAAGCTGCAACATCAGAAGATCTTTTCACAGGTGTTAAGTTCAGTAGTTTGGACATGTGGGCACTTATCACAACATCCTTTCTCCCAAAGCGATTCTGGAGTAACTCTATTGCATCATAGTTGACATCTGTCACTGTCAGCCCTGCAATAGTCCTAGCAGCTGTTCCAGTCAGGTAGGATCTGAGGTAAGTAAACTTGTCCGTCTTACATAGTGCATCATTTCTGTGAACAGCTGCTTCATACTGTGACCAGAATTCCTGCCACTGGCTGATTTTCCCATCATACTTTGTTATCATTAGCTTTGGAAGTTTAACAGTTTGTCTTGACTGTGATGAAAATGAACCGTTGCTTACATCACTCACGCACTCTCGGGATGTCTCTAGTGCTCTCCTGTGACCCAATTATGTTGGTGGTGCGAACCTTCCAAGTGATAATCGTTCCATGTAATCCTGTGAGTTTGTTATCTCAGTGTCCAGTTCTTCCATAGGAGTTTCATCTTCTATGCCCTTGTCCAAATCCAATAAAATTTCCTCCTTTGATAATAAAAGTGCCAGGAACTCACGTAATTTGTTAGTGTCTGGACTCTCCTTGCCCACCTCGTCCTCCAATCGGGTCAACAGCTTGGTCGTAGTGGTACGGATGGTCACCCGCTTCCTCTTTAACCGCTCCAATCCTTCCATAGCTCTTCACTTTGTTAAGAAATAAATAAAGTCCTTATTCCCGGGTTTCAGCACCAAGATCTTACATAGTGAAGGCCTCTGCCATCATGAGGGAGGCTTCGATGTCTTTTTCTGAACGGTTAAAGTTCAGTTTTTTTTATTGAACAAGCAACACTGTCAATGGAACATAGATTGTATCCTGGCAACACCAAACAACAGATGACAAGATAGCGACAGAGACAAAACCTGATCCTGTTAGGAACTCTTCAAAATAAAACTCTTCCTTTTTCCAAAATAAATCATACTTGACACTTAAATACATGTCACTTTACAACGTGTAATTATGTACAATCATGTTAAATTCAATGACTATTAATAATCAAGTAAATTATGCTTAACAACGTACAACTGTAAATAAGTCACAACATCGTATGAGTGAGAGCTAATTCTGTCCTGATTTTGAAGTGTGGCGATGTATCTTTTCAGATGAGCGTGCTCTTGAAGAAATGACCCTCACGACACGTCTTTAATGTAAACATGAGGTTTATTACAAAATAGTGTCAAACAGATGCTTCCAAAAGCCATCTGGGAGACGCACAAGCCAGTTGTCCAAACTCAGTTCAGAAAAGAGATCGCAAAGGTTATATAGTGTTGGCCAAACTCCCACATTCCTAACTTTCCCATATATGGCTATAAAGCACAGCTTCAACCATCCCCAGAGGCATAACCTACAGCTGGATGTATGGTCAGTTCCTTATTTGGAAAGCAAGAGAGCCCAAAGGGGGGCCCTTTGTGCAATCACAGATTGGATCATGACATGTATTCTTATGAGTTCCACTTTTACATCATTTATGAACTTACTCTTTTTCAAATGAATCATTTAACTTTTGACCATGGCTATTTTTGCCAGCTGTACATTGATTAATAATCAATACAATGATAAAATCAATCTAGCACACACATCAACAGACAGCACCACCAGCATCCACCACATCATTGTGGAGGTGTGTCTGTGTGAGTGACAGCAACTATTAAAAAGGGCCTTTACAAGGGCCTCTACAAACAAGAAGCTGAAAGCTGGATTTGAACCTGCAACCTCTCTATTTGGATCCACACCCTGAAGCCTGGGAGCTGTCCAGCAGCTGCTCCCCTGATAATGAATCTGAGTGAAGGAGGCGCCAAATCAAAGGAGCAAATGTTCCCAATGAGAAAGCAAAGAAAAGCCAAACTCACTGAAATCAAAGGAGCAAAAACCAAAACAATGGAGCAAAAATGGCAAAAAGAAACAAAGAGAAAGGTTGTTGATGCAAATGAAGGCGAGTCCACATGAATCTGCTGATAGAAACATGAAGCTGTGCTTGTGTGTCTGTGTGCTGACAGCTGTAACACACTCACATGCTGACCTCTGACAGCAACATAAAGAGCAGAGCCTCCATTTGAAGCTGCATTCACACTAAATCATCATCATTTCTTCTTCAGGAACTTGAAGCTGTTTCTCACATTAGACAAAGTGACAGTGTTTCTATCAGAGCTGCATCTGAATTCTCATTAGCAGCATGTCATCTTTGTGAGGCACATTTCCACTAAACTCACTAAAGATGCTAAATGTTCCCTCAGGAGTCAGCAGCTGAATGAAGACGTGATGCTGATCCAGCTTTAAACAAACCAGAGCTGAAAACATCTGAAGCTTTAGACACTTTGTTACCAGCAGCTGTTACACACACACATCATTTGTTCCCATTTCTTTGGTCGATCCATGAAAAATGCCAAAGATAACACAGTTTGACACACATCAAATAGTATTTGTGCAGCAACAAGGTGATCATCACAGAGATATGCGCTGCAGACTTGGACCATCTCAGCATGGTGTGCAGTGTGTCCTTTGGAAATGGAGGAAAGTGGACAAGTGGAGGAGCAAAGAAGAAGAAGAGCTTTGAATGGCTGATGTTGATTCCAGATGTGTCTCTGCTAACTGTGAGCAGCACACAGTTTATCCACTGCTGCAGGAGCTCGTTTTACTGGGACAAACTGGATGCTGCGACGTGTCGCTCATTTCAAAACACTTCGTGTCAGCTGTGTTCATTAAAGTGACATCGTGCAGTTTGTGTTTGCACCTCCAGAGGGCGACAAATCAGCACAGACAGAGAGCTCCATTCAAACTTTGCTGCCATCAGTAATAATTCTTCAAATATGATCATCAGTGTTTGAGCAGCTATGATATCAGGGACCATCTAGACTTGTGTGACAATACTGAACATGTTTGACCCTCCTTCAAGATCATGTGATCCTCTCTCAGTCTGCACTTTCATTGATGAGCTCAACATGTTCAAATGTGCTTTGAAGAAGCTTCAATCAAATCAAGCTTTGATCACAGGATTCATGTGAGCAGCAGATCAACTTTACAAACAATCAGTGGATTTATCTTCTGTTTGACATCAACTTTGATCACTGAGAACATCTGAAGGACCTTGACAACATGACAACATGTTTTTAACCATGAACACACACTGACACACCCAGAGCCTGAAGCACCTGTCAGTCATTTCTTCATATGATTCAGATCACATGGCTCAGAGAATGCAGACGAGCTCGGGCATCATCTTCAACCTGTCATCAGTTTAGGACACAAACAGCGATCTGTTGGTTGATGCTCAGCTCTGAATGAAATCTGAAGAACTTTCTGGACCTTAAAGCAGATGTTCGGTTCTCAGTCAGTTCCTCTGCACTGAAACACTGATGTTACTGTGAGAAACTCTGTAACATCAGAGGGAACATCCAGAACAAGCTGATAATTCCAGTTTGTTCAAGAACCAACATTCAGGTGTGACTGAAGAAGCAAAGCAGCCGAGTTTAGGGTCACGCCAACAGTGAACTCAGTGACTCTATCAATTCAGTGTAATATTTTATATTCAATACTCCCAATACTGCAATAGCACGAGTTCAACTCTTTATAGTTATAATATAAAATATATATAAAGATGCTGAGTCATTGTTGTTATTGTCGCAGTTACTGTTCATCAGATCAGACCTGCTGAACAGTAACTGACTTCTTTCCAGCTATCATAGGGTGAGAAGTACACCTGTACAGGTCACCAGCCTGTCGCAGCGCTAACACAAAGACACACACACCCATTCACACTCACACCTCAGTGCAGTTAACCTAAAACCACTAGTGGAGGTCTCTGACTGTGGGAGGAAGCCTGAGTACCTGGAGAGAAGCTACGCAGACTTTTTTTACTAATTACTTATATTCTTGATTCTTTTCAGTTCTCTATAACTGAGTGTGTGTATATTATAAACATGGTGTTTGAACAGCTTTCAGCACACAGATGACTCACTACTTATCAGTTGGAACACATTTGATGTCCATTGGCTGCATTAATCTCTAAACTCAGTGTTTAGTTCCCATCATGCTCTCTCTCAGACTGTTTCAGGATACGTTTCATGGAGGAACTCTTTTCTTTTTCACATCTACATCCACTTTGCTGAGGAGATGCACAGCTAGCTGGAGCTCAGTTGATGGAAACATTATTAATCCTAATGTGAGCAGATGGATGCTGGAGGGATTTGATGGTTCTCTCCTGAGAAGGTTTGTGAGTCCTGATCTCTGCTCAGAGATGCTGCTGAGCTTTTTAAATGGATGTTTATGAGCAGTGATTAGTTTTCTGATCCTCACACAGGGCAGATATGTGAGCAGTGCACAGATGGAGAAACAGCAGCACAGGCCAGAGGAAATGTTTGATTTAGAGGGAAATATAAACTGGATGGAAACTCTCAGAGGTTCATTTCAGGATCTTTTCTTGTAACCTTCTAGGTTCTCCTCACAGTTCCTACCATAGAACCATCTTTACACTTGTTCTCCAAAACAACACATTTGCCTTTTCCATCACACTGCAGTTTGTCACAAGGAGACTTCTTCATCATCTCTTCATCACTTTAAATCAGAACTCTTAAACATTCACCTCATAAGATTTTATATTTCTGACATTTTCCAGTGTAAATATACAGTATATAATACACAGTATATTCAACAGGTTTTCAGGCTCAGCATATTCTTCTGCTGCTTCCTTTGCTTCCACAGTACAAGAACTGTCATGAACTTTGTCAATAAAAGCATGAGCAGCTGTATATGTCTCTGTGAATTTATATGAACCTACAGTTTCCTCACAGCTTCCAAGCTGCTGCTGCTCTGCTTTCACTGCTCTCAGATCAGCTGGAAGTTGGAACACCTGCAGAGAGCTCCAACAGTCAGAGTGGCCTCATCTCTGTTCACTCCAATGGAGCTTTGTGTGTGAAATATCAGCTAAATCTAATCTAGAAATAATTGTGTGTGTGAGCTCAGGAGGATTGAGCCTGAAGACTCTGCAGTGAGACAGCACCCTGACCCTGAGACTCCCCCTGACAGCTTCAAGCTTCTGATTCCAGTGCTCTGACCTTTGGAAGGAAAAGAAAAGGTCAAAGATGGAGCCTGAATAGGATTCATTTGCATATTTGCTGCTGTTTGAATCCATAGCTGAGATTGTTGTTTGTAAATGAAGCCAAACATTTGTCTCCTCCTGGTGTCGCTGGGATAACTGTACATGTACTCTGATCTGTGAGTGAGTGCAGCACAGCAGCAGAGACTGGATACAAGGAGAAGAGCACAAAGGACACACAAACACTGGGAGACATGCTGTTCATTTGATGAGTTTATTAGAGATTTCCATCATGGAGTCATTGTGGGAACGAACTGCAGGGAAAAGAGCAAAGATCCAGAAATCCAATCCAGAGTTTCTCTGTGACAAACACAAAGATGTTAAAGACACAAATATACATTAATAGTCTTTAGTGACTGTTCATCCACATCAGTGTTTGTGTTGAAGACATCAGTGTTGGTCTCAGTGTGGTTAACAGCAGTCAGCAGTCCAATTAGAAAAAGCTCATTTCAAACACTTCATGCAGTTCATCTTCTCACCAGCAGAGGGCCACAAATCACCATCAATGAAGACTTCAAGGAGATGTTAGTGACATCAGAGCTGCACATCAACATCTGATCAATATGGAAGTTCATGTTTCTGTCATTGGATCAGTTCAAAAGCACAAAGCATGCAAATGTGCTCTTATTGTGAAAAGGTGCTCCTGTTAAGAGCTTCCTTCCTGTCCTGCTTCCATCACAGCTTCCAAAAATGAGTCCAACAGTAAGAGCATGTGGAGAGGTTGGAAAAATGGCATTAAGAAAGAGAAATCAAAGATTTGGATTGATTTGAATGAGCTCAGACTGGTTGAAAATGCAGAGGAGCTGGTTGTGAAGTGAGCTTCAGAGAAACACAACATCCTGATATTCACTGTGAAGCTTTGAGTGGAAAAAGACAGAAAAACAACATGTGGATCCTGGAATAATGGCAGCTTCCATCTTTGAAGGACTGAAGAGGAAGAAGTTTACAAGGAATCATTGAGAACAGTTTCAAACATCAACTGATTGAATCCATGAATGTGAAAACGTGTTTGTGAGTGAAAGAGACAGACATGTACAGACTGAACTATCTGTTCAACAGTCAGAGTGTTTCTCTAACAGGAGGACGCTCTTTACACTCAGCTCAGCACACACACACTGAGGAACCAGACCAAACTCTAAACCCAGGATAAAGAAGTTCAGTGAATGTGGTGTTGAAGGTGTGGAGGTGGATCATAGTGTCAGAGGAGACTCTGTAGAAGGACAGAGTGCCAGCAGGACAGTCCACATACACTGCTACTCTGTTAGAGACAGAGGAGGAGGAGGACGAGGAGGAGGAGGAGGAGGAGATGGATGTTGCTCTCTTATTGTGCCAGACACACTGAGGACCATCATCAGAGCAATACAGACTCCAGGACTGATCATTGTGTCCAAACACACAGTCTTTACTGTCTCCTTTCCTTCTGATTCTTCTGTAACTCACTGATATGAGAACGTTTCCTCTCCACTCGACCTCCCAGTAACAGCGACCAGTCAGAACATCTCTACACAGCAGCTGATGAAGATCATCAAACCTGTCTGGATGATCAGGATATGACTGAACCTCCTCCACACGTGTCACCTTCCTGTTGTTGTCAGACAGTTGTAGCTTTGTGTTCACTGTGTTTGTGTCGATTGTGAGTTGACAGGAATCTGATGGAGAGAACAAACACAATCCAGCTGCAGTTATTGATCCATCATCTGTTCATTGATTGACACTTTGATGATGACTCCTGACATCAGAGATGTGAATGAGTGATGTGACAGTTTGAAGATGGTTGAATGTGTGCTGCTTTGTTTTCATCAATCACATTAAAAACACACTTACACTTCCTCAGACCTGGGATCAGCCATCGCGCTCCAGCAGGCTCCGCCCTGAAAGGAGGAGGGGGGTCAGAGCAGCACAGTCTCTGTCAGCATGCACACATGGACATTACATCACTCTCATACACACACTGTTACACACTGATAAAGGAACAGGCCAACATTTTCAGACATACACTTCAGTCCATGTGAGGATCAAGTGTATAGACTCCAAAACTAATACATAACATGATATTAACATTCCTGGATGTTTAGTACTTTGAAACCTTTGGCTGTATTTATCTGAAGTGGAGAGTAAACTACATGGAGGATTTCAGGCTGCTAATGCTATTATAATATATGCTAATGACATGCAGCCTCCTTCTCACACCTGATTATCTTAACCTAATCATTTGATCATATTATGCTGTGTGTCTGGCTATACCTACTTGACCATTATTGACTAACATAGAGAAAGTGGGGATTCCTCATATTGAGCAACTGACCAGGCCAGTGAACAGCTGGCAGGAACTGAGAAACTGGGGAATCCCACATTTCTAGGTAAAGGGTTATTTTTAGGGTCTATTATTTAAAGGGTCTGTTATTAGTAACATCAGTTCTAGGCTGCAGCCTTACTGATTTGCCAACTTCTGATTGGCTGAGCACTGTCTAACATGTTGGTCAGGGATGACTCATTGCCATAAATGCGGCTGTGACTCATTGATTAATATTGAAGCCATACCTACTACTCAGCAATATTGCTCAAATGTAAACAACTTGGTTGCTTTTGGCATTGGCACAAAAGATTTGGCAAAGTTTCCATGGGCACAGCCTCCATACTCATCTCTGCTACTCAACTGACAAATGCACTTTCCTTAAACCATTTAAAGGGAAATAAACAGGTTTTCCAACAGTAAAAGATCTGCTGCCAGGAAGCATTGATCCAAGAAAGAAAAAGCACTAATTTCTTTCTTTTGTGCCAAGTTTACAATTAAACTTTCACAGGTTAAATATATGTTTTGTTTAAAGCAGATAAGGCTACCATCTAAATACTGGAACTGAAAAACAGCACTAATCCTGTAATGCTGTAAATTAAAAACACACTAATAAATGAAAAAACACATTCACAAAGACCCTTGTGTGGCATGGCTGAAAGCCAGTATCAGTGGAAGAGGTGGAACCCCTCAGGAGGCCAGCTTTGGCTTAGGCAGAAATGGAGTCCCTCAGGAGGCTGGGCAGGATGCCAACATCAGCAAAGATGGAGTTCCTCAGGAGGCTTAGCAGGTGGCCACAAGTTAAGACGAAGACACTCAGACCCAGGAAGCAGGTTACCCACAGGCTCTGGACTCTCTGATTGAGGGTGTTTGGCTGGGCATACGGGCTCAGGTTCAGGCTCAGGTTCAGGCTCAGGATCCACAGACTCAGAGCTTTCAGGCTCAGGTAGAAGTGGAGATGAAGACTGGCCCACGGGCTCAGGTCTCTCTGGCTCGGCTTCTAGTACAGGTTTGGGTGTCATGGGACCCCTGGGCTCAGGAATCTCTGGCTCAAGTAAAGACCGCTCAGGAGGTCCCATTGAGGTCTCTTGTCATTGGGACTCTGACCATGACTGCTCAGCAGGGGCTCCTGTCTTACATTTCCCCATAATTGCCGCAGCAGGCTGGTGTGTTTCTATTAGGGATGCGCCGATCCGATATTCAGTATCGGTATCGGTCCGATCCTGGCCTAAATTACTGGATCAGATATCGGAAAGAAATAAAAAATGCAATCCGATCCGATCCGACCCACATCAGCTGCATTACAGGTCTCCGTCGTCGTCGTCTTCTTCTTGTGGGTTTGCAGTTGACCAAACCAGCTTAGAGCTGCATTACCGTCACCTACTGGAATGGAGTGGGGATCAGGAAATAACCTCCTCAGTTCTCCGTCGCTACAACGGATTCCCTTTGACACTGAGTGGATGATCGCTGACATGTTTTTCCGCCTCCGCCGCTCTCTGTGTGTTCCTGTGTTGTGCTCGTTGTGTTGAGAATTTCAGCTGTTATTTTTTTTCTCTACTTCAGCTCCTGGACATACCGCTAGCGAGCTAGTGATTGTCCGGTACCGGAAGGACCCCTTCCCCGTCAAAATATTTTTGATACTTTAATCCCTGATTAGTGACTAAATATAGACCTGCAGTAGAAACGTATTTAGGAGAATGCTTGTGAATATAAAGCATTACAACATTATGCTCACACAGCCTCCAGTTGTTCAACATAAACACTGATGACGCAACAGCAGCGGTCAGCTGATTTACTGCAGTCTGTCTGCACAAGCGCAAAGAGGCGGAGCCGGCGCGCTCAGATGGAGTGGAAGAAAGTTTTCTCCCTGTAACCTCCATTAATCCTTTACTGGGAAACAGCTGGAGGTCCTTCATCAACCACCTGATCAGTAAGTGAAGAAAAGAGAACTTTGTAGCTGCTCCATCCACCCTGTTTGTTTCACACAGGGAAAAACTGCAGTACAGAAGTTAAAATATGCAGATGAACTGTTAATACGAAAAAAAGTATTTCTTATCCAGTTACTCGGGTAATTGATGGAATAATTGATAGAATACTCAATTACTAAATTAAGCGATAGTTGCAGCCCTACTGAAACATACTATAAGCCAGTGCATCACCTGCTCACATAGGAGCAACAGGATTCAGGTGATAGAGCGATTGTTGTAAGTAAGTAATGTTTATTTATTTAGTGCTTTACACAGACAAAACGTCACAAAGCGCTGTACAATAATTAACACACAATATCAAAAAAAAAAAAAAAACCCAGATAAAACACCATGTTAAAACATATTAACATTATCATATTGAAAGAAAAAGAATAAAAATAAAGTCAACAGAAAGCCTGTTTAAACAGAAAATGTTTCAGCTGTTTTTTTAAGACTCCACAGAGTCAGCTAAATGGAGCTGAGTGGTAAACAGTTCCAGAGCTTTGGCACCACTGCCTGAAAAGCTCTGCCCCCCTGGTTCTTAGTCTTGCACGTGGGACAACTAAAAGATTTTGATTTTGTTGTGTGAGAGACTGTTGACTTATCTAAAATGTATCCAGGCATTTGAAATCAATTGTTTTTTTTGTTTTGTTTTAAAAACATTGTATTTGTATCGGTATCGGCAGATATCCAAATGTAAAATATCGGTATCGGACCTAAAAAAGTGGTATCGTGCCATCCCTAGATTCTACTGCTGATTGTGTATAAAGACATTTTTGCGCAGACTATATTTTGACATATCTTAATAATATTAACTCTTAGCAATAACTCAGGAATAAAAAATGGATATGTGTTAATTAACTATTCTGTGATATTTTACATTTTTAGAGACAAATCACCTAAAATGCTCTGGCCTGTGTTTTTTTTGTTTTTTTTTTTCTGGCCTGTGTTTACCCACTGAGTGTAGGCTGTAAGGTCACTGTTTACCTCTTAATGCCGGGGGTGAAACATCTACAATTATCTACTCTGGAGGAGGCTGTAAAGGTTTGTGAAATATGGGCCACTGAGTTAGAGAAGCTGGCTTCTGTCCAATGACAGTGATACTGAGGTGAGTTGTTGAGGACTTCCAGGACTTTTCTGTAAGCACTGCCATTTTAATAAGTGCTGCTGTTTGGACTGCTGTTAGCCAGTGGTGCTGAAACTTTCTTTCCAGTGGATTTAACCTACACTGCTCAAAGAAATAAAGGGAACACTCAAATAACACATCCTAGATCTGAATGAATGAAATATTCTCACTGAATACTTTGTTCTGTACAAAGTTGAATGTGCTGACAACAAAATCACACAAAAATCATCAGTGGAAATCAAATTTATTAACCAATGGAGGCCTGGATTTGGAGTCACACACAAAATTAAAGTGGAAAAACACACTAAAGGCTGATCCAACTTTGATGTAATGACCTTAAATTGGGTATGCTTTTTTGGTGATTTTGGAGTGGCCAGTTAACAGGTTAAAGGTGTTACAGCTTTCTGTACAAGTGCTGTTCATGCAAAGCAATCTGTGACTCTTTTCTGTTAAAATTCCTATAAATAAATATATAAATTAACAAATCAATCAATAAATAGATCTCTGTGAGTTTGCTTGCTCTTAACTGTACAGAAAGCATTTAACTTGATTTGTCACGTTCTATGACAGTTCTTGATTGTAAAACCTTAATAATGATTTATTTCTCTTCTTTTTGTCAACCTGCGACACGCTAACAGATCCAGTCTTTTTGTTGAGTTAGGCTAAACATGTTCCAGGCCTCTCTGTACAGAGATCAATCTGAATTAGGCTCATGGGGAGAAAAGTCATTTTCTAAAAATGACTGCACCATTGTAAAGAGAAACATCCAAAGATTAAATGGTAACAAAAAGCAGTTATCATCACTGTTCCTGGAAAAGTCCAACTCTACCAGACATCCTCTCCATACCTGAGAGTTTTCAGTGGATCCTTCAGTGCGGCCGACAGCAGCTTCATTCCTGAGTCTCCTGGATGATTGTAGCTCAGGTCCAGCTCTCTCAGATGGGAGGGGTTGGAGCTCAGAGCTGAGGCCAGAGAAGTACAGCCTTCCTCTGTGATCAGACAGCCTGACAGACTGCAGACACACAAACTTTTATTTTAGTGATTTATTTTTTTTTTAGATACAATGGCATCCATCCATTCTATATGTTCAGTTCATTTTACCTTCATTTATTATGTGACCATTCATAGCAGATAGCACTAGTTGTGTCAACTTATTTAATATTACACATCTATGTTTGAAAACACGAGGAATCACAGGTAAGCCTGCACTCTGAGTGCAAAGTGCTCTGCTGGGACAATAGGTACCCTGTAGTCCTTAAGATTCAACAATGGGTTTGACAGAAAGTCATTTAAGAGAAGCTAAATATGATCTCTCTTTATCTTCCTTGTCAGCACCATTTTAGATCAACTGAAGGCCTTTAAGGATGCTTTTATATAAATCTGACATTAAATTACAATAGTCAGGCTTCAAAGTAATGAATGCATTAAGTAATATTTCAGATTCACTCTCGTGATGCAGGATTCTATCAATAAATTTTTTTCAGCACCTAATGCTAATTAGCAAGCTAATGCTAACCACTAAATGCCGCTCCCGCTTGCTAATTGAGTGACGGGGCCTACATATGTAACAGAAAGCACCTCTGAAGCCTAGGCAGTAATCACAGTCTTTGTGGACGTGTAATTACATTTCATGAGGTGCATGTCAGGATAGGCTCAGAGAGGATTTTCAGTTATGTACGTAGGACCAATGCAGAACTCTAACTCAGGCCTTATTAGATCGAGAGAGTGATAATTTTGCATATAGTCCAAAAGAGTTATACTTAGATTATGAATTTAATGTGTCCCAGAGTGTCGTCTCCTTCCACTAATGGATTTGCACAAATCGCATAAAAAGCATACACAACAAAAACATAATGCAGATGTTTTATCGATCAGCTGCTAAAAGCATTTCCTATGTTCAAAACTCAGCCGCCATGTTGTGAGCATAAATTTTCAAATTTATAAATTATTAAATTTTAATGCAACAACAGGAAGTGACATCATCTTGATGGGAACTGTAGTTTTTTATTCTTGAAGGCCTCTCACAGCTCCACTGGTGCTGAAAACTAATGTTTGATTATGGCTTTCTGAATACAAGAAGGGCTGCAACTATCGATAATTTTAGTAATCGAGTGTTCTATCGGTCACTCCATCAATTAATCGGATAAGAAATAATTTTTCACTCACAGCACAGAACAATGGAGGCGTGGAAAAACTTGTCAACAATGATCCACTCGTGTTAAAGCCAGAAATAACCTTTGATCTTCATTTTTCCTCTTACTTCTCCTCCCGTTCATGCTGGTTGACATTTTGATTTCTGTACCCCGTTATATCAAATGCACACATGACCGTAGGAAGATCAAACGTGCACATAGTGAATGAAACTGCCCGTGCTCAATGGTAAATTGCAAATTGCAGTGAAGCAGTGATCTCGCTGGGGCAGAGTCCGTGGGGTGCGCTCCTGTTTGGTAAATGAAGTGCAGCAAAGCTCCGATGATGAAGAGGTGAAATCCTCAGCCCAGCACTAGGGCATGTCAGCGGGACGCAATGCCTAGTGATCAACCGCTAGCTAGATCACTGAGGATGTTTCTAGTTTTAATGATATTAGATAGCAAGACATCCAAGAAGAACACTATCTATCTCTCTCTCTCTCTCTCTCTTTCATATATATATATTATATACATACATACATCCTAGCTCGCCCCTACGGGCGGTCTATTTTGTTCTCCAAGCTCGTGTCCTCTACCAGAGGCCTGGGAGCTTGAGGGTCCTGTGCAGTATCTTAGCTGTTCCCAGTATTGCGCTCTTCTGGACAGAGATCTCAGATGTTGTTCCAGGAATCTGCTGGAGCCACTCTCCCAGTCTGGGGGTCACTGCCCCGAGTGTTCCGATTACCACGGGGACCACTGTAACCTTTATCTTCCACATCCTTTCCAGCTCCTCTCTGAGCCCTTGGTATTTGTTGAGCTTCTCATGTTCCTTCTTCTTGATGTTCCCGTCACTTGGTATTGCAACGTCTATCACCACGACTTTCTTCCTTTGTTTGTCCACCACTATGATGTCCGGTTGGTTAGCCACCACAAGTTTGTCTGTCTGTATCTGGAAGTCCCACAGGATCTTAGCTCTGTTGTTCTCAACCACCCTTGGGGGCGTGTCCCATTTTGACCTCGGGACTTCCAGGTCATACTCGGCACAGATGTTCCTGTATACTCTGCCGGTCACTTGGTTATGGCGTTCCATGTATGCCCTGCCTGCTAGCATCTTACACCCTGCTGTTATGTGCTGGATTGTCTCAGGAGCATCTCTGCACAGCCTGCACCTGGGGGTCTTGCCTGGTGTGGTACACCCCAGCCTCTATTGATCTTGTGCTGCCATGATTAGTGCCTCTGTGCTGTTTGTCAGTCCAGCCTTGTCCAGCCATTGGTAGGATTTCTCTATGTCAGCCACTTCTTCTATCTGCCGGTGGTACATGCTGTGCAGAGGCCTGTCCTTCCATGATGGTTCCGGTTCTTCCTCCTCTTCTTTCTCAGGTTTCTGCTGCCTGAGGTACACACTAAGCACATGATCCTTTGTGGCAATCTTCCTGATGTAGTCTGAAGAAGGGCATGGATGCCCGAAACATTACTTCATCTTGAAGGCAATTAAATATTTCTCCAGGAGCGTTCTGGTGTGTGGACTGTCTTTTTCCATTGATGTCGTCCTTGTTCCTGCACCCCTTCAACTGTTGGATGTGCTTGTTTGGCTTGTACATCTTCCTGATGTATTCATTGATCTTCATTGTTTCATCTAGGACAGTGGTTCTGACACTCACTAGTCCTGGGCCACCTTCCTTCCGCTTAGCGTACAGTGTCAGGGTGCTGGATTTGGGGTGAAACCCTCCATGCATGGTAAGGAGCTTTCTTGTCTTAACATCTGTGGCTTCCATCTCCTCCTTTGGCCAGCTTATTATCCCAGCAGGGTATCTGACCACTGGCAGGGCGAAGGTGTTGGTAGCCCGTATCTTGTTCTTCCCATTCAGCTGACTCTTCAGGACTTGCCTTACTCTCTGCAGGTATTTGGAGGTTGCAGCTTTCCTAGCGGCCTCTTCATGGTTGCCATTTGCCTGTGGGATTCCAAGGTACTTGTAGCTGTCCTCAATGTCTGCAGTGTTTGCCTTCTGGTAGTGTAATCCCCTCAGTTCTGACTATTTTTCCTCTCTTAGTTACCATCCAACTACACTTCTCCAGTCCGAATGACATTCCGATATCATTGCTGTAAATCCTGGTGGAATGGATCAGCGAATCGATATCTCATTCACTCTTAGCATACAGCTTGATGTCATCCATGTACAGGAGGTGGCTGATGTTTGCTCCGTTCCGTAGTTGGTATCCATAGCCAGTCTTGTTGATGATCTGGCTGAGGGGATTCAGGCCTATGCAGAACAGCAGTGTGGACAGAGCATCTCCTTGGTAAATCCCACACTTGATGTTGACTTGTGTGATGGGCTTCAAGTTGGCCTCTAGTGTTGTTCTCCACATACCCATTGATATCTTGATGAAGGCTCTTAGGGTCCTGTTGATCTTGTACAGATCTAGGCATTCCAGGATCCATGTGTGCAGCATCGAGTCATAGGCTTTCTTGTAGTCAATCCAGGCGGTGCACAGGTTGGTCAGTCGGGTCTTACAGTCTCGAGTGACTGCTCTATCTACCAGTAGCTGGTGTTTTGCTCCCCTGGTCTCTCTGCCTATCCCTTTCTGGGCCTCGCTCATGTATTGTGCCACATGCCTACTCATTTTAGCTGCTATGTTGTACTGAGGCAGGTTATGGGCTGGTAGTTGGATGGGACTGGCCCCTTCTGGGGGTCCTTGGGGATCAGGACTGTCTGGCCCTCAGTCAGCCATTCTGGGTGTGTCTTAGCCTCTAGCAGCTGACACATTTGTGCTGCCAGGTGCTCGTGGAGTGCAGTTAGCTTCTTTAGCCAGTAGGTGTGAATCATATCAGGGCCTGGTGCTCTCCAGCTCTTCATGTGTGAGACTCTTTCCTGGATGTCTGCCACTGTGATGGTTACTGGGGCCTGTTCAGGGAGGTTGCTGTGGTCTGCTCTTAGATCCACTAGACACTGAGCATTGGTATTGTGTGACGCATCCTTCTCCCATATGCTCTTCCAGTATTGCTCCGTCTCCAGCCTTGGTGGGGTTGCTGTTCTTCTGCCACTGAGAGTATACCTTGGATTGTTCGGTCGAGAACATCCTGTTTATTTTCCTGGCTTCTATGTCTCTGGTATACCTCTTTAGGCAGTTAGCCAAGATGTTGAGTCTTTGCTTTGCAGTCTCTAAGGCCTCAGGTATGGACAGCCTGTTGTACTTCTTAGGCACTGCTTTCTTCATCACACAGTTAGGGATTATTTTTACTCAGTAGATAAAAGGTAAATGTTTAGAAGTAAACTCCAGTAAATTAATTAATGAACAGTGGATCAATGAAATAATAAACAATTAAATAATACATTAGACAGAGAGCAACAGACAGAAAGTGCTAGACTAACTTCTGTCTCAGTTCATCTTATCTTGGAGGTTTGGCCACAGTACGTACCATTAAAACATCACCAACATCACCATGTTCTGTTATTAATCTGGACAAGATTGCTCTGTATGACAAATTAAAACATCAGGAAGAAGATGTGTTTATGACTCCACTGCTGATGAGAGGAATCTGGGTCATGAAAACCAGCTTGAACAAGACTGAGTGATGAAGGCCCACTCATAGTGCCCAGAATTTGTTTATGTTTAGATAAGAGGCTGTATAAAGATGTTATGGTTAGACAGGAACATGGGCTCAGAGAGAGACAGAGTGCACCCACAGAGGCCTGTCTCATCCTGTGGGTTCCCACATGCATGTGTGAAATCTTCTGATTCTATAATATATTAAATGTTGTACTTTTTAAATTAAAGTGTTTCAGATGCCTTCCTTCACAAACAAGCCTATTACCTGTCAACACCTTTCTGCACCTCTGAAAGCTGGCTAACTTCCCTCGGTGCTGCCTTGATCTTAGCCTCTAGTTGTCGTTTCCATGGAGGGTACTGCTCCTTATTGCTGTTCTTCTTATAGCCAAGCATCTCAAGGATCACTGCTGCTGTGTTATACATCAAGTGATTGGTTTCAGTTATGGTACTGGTAGGGATTGTCCGTAGTGCTGTATTTGCATCTTCTAGTACTTCACATAGTCTTGGTAGTCAGCGTTGAGGGGTCCAGTTCGCCTTCTTAACCACGATCTTATCTTTCAGGTCAGCTGCTCTGGTACTTGGTACCCAATCTCGGAGAGTGGGGATGATGAAATCTCCCCCCTGACCTGTGGTCCTGGCTCCCCCTTGCCGTAGCATTTGTGTTGTACCTCATCAATCTCTAGCTGCGATAGCAGCTGCTTCCTTTGTATGTTGGAACACTGAGCCACAAGTTGTTTCACCATCAGCTTGGACGGGAATCCATAGGTCCCACATGTCCTCTTCATGTAACTCATCTCACTGGGATTACAGGTGTAGTAGCATTCCAACAGTTCCCAGTTCTCATCTCATGTCCACTTATGCCGTAACCTTCTAGTTCCAGTAGCCCATTTATCATCAGGATGTCCTGGTTCCTCAACACCCGAACAGGACCTTGTTAATCTGGGTGATGTCGGAGCCGGTATGGCTTCAGTCATGTATCACTCGCTCATATTCCGAGCTAGGCTCTGAGATCAGATGATATCAGGCAGGTTATATATATATATATATATATATATATATAAAAACACTGGCAACATGCTTTCATTTTTGTTTATAGATGTTTTCTGGCAAAGTCTAATGTGATCTTCCTGGTTTGTACCCTGTTGTAAACCATCTGTATTTCCATTCATGAAGCCATTTCTTGATTGTAGACTTTGACAGCGTTCTTGATTTGATTAGATTTTGTGAAGTTGTTTTTCTTAACCATGGAAATAAATCTGCCATCATGCACTTTTGCATTTTCTGGAGTTTATTTTGTTTACTTGTTTTGTTTTTTTCCTCCACAATGCACCACATTGTTGATTTAGCTACTTGTAAAGTTTTTGCTGTCATGGTCCTGGGCCGGTGGCCCTGTGTTTTGTGTTCTCTTGGTTCAGTTTCAGTTATTTCTGTGATTATGTTTATTAGTTCTCTTTTGTATTCCTCAGTTTATTTCTAGTCCCTTGTGTTTCCCTGTATCAGGTCTGCGTCTCTGTCCAGTGTCTGTGTGCCAGTTCCCTGTGTCTGCGTGTACCTTGTCTAGTCACTTCCTGTTTTATTTTGACAGTCTTGTGTTCCCCGTGCTTTGTGTTTAGTTTTGCTTCCGTTATTAGTTTCATTTGCCTAACCTGCTGTTTCCTCTTGCCCTGATTACCTAATGTGTATTTAAGCCCTCAGTTTTCTTCTGTTCTTTGTCGTGTCGTTGTCTATGACTCCCGCTGCTGTGTGTGTCCCTGTGTTTGTTTCCAGTCTTTTAGTTCTGGCACCCGGCCATCCCAGTGTAGCCCTGACCTTCTGTTTTCCTCAATAAACACCTTTTCAGTTAAGTTCTGCCTGTGAGTCCTGCATTTTGAGGTCTTCCTGCTCCTGCCGCACAGCGTAATGTGACATTTGCTGTCTCTCTGATGAGGTTTATTTGGGATTTTCAGCCTACTGGTATTTCTCCTCAATTATACAAACATGTCTTTTGCCATCATATTTTAAATTACATCAAAATTACAATGAAATGCTGAAATTCGACATTTTGAATCAACTTCCAATAGTATGTCTGCTTCATTTGCCATGAAATAACAAGGGAGCAGGTCTCACCTGGCCATGAAACTACTTGTCCAATTCATTTTGAACCTCTGAAAATGGGGAACTGTTTATAAAAATGGCTGTAATTTTTAACAGCTGATGCAAAAAGTTTTTTAAATCCCTTTAATTAAAACTTCAAGGCCCCTCAACCATGTTGTTTGGTTTACAATTTACTATACAGCAGCAAAAATTGTGTCTTTGTCCCAAACATTATGGAGGGAACTGCATGTTTCCAGTCATTTGTTGTCCATGTCTCAACTTTTTTTTAAGATGTCCTACTGCCATCAAATTCTAAATGAGCTAATATTTTATATGTACGAGTCAAAATGTGTCTGTATGTTCTCTCATGACTAAAATATGTTTTCATAAGATTTGAAAATCATTGAAATCAAGTTTTATAAACTTTTATAAACATCCATCCATCATTTTTCTTAAAATATTTTTGAATTCAGAAAGAAGGAGCTGGACCATTGCTGAAGTGTAATTAGGTGAGAGACAGGCAACACTTTAAGTATAAGAACATATAACTATTGTAAAACATCCATAACCTCAAACAGGAATTAAACTGGAAGGTTTGGTGGATAGAAGTAGTGCTGAAGTAAATATGTTTGACATAGAGGACAAGATAAAAATCTAATTTTCAGTAATCATTATTAAAAAATCTCCACTGTAAAGTTCCACAGCTATCTGTGTTAATAAATACTCCTGTCTTAATTCTCATGTTCAACTTTGTTTTTGGACATTTTAACTAAATAAATATTTTTCTTTCATTTCCTGCAATCCCCTGGATCTGTGTCCTAAGTACAATTCCAATAAAAGGACAATGCGCGCGCGCACACACACACACACACACACACACACACACACACACACACACACACACACACACACACACACACACACACACACAAAATAAATCACAAAATGTACCAGTCTAAAGAATGGATAGGAAAGTTTTTTAGATGCTAATTTAGAGTCAGTTAACACACAGAAAGGTAAATAAAAGGTCAGTTGACAATTCTATAGGAGTTTGCTGAGTATACCTTAATCAATTTTTTTCTCCAATCAGTGGAAAACTCTGAATCCTGACCTGAGTGTTTCCAGTGTACAGTGTAGACTCTGCAGTCCAGCAGACAGAAGTTTCACTCCTGAATCCCTCAGGTCGTTGTTACTCAGGTCCAGCACTTTCAGACTAGAAGACTGGGTGCTGAGAATTGATGACACAACTTCACAGCTTCTCTCTGAGAGGTTACAGGCATTCAAACTGAAAAAACAATATTTGTGATCAAATTAAATTATTTTCGATACTGAACATAGAAAAGAAAAAGGCTTTTCCATATGCAGTTAACTCTTAACTAAATAGCTTAAAATTTAAGTTGAAACAGACAAACAGACAAAAGTAAAGACATTTGTGTTTGGTTGATTAGTTTTTGTTGTAAGAATGCTCTTTGGCGATAAATCTTAAATACATCTTATAAAGCCTATTTATATCCCCTTAAATGGTGCCATATTTGCAAGGAAAATCCATTTGTGGTTTAGCAGCAGAGTTGAATATTCAGTTTTATTTACATTTCACCAAATCACAACAAACAGTTGCCTCAGGGTGCTTTATATTGTAAGGTAAAGGCCATACAATGATTACAGTGAAAGGCCAACAACGACCCCCTATGGGAAAGGTTCCCTTTTAACAGGAAGACACCTCCAGCAGAACCAGGCTCAGGGAGGGGCAGTCATCTGTTGTGACCAGTTGGGGGTGAGAGGAGAGAGACAGGACACCAGACATGGACCCATGTGAGTGGAACCCATGAAAAACTTGCTAAATCTCCTCTGCCAATGCCAAACACCTTATTCTGCTATTGACTCTTGTTTGGTGTTGTTTATTAGATTGGATGATCTAAGTCTGAAGAAACATATACACAAGATGGTGCCGGTGAGGTCAGCAGCCGTCCTACCTGCTCCTATGCTTTGTTTGTATATATTAGTTTTAGCTTTAATTCTTGACTTTATAATTCCGCCTGCTCTGTGTCATATCACGTATGACAGACAGACTCTTTTTAATATCAGAATACAGCACTCTGGCTGTATTCTGACACCTTTTTCTCCCGACCCAGCTTGGCCCCAGGAGATCCTGCGCCAGTGGGCCAGCTCAAACAAAGGAGGGAGCGGAGCTCCCAGATCACGGACAAGGCCCCGAGGGAAAAGAGCCGGCGTAAGAGAGAGGCTGAGGCGTAGAGCGCACCAAACGCCACTGCCGAGCATCCTGTTGGCTAATGTCCAGTCACTGGATAACAAGCTGGACGAACTAAGGGCCAGGATACAGTTTCAGAGGGACATAAGGGACTGCAACATCATCTGTCTCACGGAGACATGGCTGACCCCCCTCATACTCATGCCGTACAGCCGGCAGAGTTTTTCATTGTTCATCGCAGGGACAGAACGAGTGAGTCTGGAAAATCAAGAGGAGGAGGTGTGTGCCTAATGATTAATAACAACTGGTGTGACAGTAGGAATGTCGTCCCTCTGAAACAATCATGTTCACCTAACCTGGAGCTCCTAACCCTGAAATGCCGCCCCCACTACCTGCCCCGCGAGATCACTTCGGTCATCTTCAGCGCCGTCTATATTCCACCTCAGGCGGACACAAACACTGCACTATCTGAGCTACATGAGGCGATTTCCACCTATCAGGCTAACCAGCGTGATGCGGCTCTCATCGTAGCCGGGGACTTTAACAGTGCAAACTTGAAAAAGGTGATACCGGAGTTTATTCAACACATCGACTGCCCCACCAGAGGAGAGAGGACCCTAGACCACTGCTACTCTCCATTCAAAGAGGGCTACAAAGCAAAGCCTCTTCCACCCTTTGGGAAGTCAGATCACACCTTTGTCCTTCTCATGCCGAAATACAAACAAAGGGTCAGGCAGGAACCCCCTGCTGTGAGAGAAGTGACACAGTGGTCTGATCGAACAGAGGCCGCTCTGCAGGGTGCGTTGGATTCAACTGACTGGGACATGTTTCGCAGCAGTGTGGGTGGAGACATCGAGGAGTTTACAGAAACGGTTGTGGGATTTATTGTGAAAGTTGTTGATGACACTTCACTTAGGAGGACCATCAGGACTTTTCCAAACCAGAAGCCGTGGGTGGATAAATCTGTCCGCGACGCTCTGAGGTCCCGCACCGTCGCCTACAACTCCGGCCTCGCCTCTGGGAACATGGAGGACTACAAGGTTGCATCATACAACGTCCGCAGAGCGGTGAAAGAGGCTAAACATCGCTACGGCCGCAGACTGGAACAGCAACTACAACAGTCTGACTCCAGGGGACTGTGGCAGGGACTACGCACCATCACGGACTACAAAGCACCACACACACCCCCGGTGAGTGCCGATGCTTCTCTGGCTGATGAACTCAACAACTTCTTTGCAGGCTTCGAGTCGGGAAGCCGACAGCCCGCTGCGCTCCCGGCCAGAGGGGCGGAGACACTCACTGTGACGGAGCGTGATGTGAGGAGGGTGTTTAGAAGTGTAAACACCAGGAAAGCGGCTGGACCAGACGGTATTAGCGGACGTATCCTTAAGACCTGCGCTGACCAGCTGGCACCTGTGTTTACAGTGATATTCAACCTCTGACTGGAACTGTGTGTGATTCCCACCTGCTTCAAAAAGTCCATCATAGTCCCAAAGAAACCACATCTCTGCAGCCCCAATGACTTCAGGCCCATAGCGCTCACCTCTGTGGTGATGAAATGCTTTGAGAGACTCATCAAGACATTCATCACCTCCTCACTGCCCACCACCCTCGACCCACTACAGTTCACATACCAGCCAGACAGATCCACAGATGACGCCATATCCTTCCTCCTCCACAAGACCCTTTCGCACATAGACACCGGTAAGGGGAACTATGTGAGAGTGCTGTTTGTAGATTACAGCTCAGCATTCAACACCATAGTTCCCTCCAGGCTGGTCTCTAAGCTGTTGGACCTGGGCCTGGGCCCATCCCTGTGCAGGTGGGTTCACAGCTTCCTGACCAGCAGACCACAGGTGGTACGAGTGGGTCACCTCACCTCATCCTCCCTCACCCTCAACACCGGATCCCTCCAGGGCTGTGTGCTCAGCTGTACTCACTGTACACCAGTGGCGGATGCTGGTCCTTCAAGGAGGGGAAGCTCAATTTCGGCCTACATCATAAAATGTGTCGGTTTATTTATACAGCAGCACCCGCTGGACAGAAACTGCGATAGAAGCAGAAACTGCGATAGAAGTAAGAAAGAGTGATAGAAGTCAGTCTCCAAACACAAGCAGCTACAAAAAAAACCCACACCAGAAATAGAAGCTCGATTTGTCTCTAGTCGTGTTTAACAAAGAAAATGCCGCTAAGAGGATTAGGAAAGTCTCCGGTTCAACTCAGAACAGAATGAAAACTTAAAAATGCTCCCACGGATGTTTACACCAAAAGATCGCTGATTCGCTCATTTCGCTGTCAATCAAAAACGGAGTCACCCTCAGACAGATCATCCAATCATCATGCAGAAGCTGAGCGTCCGGGCCAGCCGAGGCCAGCCCACTGCCCCATAGACCCCCAGAGACGCTGAGCGTCCGATGGGCGGGACAAAGCCCAGCATTTATCCAATGACTCGTCTCGTTTCGCTGCACTGTTTGTTTCGCTATTGAACTCTGTAGACGCTCAGCGTCCACACTGTTTAAAGCACTGTGAAGCTGCGGGAATGAGTGAGAGGAAAGCCGCGTCGTTACCAGGGATAAGAAGCTGATTCTGAACAAAAGTTGAGCGCGTTGTAGCGCACATTTAGTCAATGACATGTACACACAACAGTATATGTTTGATCACTTATTTTTTGACATTTTAGGGGAAGCTGAGCTTCCCTTGCAGTCTTAGAGCAATCGCCTCTGCTGTACACCCATGACTGCGAGGCCACGTCAGAGTCCAACGTCATCATCAAAGTTTGCTGACAACACTGCTGTTGTGGGACTAATCTCCCACAATGAAGAGACACCCTACAGGAGAGAGGTCTCCCGCCTGGAGAACTGGTGCCAGGAGAACCTCCTCCTGCTCAACGTCAGCAAAACGAAGGAACTGATCGTGGACTTAAGCAGGAAGCAGCAGAGGGACTACCATCCACTTCTCATCAGTGGTGCTGTGGTGGAAAGAGTGGACACTTTCAAATACCTGGGAGTGACCATCTCACGGGACCTGTCCTGGACTCATCACATTAACATCACTGTGAAGAAGGCCAGACAGCGTCTCTACCTCCTCAGGTGGCTGAGAGACTTCAAGCTCCCACTCAAGGTGATCAGGAATTTTTACACCTGCACCATCGAGAGCATCACGCGTGGGAGCATCACCACCTGGATGGGAAACTGCACCAAGCAGGACTTCATGGCCCTAAAAAGGGTGGTTCGTTCAGCTGAACAGACCATCAGAACCACCCTCCCCAACCTTCAGGACATTTACACCAAGCAGTGCAGGCTGAGTGCCATGAAGAATCTAAAACAGCCCAGCCACCCCGGACACTCAATCTTCTCCCTGCTCCCATCAGGCCGGTGTTACCGCTGCCTGAGGACTAAGACTGAAAGGTTGAAGAAGAGTTTTTACCCACAAGCCATCCGTCTGCTCAACTCTGAGCCATAACTGGACTATATTGCACAATGTAAATATTATAATATTCTATAATTCCATGTAAAGATTCAAGATTCAAGAAGATTCAAGAAGACTTTATTGTCATTATATGTAAACATACAATGAAATTTGCGTTCCAGAACACCCATCCAAGAGAGATACAAACACAGAAACAAACAGGGGGGACAGGTGTCTGAGGTCATGCAGCTGACTTGCAGTGCTACCTTTAGCAGGAAAACAGAAAGAGATACACTGGGATAGGTAGGTTCAAAAAAAATCATCTCGTATTGTGTTCATTATGAACACCTAACGAGGGTCCAAAAAACACCTCAGCAAAGCAGCAGCACATTTAAAGCCTGGAGAGCACTAGGGTGGGTAGGGGAGGGGCTGCCAGTGGAGACGAGCAGGATACTGTGATGGTCACACAGCTTCCAGACCAGCAGTTCATGATAATGTTCATGATAAGATGGTATAGTCAGCCTTGGTTGCCAGGATACCAGTTCATACAGGTCACAACACGGGGCGGGGGTGAAGAGCATCTGTTTACATAACATCTCCAAGAGGCGATTTAGACAGACAGCATCCAAGGCCGTCTGGGAGCCAAATTCCAAATAGTGCAATTGTTTTGGTTCAGGACGTCATAACTATTTGCTGACAGACCTTACAGTTTTCTGGTTACCTCTCAGAAGTCCAATAATCCGAATTTGGTTCTACTCCGCCATGCAGAACAGACACTCCAACACTCCTCCAGATGTAATCCACTTCGATTCAGCTCTACTGAGTCTGATTGAGTTCATACTGTTTCTGCATCCCTCATAGGCAGCCTTACTAGGGCCTGAACAGCTGCCCGGATACCAGGTATCCCCAGGTCCAATTCGGGAAAAGAAATCCTGGTATCAATATATATGCCGCGTCCACACAGTGCAGCCAGGAACGTTATCTTCCATCCCCACAGGAATCCATAACATAGCCAGCCGGGTGTGTAGTCGGACCAGAGGAAAGAGGGTTCCCCTTTTCCCAATCTCCTCGTGATGAGAATTTGACCATCAATAGTGTTGAGAGACCAGCTGACCAGATCCATAATTTAATTTCCAGTTCGGGGATGTGTGAAGAGATGCTCTCAGCAGCGAAGCAGCAAAAAGCAGGGGTAGATAGGGAAGGCTGGGGAGAAGAGAAAAATGCGTCCGTCTCCACCGAGAGCAGGAAGAGAATCTGTATAGTGTATAGTATATAGTGTATAGTGTGAATTACTTATTTTTAATTTTATTCTTCTTATTTATATGTATGTGTATATATGGTTGCAGGTACAAAATACATTTCACTGTGCATTGTACTGTGTATAACTGCGCATGTGACAAATATACACTATCTTATCTCATATCTTACATATTGGCAATTTAATAATAAATTTAATAATTTATTCATTTAACAAACAGGGACCTCAGCGGCATGTGGAAGAACCATACACAGCCACAGCAGCCTGGCACCACCTCCTCATGCTGTTCAGCAGCTTGGACACATATGGGGTGGCATCCAAATCCATTTTCCTTATATAAAAATATACGTTGTAAATTTTAAAAACATACACTGCTCAAAAAAATAAAGGGAACACTTAAACAACACAATAAAACTCCAAGTAAATCAAACTTTTGTGAAATCAAACTGTCCACTTAGGCAGCAACACTGATTGACAATCAATTTCACATGCTGTTGTGCAAATGGAATAGACAACAGGTGGAAATTATTGGCAATTAGCAAGACACACTCAATAAAGGAGTGGTTCTGCAGGTGGGGACCACAGACCACTTCTCAGTACCTATGCTTTCTGGCTGATGTTTTGGTCACTTTTGAATGTTGGTGGTGCTTTTCACGTGGTAGCATGAGACGGACTCTACAACCCACACAAGTGGCTCAGATAGTGCAGCTCATCCAGGATGGCACATCAATGCGAGCTGTGGCAAGAAGGCTTCCTGTGTCTGTCAGCGTAGTGTCCAGAGGCTGGAGGCCTTACCAGGAGACAGGCCAGTACACCAGGAGACGTGGAGGAGGCCGTA
The DNA here is from genome assembly GCA_013435755.1 of Amphilophus citrinellus. Taxonomy (NCBI): domain Eukaryota; kingdom Metazoa; phylum Chordata; class Actinopteri; order Cichliformes; family Cichlidae; genus Amphilophus; species Amphilophus citrinellus. Next base: position 261,544 of record CM024212.1, read on the forward strand.
GGAGGGCAACAACCCAGCAGCAGGACCGCTACCTCCGCCTTTGTGCAAGGAGGAACAGGAGGAGCACTGCCAGAGCCCTGCAAAATGACCTCCAGCAGGCCACAAATGTGCATGTGTCTGCACAAACGGTTAGAAACCTACTCCATGAGGATGGTATGAGGGCCCGACATCCACAGATGGGGGTTGTACTCACAAGCCCAACAATGTGCAGGAAGCTTGGCATTTGCCAGATAACACCAGGATTGGCAAATTCGCCACTGGCGCCCTGTGCTCTTCACAGATGAAAGCAGGTTCACACTGAGCACCTGTGACAGATGTGACAGAGTCTGGAGATGCCGTGGAGAGCGATCTGCTGCCTGCAACATCCTTCAGCATGACCGGTTTGGCAGTGGGTCAGTAAAGGTGTGGGGTGGCATTTCTTTGGAGGGCCGCACAGCCCTCCATGTGCTCGCCAGAGGTAGCATGACTGCCATTAGGTACCGAGATGAGATCCTCAGACCCCTTGTGAGACCATATGCTGGTGCGGTTGGCCCTGGGTTCCTCCTAATGCAGGACAATGCTAGACCTCATGTGGCTGGAGTGTGTCAGCAGTTCCTGCAAGATGAAGGCATTGAAGCTATGGACTGGCCCGCCCGTTCCCCAGACCTGAATCCGATTGAGCACATCTGGGACATCATGTCTCGCTCCATCCACCAACGTCACGTTGCACCACAGACTGTCCAGGAGTTGGCGGATGCTTTAGTCCAGGTCTGGGAGGAGATCCCTCAGGAGACCATCCGCCACCTCATCAGGAGCATGCCCAGGCGTTGTAGGGAGGTCATACATGCACGTGGAGGCCACACACAATACTGAGCCTCATTTTGTCTTGTTTTAAGGACATTACATCAATGGTGGATCAGCCTGTAGTGTGTTTTTCCACTTTAATTTTGTGTGTGACTCCAAATCCAGGCCTCCATTGGTTAATAAATTTGATTTCCATTGATGATTTTTGTGTGATTTTGTACAGAACAAAATATTCAATGAGAATATTTCATTCATTCAGATCTAGGATGTGTTATTTGAGTGTTCCCTTTATTTTTTTAAGCAGTGTATATACACAGTTTTCAGAATAATAGCAGTCGAACATTTTGACCAGATCAATCTTTGTTTTGGTAGAAGTCATGCTACCAGATGGCAAATAATTTACAAGTAGGTATTTTAGAGTCATAGAAAACCAACTGACCCAACATTCATAATTTGCATGGTCCTGAGTCACTGTAATTAAATAATTAATTGAAAGGTGTGTGTTCAAAATAGCAGTATGGAGTTCAATCATTGAGGTTGAAGAGTAGCCAGAATAGCAAAGACTCAGCCAATGATGAGCTCCAGGGTGATCAAAGATGGTCTGAAGTTACCTGTGAATACTGTGACAATTAGAAAACACCTGTGTGAAGCTAATCTGTCGGGAAGAAGCCCCCAGAAAGTCCCACTGTGGAAAAAAAATGACGTGCTGGAGAAGAAACAATTTGCCAAACAACACATGGCAACACATAAAACACCACACAAACATAAGAACATAACAAGAGAAATAAAAAAATAAATAAAAAACATTTAAATAAAATAAAAATAAATAATTACATTATTCTACACATTGAAAAGGTAGAGCTTATAGGTACTCCACATAAGGTGTCCACTTACGAGTAAATTATGCTGAACTACCCTTTACTGTTAATGCGTTTTTTCTTTTTTGTTTGTTTGTTTGGTTTTTTTAATATTCAGATGTGTTAAGATTGTTCTTTTTGGGTCCAAGGATCACAGACAGTTTCAGATCACCCCCAAACCAGTGTTTCCAGGCCTCCATTGGTTAATAAATTTGATTTCCATTGATGATTTTTGTGTGATTTTGTACAGAACAAAATATTCAATGAGAATATTTCATTCATTCAGATCTAGGATGTGTTATTTGAGTGTTCCCTCAAATAAGGGGGAAGGAGATAAGGGGCTCCACGTAAGGCAAGTTACAAACTGAGCTATGATTACTAGTATCAGAAAGAGATGTAGTTACAGGATACTGGACGTGCTTGGTGTTGACAGCTGAATTATTGTGGAAAGAGTGCACTGGGTCAGGGTGAAAAGAAATATAACGATCCAACAAGTGCACAACCACAGGGACAATCCAAAGGTCATTTATACTAAGTGGGAAGAAAGAGAAATTTCTATCCAAGAATAAGTGAGTGAGATTTTCTTAGCTGTGACAATGGGAACCCATAAATAACATAAGGAATATAATTTAGTTCACCAAGATTAAGCAAGGATGATTGTAAATACAAAGAAGCTAAGTCACATCTTCAAATGAACAATGCACCAATACAGATAATTTTGTTGAGAAGATAAAAGGAGAACTAAAGCGAGAACAGTAACAGAACGCTGGATGTTTCCATGTGTTTTTCTATTTAGTTTATTTTTTCTTTGTATTTTGATTTGGGGAGTTAATGATCACACCTATAGGTAAACCATAGGCTGCGTCTAGATGGTACGTTGGGCTACACCAAAAAATGTTGCAGAAACACGGACAATTAATGTTGCAATGAAAATTAAAAGTATCTGAGCGGTGACAATGATTTTATGCAATAGTTTTAGAGTCTTAAGATGCCAGAAGGCACTTTTTTTAGAGTAGAATAGAATGAGATTGGAGGGCCACTCCTGTTCAGTGCCATGTAGCAAAATAGAACTTCTAAAAGTATACAAAAAATTAAGTAGAATGTAAAAAAAAAAAAAAACATTATAAAAAAGATAATAAATATATACATATAATAGTGAAGATGGCTGGATATTGCACAGTTAAATTGTACCAACCTACTATAATTTTAAAAATAATGGGATAAGCAACATATTTACTTACAGAGCTTTGTTGGAGGCTTTGACCACTGGCAGCAGCCTCAGCAGAGCCTCCTCTGAAGCAGAGTATTTCTTCAGGTCAAACACATCCAGATCTTCTTCTGATGACAGTAAGATGAAGACCAGAGCTGACCACTGAGCAGGAGACAGTTTATCTGTGGAGAGACGTCCTGATCTCAGGGACTGTTGGATCTCCTCCACTAGAGAACGATCATTCAGTTCATTGAGACAGTGGAACAGATTGATGCTTTTCTCTGCAGACAGATTCTCACTGAGCTTCTCCTTGATGTACTGGACTGTTTCCTGATTGGCCTGTGAGCTACTTCCTGTCGGTGTCAGCAGGCCTCGTAGGAGACTCTGATTGGTCTGCAGTGAAAGACCCAGGAGGAAGCGGAGGAACAAGTCCAGGTGTCCATTTGGACTCTGTAAGGCCTTGTTCACAGCACTCTGGTAGAAGGATTTCTCTGCAGATTCTCCTGTTTCAGACTTCTGGGAGGTTGTTTGTTGTTCTTCCAGCAGATTGAGTCCAGAGTTGATGAAGGTCAGATGGACATGAAGAGCAGCCAGAAACTCCTGAACACTCAGATGGATGAAGCAGAACACCTTGTCCTGGTACAGCCCTCTCTCCTCTTTAAAGATCTGTGTGAACACTCCTGAGTACACTGAGGCTGCTCTGATATCGATGCCACACTCTGTCAGGTCTGATTCATAGAAGATCAGGTTTCCTTTCTGCAGCTGATCAAAAGCCAGTTTTCCCAGAGACTCAATCATCTTCCTGCTCTCTGGACTCCAGTGTGGATCTGTCTCAGATCCTCCTTCATACTTGACCTTCTTCACTTTGGCCTGAACCACCAGGAAGTGGATGTACATGTCAGTCAGGGTCTTGGGCAGCTCTCCTCCCTCTCTGGTCTTCAGCACATCCTCCAGAACTGTAGCAGTGATCCAGCAGAAGACTGGGATGTGGCACATGATGTGGAGGCTTTGTGATGTCTTGATGTGGGAGATGATCCTGCTGGCCTGCATCTTATCTCTGAATCTCTTCCTGAAGTACTCCTCCTTCTGTGGGTCAGTGAACCCTCTGATCTCTGTCACCATGTCAACACACTGAGCAGGGATCTGATTGGCTGCTGCAGGTCGTGTGGTTATCCAGAGGTGAGCAGAGGGAAACAGGTTCCCCCTGATGAGGTTTATCAGCAGCACATCCACTGAGGTGGACTTTCTAGGGTCAGTCAGGATTGTAGTGTTGTGGAAGTCCAGAGGAAGTCGACACTCATCCAGACCATCAAAGATGAACACAACCTGGAAGTGTTCAAAGCTGCAGATTCCTGCTTCTTTGGTTTCAGTGAAGAAGTGATGAACAAGTTCCACCAAGCTGAACTTTTCCTCTTTCAGCACATTCAGCTCTCTGAAAGTGAATGGAAACATGAACTGGATGTCCTGGTTGGCTTTGTCTTCAGCCCAGTCCAGAGTGAACTTCTGTGTTAGGACTGTTTTCCCAATGCCAGCCACTCCCTTTGTCAGCACTGTTCTGATTGGTTCATCTCTTCCAGGTAAGTCTTTAAAGATGTCTTCTTGTCTAATTGTTGTTTCTGGTCTGTCTGGTTTCCTGGATGCTGTTTCAATCTGTCTGACCTCATGTTCCTCATTGACCTCTGCAGCCCCTCCCTCTGTGATGTAGAGCTCTGTGTAGATCTGATTCAGGAGGGTTGGGTTTCCTGCTTTAGCATTACCCTCAAACACACACTGGAACTTCTTCTTCAGGTTAGACTTGAGTTCACTCTGACTCCAATGAGAATCTCTAATGAAAGTTCCTAAAATGATGAATAGACAAAAAAATATCAGTCGAGTTCTGAGCACATGTTTTGAATGTATATATGTCCATTACTTGAAACATTAAACATGCTATTCATCCAGCAGCTTCAATCTTTAGAGAAATCCTCTTACTGCTCTGCAGATGCTCAGCCAGCTCCTCCTGGTTCATTCTCCTCAGGAAGTCCAGGGTGATCGTCACTAATGCCTCTCTGCTGCTCCTACTCTGCTCTTCATCCTCACCATCCCACTGACTGTCTAAACATTCTGGACCATCTGAGCTCAGCACTTTCTGCATCTTCTTCAGTTTACTCTTCACAAAAGTGATGATGTTGTCCTCCAGCAGCTGGAACAGAATACAGTATCACTATCCCAGTCATTGAACAACCTTGATGGCTGGACAGTGAAAAAGGAAAAAAGAACACAGGGAGACCAGGAACAACAAAAAGAAAAAATAACCTGCTGGAAATAGAAGTGAATCACCACCTTATCGTGGTGGAGGGGTTTGTGTGTTCCAGTGATCCCAGGAGCTATGTTGTCCGGGGGCTTGTCCCCCTGGTAGGGTCTCCCATGGCAAACTGGTCCTGGGTGAGGGTCCAGACAAAGAGCGGTTCAGAAGACCCCTATGTTCGTAACAGCAAGGGTACAGTTTACCCTGCCTGGGATAGGGTTACCAGGGCCCCACCCTGGAGCCAGGCCTGGGGAGGGAGCTCGAGGGAGAGCGTCTGGTGGCCGGGCATTAGCCCGTGGTGCTCGGCCGGGCACAGCCCGAAGAGGTTACATGGGCCCACGCTCCTGTAGGCCCACCACCCACAGGAGGCGTCGTAGGGGTCGGGTGCAGTGTGTGTCGGGCGGTGGCCGAGGGCAGAGGCCCTGGCGGACCGATCCCCGGCTATCGAGACTGGCTATTGGGACATGGAATGTCACCTCTCTGGTGGGGAAGGAGCCTGAGCTAGTGCGTGAGGTTGAGAGATACCAGCTAGATATAGTTGGGCTCACCTCAACACATGGCCTGGGCTCTGGAACCAGTCTCCTGGAGAAGGGCTGGACTCTGTTCCAGTCTGGAGTTGCCCTCAGTGAGAGGCGGCGAGCGGGGGTGGGTATTCTTGTATCCCCCCGGCTTGCTGTCTGTACGTCGGAGTTTTCACCGGTGGATGAGAGGGTAGTTTCTCTGCACCTTCGGGCTGGGGAACGGGTCCTGACTGTTGTTTGCGCTTATGCACCGAATGACAGTTCAGAGTACCCACCCTTTTTGGAGTCACTGGGTGAGGTGCTGGAGAGTGCTCCATCTGGTGACTCCATAGTCTTGCTGGGAGACTTCAATGCTCACGTGGGCAAAGACAGTGAGACCTGGAGGGGCGTGACTGGGAGGAACGGCCTGCCCGATCTGAACCCGAATGGTGTTTTGTTATTGGACTTCTGTGCAAACCACAGTTTGTCCCTAATGAACACCATGTTCAAACATAAGGATATCCATAAGTTCACATGGCACCAGGACACCCTAGGTCGCAGGTCGATGATCGATTTTGTAATCGTATCATCAGATCTGCAGCCGTATGTTCTGGACACTCGGGTGAAGAGAGGAGCTGAGCTGTCAACTGATCACCACCTGGTGGTGAGTTGGATCAGGTGGCGGGGGAAGAAGCTGGACAGACCTGGCGCACCTAAACGTATTGTGAGGGTGCGCTGGGAACGCCTGGCAGAAACCCCAGTCCAGGAGATCTTCAACTCCCACCTCCGGCAGAACTTCGACAGCATTCCGAGGGAGGCTGAGGACATTGAGTCCGAATAGACCATGTTCCGCACCTCCATTGTTGAGGCTGTTGCTCAGAGCTGTGGCTGCAAAGTGGTTGGTGCCTGTCGTGGCGGTAGCCCCCGAACCAGATGGTGGTCACCGGAGGTGAAGGGAGCCATCAAGCTGAAGAAAGAGTCCTATTGAGCTTGGTTAGCCTGTGGGACTCCGGAGGCAGCTGACAGGCATCAACAGGCCAAGCGGAATGCAGCTCTGGCAGTGGCCGAAGCAAAAACTTGGGTGTGGGAGGAGTTCGGTGAGGCTATGGAAAAAGACTTTCGGACGGCATCGAAGCGATTCTGGCAAACCGTCAGGCGACTCAGGAGGGGAAAGCAGTGCTCCACTCACACTGTTTATAGTGCGGGGGGGGTGCTGCTGACTTCAACTGAGGCTGTAGTCGGACGGTGGAAGGAATACTTCAAGGACCTCCTGAATCCCACTGACACGCCTTCTGTAGTGGAAGCAGAGTCTGGGGACGAGGGGGGATGACTTGACCATCACTGGGGGTGAGGTCACTGAGGCAGTTAAACAACTCCTTGGTGGCAAGGCCCCTGGGGTGGACGAGATTCGCCCTGAGTTCCTGAAGGCTCTGGATGTTGTAGGGCTGTCTTGGTTGACACGCCTCTGCAACATCGCGTGGAGATCTGGGGCAGTGCCGGTGGATTGGCAGACCGGGGTGGTGGTCCCCATCTTTAAGAAGGACAACCGGAGGGTGTGCTCCAACTTTCGGGGGATCACACTCCTCAGCCTCCCCGGTAAGGTCTATGCCAGGGTGCTGGAAAGGGGGGTCCATCCGTTAGTTGAACCTCGGATCCAGGAGGAACAATGCGGTTGTCGTCCTGGTCATGGAACGCTGGACCAGCTCTTTATCCTCTCAAGGATATTCGAGTGTGCGTGGGAGTTTGCCCAACCAGTCTACATGTGCTTTGTGGACTTGGAGAAGGCATTCGACCGTGTCCCCTGGGGTATCCTGTGGGAGGTCCTGTGGGAGTATGGGGTGTCTGGCCCATTGTTGTGGGCCATTCAGTCTTTGTACAACCGCAGTGAGAGCTTGGTCTGTATAGCCGGTAATAAGTCGGATTCGTTTCCTTTGGGTGTTGGACTCCGTCAGGGCTGCCCTTTGTCACCGATTCTGTTCATAATTTTTATGGACAGAATTTCTAGGCGTAGCCAGGTGGCGGAAGGCTTCTTCCTTGGTGGTCTCAGAGTCTCATCTCTGCTTTTTGCAGATGATGCTGTCCTGTTGGCTTCATCAGGGGGTGGCCTCCAGCTCGCAGTGGAACAGTTCACAGCCGAGTGTGAAGTGGCTGGCATGAGAATCAGCACCTCTAAGTCTGAGGCCATGGTCCTCAGCCGGAAAAGGGTGGAGTGCCCTCTCCGGCTCAGGAACGAGTTCTTGCCCCAAGTGAAGGAGTTCAAGTATGAGTGACGGGAGTGGGGAGCGGGAAGGGAGAAGGGAGCGGGAGATCGACAGACAGACCGGTGCAGCATCTGCAGTGATGCAGATGCTGCACCGGTCTGTCGTGGTGAAGAGAGAGCTTAGTGTAAAAGCGAAGCTGTTGATTTACCGGTCGATCTACGTTCCTACCCTCACCTATGGTCACGAGCTTTTGGGTAGTGACCGAAAGAATAAGATCGCGAATACAAGCGGCAGAAATGAGTTTCCTTCGAAGGGTGGCTGGCCTCTCCCTTAGAGATAAGGTGAGGAGTGCGGCCATCTGGGAGGGGCTCAGAGTAGAGCCGCTGCTCCTCCACATCGAAAGGAGCAAGTTGAGGTGGCTCGGGCATCTGATTAGGATGCCTCCTGGCCGCCTCTTGGGTGAGGTGTTCCGAGCACGTCGCACTGGGAGGAGATCCCGTGGTAGACCCAGGACACACTGGAGAGATTATATCTCTCGGCTGGCGTGGGAACGCCTTGGGGTCCCTCCAGATGAGCTGGAGGAGGTGGCTGGGGAGAGGGAAGCCTGGGCTTCTCTGCTTAGGCTCCTGCCCCCGCGACCCAGCCCCAGATAAGCGGAAGAGAATGGATGGACGGATGGAAATAGAAGACAAAATTTAATGACATGCAGCAACTACCGTTTATTTTAGTAATCAAATATTTTATTGATTATTCCATCAATTAGTCAAGTAATTGCGTAAGAAATACTTAATAATAATAATACTCATGATTATGAGTATTAATCATGAGTATTATTCTGCTTTTGAAAAATCTGGGAACCACAAGTAGGGCTGGGCGATATATTAAGTTTTTTAAAAATATCGATATATCTTCATACGCGATATAAAATGAGACAATATCATTTATATTACTATAGTGTAGGTCGCATTAAAAATCATACTTGTACCTCCACCAGTTCACATTTCTCTTCTCCCAGTTTGTCTCTACACAGCTTCACGCTGCCCCGCCTCTCTCCGCTTCACCCGTTAATCATGTAGGAAGTGACACCATGGCAGTGTTCCCAACTTAGTGACTTTGTTGGTAGATTTAGTGGCTTTTCAGACCCTGCTGGCAACCTTTTTCCCAAAACCTGAAATCCTCTGCTGTCATCGTGTTTTGTGTACATACAGCCTTCGTAGTGCATTCGTTCATACGTTTTGGCATCACCCGGACCCCCAAGAGTCCCTGGCTGCAGGTAAGAGAGCGCCGCCATACGCAGCAGATATTTGTTGGTACCATAAGTCATGTGACCTTAATAGCAGAAGTGGGTCTATATCGTGCGCTTACAGACACTGCATTGAGCAGCTTGGCCCGTTGTTGTGATAAGTCAGTGCATATGTCTGTGGATTTACTGAGATGCTAAAATCCTGCAGATGGAGTTTTGTTCAGTCAGTCTGTACCTGGATGTACAGCTTTGTAAAGAATAAGTCAGCCTTTTGCTGTTTTTGTTCTGGATCTTTTTATTTAGTAGCACAGCTGTGAGTCTTTTTATAGAGAAAAAAGCATTAATGTATTTGCGGAGCATTATTATTTAAATATGACAATAGTTTATTTTTGAGTAATTTCTCCTGTACATCTACAGCTGAATGTTAATAAAAATGTCTGTGTGACATTTGGGACATGTAGCTTTGACTTTTTGTTTATACCTTTTGGGGAAGAAAATATCTCGAGATATATATTGTATATCACCTATCAGCTAAAAAATATTGAGATATTACTTTTGGTTCAAGTATGCCAGCAGTCTAAGAGTGAAGTGTTAGAATAATAGGATACAGTGAGCTCTGATATCCAGGTGTTATCAAGATCATGTCAGTTAACCATGGCAGCATTTCTTTACACTGTGGTACAAACATTACTGTAACTGTCTGCAGTAAGAGCTAGGTTCATTGGAATTTATTAAATTATGTACAATCAATCAATTCAATTCAGTTTTGTTTATTTAGTATCAAATTACAATAACAATTGCCTCTAGGCACTTTATATTGTAAGGTAAAGACCCTACAGTAATGCAGAGAAAACCCAACAACTCTATGACCAAGCACTCAGTAACACTGGGAAGGAAAAGCTCCCTTAACTAAGAGATGGTTCAGGGTTACTTGATCCAGCCCTAAATATATAACAGCCTGATAGTAATGAAGGACAGAATATCGCACAAATATTGTTCAATATTGCACAAATGCAACAAAGCAGTTCTACATGTTTGCTTAATATGTGCATTTAAGGACATATCCTGGGCAAAAATAAGTCAAGATTCCTCACAGTGTTAATAATGACATCCAGAGTGTGTATCTGGTCAGACACTGTGTTTCCAAGATTTGTAAGTACAATAACCATATTGTTATTGAATCATACAGGTATTTATGTCTTTCAAACATTCCTGCAGGTTAAATAATTGGTTTGTCTCGTCTGACTTCATGAATAGATAAAGCTGGGTATCATCTGCATAGCACTGAAAAATGTATGCTATGCCTTTGTGGTGTTGAGGTCTGGCTTTATGGCTCAGCCACACACCCAGACACCCGGGGTCTGGGTGTGTGGCAGAAGGAAAGTCAGCAGCAAGGAGGCTGGAGTCACACAGCAGAGTGAGATGAGTGACTGAATGGCAAGACTGCTGGTGTAAAATAAAGCATTATACTGGACTCAAACACCACAGTCTGTCTTTCAGTTGGGGAACTGAAGTGACAAGCTTGTTGCAGCTTTCTAATAATACTGCCTAAGGGAAGCATGTATAATGTAAATAGAATTGGTCCTATAACAGAACCCTGTGGAACTCCATAATTAACCTTAGTGTGTGAAGAAGACTCCCCATTTACATGAACAAATTAGATAAAGTCTATTAGATAAATATGATTCAAGCCACTGCAGTGCAGTACCTTTAATACCTATAGTATGCTCTAATCTCTGTAATAAAATGTTATGGTCAACAGTATCAAAGCTGCACTGAGGTCCAACAGGACAAGAACAGAGATGAGTCCACTGTCAGAACCCTTTTTCGAGGCTAAATGAGCATCTTCTAATTTAGTGAGACACCATTCATTTAAACTAACATATTCATGTTCTCAGCCCTGGGTATTCATGTTTTGGGGGTTTAATAAATTTTGCCAGGTTTCTAGAAATGAGAGCTGCTCCATCCAAAATGGGATGGATGCCATCTCTCCTAACATGACCAGGTTTTGCCCTGACATTGTTTTTGAAAAGTTACAGACGATTCAATATTAACTTTAGTGGCCTCTGATTGGTGTAACCAGGTGTCATTACTACCGACGTAAATTATGATTGTACCAAATCTACGATTATCCTTAGCCAGCAGTTTCAGATTTCCTTGAATGTCACCTGCTCTGACCCCTGGAAGACTATGGTTGCTGAATAGAATAGAATAGAATAGAATAGAATGCTTTTATTGTCATTATACAGAACGTATAATGAGATTGGAGGGCCACTCCTGTTCAGTGCCATGTGGCATCAATTTTAATGCTTTGTCTGGACCGACTTAACATAAATCAATTTTGTCCTGTAATATTTAATGTTTGCATATCAAATTTAACAAAAACACTTATGTGGGGTGTGATTGGTAGCTCTATATTCAGCCCTCTTCCTTTATAATTTTATACCACCGTTGTCAAAGTGGGCGGGGTCTTTAAAGCTGGTGGCTACTTCACAAGGAATGAGCACACAAAGAAGACCCAGTTCTATGAATGTCACGTGACATCTGGTACAGACCAACTGGCAGCTCCATTTTGCCTGCAGCCATGTACTCGTCAGGGTCCGGGTGATATGAAAGCGTACAAAGGGATGCAGTACGAAGGCTGTATGTACACAAAACACGGCGACAGTGGGGGATTTCAAGTTTCTGGTTTATCTCGAAAACTCTCCAAAAGTCGCCGACGCCACTGAAAAAAGTCGCTAAATTTGTTGCTTATTTTAAAAAATAGTTGCTAGGGGGGTCCGAAAACTCATTAAATCTAGCGACAAAGTCGCTAAGTTGGCAACACTGAAGACGCCATGCTAAACCAGCTAAGAGCTAAGCTAATAGTTATGCTAAGCTAGCAAATTCTTAAAAACACACTAAGTGAATAATGTGGATGTGGAGCCACAACATGGACATGGCTGTGAGCAGAACAGATGTAACAGTAGTTGTTGTTCATGTACAGACCTTAAATATGGAGTCCAGCTGTGTTTGATGCTGCTGGGCAGACTGACCACTGGGACCCTCTGAGCTGTCCTGGTCCACTCTGTGGAGGAACCATGAAGATTAAGAATAATACAACAAAGCATAACCAGCAGTCTACAAAGGTCCTACAAGAACAGCCCCCACCTGCTAACATCTGGACCCCTGAATGTGTTCTGTGGTCTCTGACATGAAGTTTAGCAGCTTCCTGTATTCTTGCCAAGGGTCTTATTATCTGAACACCAGCAACACACAAGTCTAATCACTGTGTCTGTCTAACCCCCCATTTTTTGTTAGTTTCTGTCAAAATACCTTCAACACAACACTGCTATACAAAAAAATGTGGATAAGCAAAGATTCATTGTCCTCAAAGAATTCCCAGTAAAAGTATTGAAACAATTTTAGATATTAATATTGGAATTATAATTATTATAAGTTAAACCAAGACAGGTCAGAGGTTCTAAATCTCAGAGAGACAAAGTGGTCACAAAACTGAACTCCTGGGAACCAAAGCCATCAAGCCAGAAACCTCTGAACACTCTGACTCAGATTTTGGCAGCTGGTCTCATGTGAGTCTGTTATTAATTCTGACCTTCGATAACATTAAAAATATTGATGAACTTTAGTGTGTGTGTGTTATTGTACTCATGTATGAATATATATAGAAGAAAGTGTATGTGGGTATGTAGTGTGATCTGGGGTGATCAGCATGAGCAGCAGTCAGCTATGATCTGCTGAATCTGATGGTTGAAAGTAGTCAGAGGTGTTAATTCTGCAGGTTTGAGGTTCTTTGTAAAGTGTTCCAGTCGTTTGCTGCTGCAAAGTGAAAGGAGCCAATAACAGTAGAGGTATTGGGATGGTGAGCTTGATGTATTCACTTGACCTTGTATGATATTAATTATGGGCTACATGAAGAAGAGATGACAGATAAGGTGGAGTCTTGCCAGGATTGTCTTATAGATGAAGTGAACCCAGTGATGGAGCCGCCGGGTATGAAGGGAGGGCCAGCCCACCAGTTTATTGTCATGGTCCTGGGCTGGTGGCCCAGTGTTTAATGCTCCTTTTTGTAGAGTTCTGTTTTGTTACGTTCTGTGTGAAAGCGTCAGGTTACTTCCTGCCTTATTTTGGTAGTGTCTTGTTCTGTGTGCAGTGTGTTCAGTTTTGCTTCCTTGTCCCGTCTGTGTAATTTGGTTCAGCTGTGTTCCCTCCTGTTTCCACTTCCCTCATTAGCCCTCCTGTGTATTTAAGTCCTGTGTTTTCTCTGCTTGTTGTCACATTGTTGATTTTTGTTATATTGGCGTACGTGTGTGTGTGTTCTGGTCTTGCCTCACTTTGTTTTTGTTTGTGGTCCACATCTGGCTCCCACAAGGTTTTTGGTTGGCAATAAACACTTTTTAGTTGTCAGTCTCCAGAGTCCTGCATCTGGGTCCATCCCTGCCTGTCACACCACCCAACATGACATTTATAGAGGTCACAGTGATGAGTGTGGGCTGGGGTCAGGCTGATTGTTCCTCATCGAGCCGCTGCATTTGAGGACCGGCAGACACCTTAACTCCTTGCCAGAGGGTCACGGTCTGTACTGTGCTAAACTGACTGTCTGTGGAGCTTCAGCATCGTCCTTTCCTTGAACAAACCAACACTCTTGTCTCTTGCTTATCTGAAACTCTAAGGATTATCTGTTGTTTTTCTCTCCACTTCTTTCAGCAATGTGTCTCATGAGTTTTGAACTTAACTGCTTCCCTTCCTGTAGCCTCATCTCCAGGACCCCCTCCCTCCAGCATCAGTACCCCCCCAGAAATGATTTAATTCACCCTTCAAGTAAGCTTGTACCCTTCTGCCTCATGTTCTGTCTCATTATGAAACACTTAGCCTGAGCAATAGGGCTGCAGCTAATGAGTATTTTGATAGTTGATTAGTCATCGACTATTGAAACGATTAGTCGACTAATCGGATTATGAATCACATAATTATGAAATGGCACTTATTTAGCTATCAGCTTTTACATTTTGCATAAGGTTATTTAAAATGTGGTAGTAAACACATACTTCATTCAAATATTTTAATCAGGTTTGCTGCTGATATTAGATACTTGGATAGACCCACTCGCGCATGCTAACAGTGTGGTACGACACCGGAGGAAGCATTAGCGATTCGTGTTGACTCGCTCTGCGCCAAACGCTAAAAAAACGGAAACCCGCAGCTCCTGGTGTCCGGATATGACATAATTTTAACTGTCTGCCGTCAGGGGTCTCCCCCAAATTTTGTCCGGTTGAGATCCGATTTCTCTAAAAAAAGTTGTATTTTTGCAAAGAAAGGTGAATTTTAACCCATTATCTTGCACACTCACACCCCTCATACCACCAAGAAAACTCTCTATATCGATTATTTGGTCCCTTAATCATAAAACTGTGAAGTTTGAAACGATAATATGACCGCGCCGACACTTTAGTAGGCACTGCCTTTGTCGAGTGACATTTGCGAGGTACCAGGAATCGCCGAAAAAACAATTTTTATTATTTTTGATCAATGCATGAACTTATTTAATTGTTTTTATCCCAAATATACAAGTTGTAATGGATCAGAATAATAAAAAAATCTATATACAATTTCTAATAAATATATTTAAAATATATAAATAATAAATATATTAAAGATATATTAAATATAAATATTTTAATACAAATATAATAAATATTATACAAATATTATAAATATTTTCATGTTCTTACTGATAATTATGGGAATCAAGTTTTGACTTGTATTAGGAGGAGGTTTTACAAGTAATTTCTGGCTAATATGAGTCCATCAGCCTTTTTCATTTGCAGATTCATAATCTTTGTCAAATTCTCTTCATTTTGATATACTACTTGCTATATTTCGGATATGATCAAAATTTCACAGTCATGACCACTTCACCTTGAAGGTTAAAGGTCCAGGTTAAGTGCAAATCCAGGGTCATAATGTAAATGCAATCCTAAATCTTATAGGTACCTGTGCAATTGCTAATCAAGTGATTGAAA
Source organism: Amphilophus citrinellus (assembly GCA_013435755.1). Lineage (NCBI taxonomy): Eukaryota > Metazoa > Chordata > Actinopteri > Cichliformes > Cichlidae > Amphilophus > Amphilophus citrinellus. Next base: position 276,648 of record CM024212.1, read on the forward strand.
GTCTATCTGAAGATGTACTACGTTTTATTTCAAAATCGTAGAATAAAATCACAGTTTTTTCATTGTTTTACCATTAAAATGTATTAACGACTTGCCCCCAGATTTGCTGGATTAAAATCCCTCTAGAATGTGAACCCCTGGTCCGATTTCTGAAAGCTAAAGTGTTCTGTAATCTGTGTGAATAGTTCTATTAAATTAGCTTATAATTGAAATCAAATAGACAACTTTCAAAATTTATCCAAGTACCAACTGATATAAATTTAACGGTCCATTTTTCCAACCATAAAAATATATATATAGTACTTTTTCGTCCCTTTAAAACAAAGTTGGCACAGTTTCACCAGTATCCCCCATCACTAAACCGCTGAATGCTATCCGGTCTTTAAATCTGACGTCATTTCCGGGTCTAAATGTTCCTAAATAAACAGCAATGGTATAACCAACAACTGTTCACTGTTAAAGATGATTGTAACAAACCTTATCACCTGCAGCCATTTCTGCTTCTCTTTCTCATCAGTAAAATCACAGCTGAGTGTGTTTTTTTTTTCCAGTTAAAACAACCAGGGACACAGCATTGCGGCAAATTGATCACGTGACAGAATTCCGGAAATGGAATTCTACGTCATCACTTAACAACCGCATGTGTGAAGCTCGCAAGAGATAGACGGACAGGAAGATGTCTCACTACGTTTAAAAAAAAAAAAAAAAAAATCACCAGTAATAATAAACGACTATTATCAACAATTAAATTTGTCGTCAACTATTTTTATTGTTGACTAATCGTTGCAGCCCTACTGAGAAACAGAGAATAATTTCCTGCCTGTCTTTTCTTTAGATACGTCCTGAGGAACCCACGCCTGCTCCAGGCCCTTCCATATTATCAGTCTGAGAGAACCAGTCAGCCTCAGAGTCTGTAATGATTTCAGGTCTAACTCTTTGAGTAGTTCAGCAATTTAGACGAGCTCATTCAGATTAGTACTCCATGATTTAAGTTGGTTAGTGGCAGTTGCATTAGTTACAGCTGTTCTTGTATTTCTTGCCAAGGATGTTACTTCTTTAGTGAAATTAATCAGCCCTAAGTTTCCCCCACTAGGCTGTTAAATCAGTTTGTTTTTGGGCTTTGGCGCCTGTAAATAAAGTTCACGTTGAATCTGAACTATCTGCTCTGCTGTGTCTGCCTCTGAATCCCCTTTTGTTTGAGAGTTTACCAGTTTATGACAATATGGGCCTCAAAAATAATAAATTATGAGAAGACTGACTAATTTGAATGTTATTTGTCTGTTTAGAATAGAGCATGTCATATGGTAGGTATCATAGGAGGGATCCACCTGTCTGGTATCGGTATATATGACTTCCAGATGTTTGTGTAAATCGGGTTGCTTTGCTCTGTTCTTAGCTCTTAATAAAGTGATGCTTCCTCTGTCAGTCTTTTGTATCCCTACAGTCTCAAGAAATATCTTTCCCTCAGCAACCTCGTCTTACTCTGAGTGACTATAATAAATAATGCACAGGCTTGAGTATAATAGTGCTCAGCTACCTGTTTTACCTTAAATGTTAGAAATGTTATAACTCCATAATGCTGCTGTTTACTCGAGAACATATTGTAGCTGTTTTATAATCACTCCTCTGGATGTTTGCCAGCTTTTAAAATCCTTTTATGATATTTAAAGCAGTTAATGGTGTGTTTCAGATGAAAAAGACCAAAAATGTTCCTGCTTAATTTTGTTTAAATAGTTATTGCACTTTCTGTAAATCCTATAAACTTCATTTCACTTCTCAAATATCACTGTGTTCATCTGCTATATGATATATTTAACTGAAACTGCTGATCCCAACAACCAATGATTTATGAAGGAAAATCATAGAAATTATCAGGGGGCCAAACTTTTGCAGACCTCTGTAACACTCGTTAGTGTTTCCCTTCTCTCTGGATCGTGTCATGCTGCTGATCTTCTCAAAGGTCATTTGGGTGTTTTTCAGCAGTTGTTGGTGTGTTTTCTTTCTATTACTTGTCTGTTTGTTTTGGTTTGGTGTGAAATTGTGATTGTTAAGCTCTTTTAACTTTGTCATCTCCTGAATATACGCTCTACAATCTAAACTGTCCTCTTTTGTTTGAAGACAAATCCACACGATTATAGATCATTGACTGGAATCAAACAGTTTGATCAAGAGTTGATGTTTGACTTATTCAGAAAACAAACTAAGTTGTTTTTATTATACTAAAGTCACACTCATCATTGTGCTGCTGTTTCCTGTGAAAACTAGATTTCACAGAGAGTTTCCTGAGTTTAGTCTAAAATTCAATCAATAAGGAGAAAAATTATTTACTGAGTTTTTTGAGTAAAAGTAACATCTATGCAGGAAAGTTTATTTCTCTGATTTCCTTAACTGAGGAATGAACTGTCCTAAAACTCAAACTAATATACAGCTCAACATGACTGATGGAAGGAAAAATGAGTGTGAGCGTTAATGCAGCTGGACAATAAATGGACTAGTTCTTATAAAGTGCTTTTCTCCTCTATCTGAGCACTCAAAGCACTTATACAGCATGTTTACATTCACGCATTCATACAAGCACTTCCATGACTAAGCTCAGTGCTTACTGTCTAACACATTCACACACATTCATACTCAACGCTTGTGTCGGAGAGCAACTTGGGGTTCAATATCTTGCCCGAGGATACTTTGGCATGCAGCCCGGAATCGAACCGCTGACCTTCCAATCAGTAGGTGACCTGCTCTGCCTCCTGAGCTACAGCCACCCCTAAAAACAGACACCACAGGGCTGTCCTTCCTGAGTGCCACCAATGATAAAACTAAATACTTTGAAACTAAATTACAAACAATGTGTGTTTGAAATATGGATACACTCAGTAATAATATTATAATATGATAGAAAACAACTTGCTCATTTCCTCCATGACTGCTTGGTCTGTCTCATGTTCTACTCTGGCCACTGGAGATGGGTCTTTATAGCAGAGTAACCGATATGTCATTCAAGCTATTATCATATGACACAGCGTGTAGTTAATCAGTGCACTTAAATCTTATCCAGAAACACTGATTATTTTATCACTCTAAGAGAGGACCTGATAAAGTTCAGACGGGCCTCTGTGCTGCCATTTTAACTCTAAGACTGTGATGAGTGAGAACACTGTTTCTATAAGACTTCACTCTGAGGCTCTGAAGACTCTCAGCCATATGAGCAGGTTGGAGGATGGAGGAAGCGTTACATACATACAACAAACCAGTAATCAACACTAAGCATTGAGATGACATTTCTTTGTTTAAAAAAAATTAAACAGTCTGATTCTATGAGTATTACCCTATTAGGACTTGCAGAATCCAATCTAAGCTGGTGGAGACCAGACTTGCCTCGTTCTAACTGCCTACATCCCAGTGCCAACTCCACTATCCTCTGATGATGCAACAACTAGCAAACCTAATAGTTAAGTACAATGAACATCATACCAATTAACAGCAGCCCACCTCTCATGATCCTCACTCTTGGTGGGATGGCTAAGTTATACTTTAGTGGCCCCAGGGCCCAGGGGTCTGTTACTTTTATGGACTAGAACAAGCTGGACGAACTATTAAAAGATGTAACAGGCAAACACAAGTTTTACCTTTACTGTTATATAAAGAGTTATAAAGGGAATGTACACTAATATAGGTGTCTGTTCATCACACTGTTCTTATTCTCATTAACATTCTTCCACATACTGTTATGTGATGTGAGGATGGTCCGCCCCACAGAGGATGCAGTTCATGTTATCTACACTCATCCACAGTCACTGTATTTAGGTTGATTTTAGTGTAATAATAGTGAGAGTCAGGATATAAATGTCCTTCAACTGGTCCAAGGTTCACACTCCTCTCTCACCATGCACTGTTTACACTAAAAATCAAACCCATATGTAAAATTATAAGTGTTTTAAAAAGCTCCACTCTTATCAGTTAGGATGAAAATAAATGTAACTCATAACAAAATCATATTTGTTTCATTAGAATTAGCAGAGATTAATATTGTACTAGTGTTAACATCGTGTTCCATTCAAATAAGTTTTTTTGTAAATAAATGTATAAAATCAATAATACTAATAATAAAAACAACAATAAACCTGAAACAAACACACGGTTATGTCTGATTTGTCTCCTAGTTTCTCTGTAATGCAGCGTCCATAAACACAGTGAGAGCTGCAGAGGTCTGATGGACTGAACAGGAAACAGGAAGTGTCAGATACAATAAGTTCAGATAAGCTTTAGTTCATGTTTGAACCAAATACTTTTAAATATTTAACTGCAGAGTGTTTTTTTTTAATGTATCTTCACTGTGTGACTTAAACTGACTGATGTCTGCAGAGACTGACAGGTGGTGGGACCGCCCACCTGGAACAGGTTTCACTTCCTGTTTGCTGAAGTGGATTTTCAGCTCTTTAGAAACCAAAGGCTTGTTTTTCAGAGACAGTTTCAATGGGATTGAGGGAACGATGTGTTTGCACTGCAGTTTCTATCCAACAACATCAAGCAGTTAAATCACAGAGTTCATGTTACTGACAGCTCACCTCTCTGCAGCAGATCCACGCTGACCTTTAAAATCAGGGAGGTCATATTTAGACCAGTCACTCTTTAAAGACACACAGCTGGGTTCAGGTCCAGGTTCAGGTCCAGGTTCAGGTCCAGGTTCAGGTCCAGGTCCAGGTCCAGGTGGGTTCCTGTGAATAATGATGCAGCAGTGATGTGAGTGCTGAGCTGTGACATGGAGAAGAGTCATGGACAGTTAGAGATGGTCATCTCACCTCTGAGCTTTGGTCTGGCTCTCATGTTCCCCACACAGAGTGGTTTTAGAGGGAGGGACTCCCTCCTCTCTGTCCTCACACTGATCCATGCTGCTGGAAACACAAATCATTCACGGTCACATTAACTGACAGCTGCAGAGCTCATGTCTGATATGTTGGACTAACATCATGTGAGACACAGCTACACATAAAAAAAATGATGTCCTAGCTTTAAAAATATGCCATTTGACTGCTCAGACCGAGTCTCAGTCACAGTATAGTTCACATGCTGACGTGTGAAGACACTGATCCCAGCTCTGACACAGCAACACTTTGCTTCACTTGGAATATGGACATTTTTTCTGCAAAGCGTCACATGTTCTGCAATCTGTTTCTCTGTTTACAGTCTGCTAGACTCTTCACTTTGGGGTAGCTGTAGCTCAGGAGGTAGAACAGGTCAGCTTCTGACTGGAAGATTGGTGGTTCAATCCCTGGCTGCTCCTGGCTGCATGGAAAAGTATCCTTGGGCAAGATATTGAATAGGGATGGCACGATACCACTTTTTTAGGTCCGATACCGATACAAATCCGATCTTTTTTTTTAAAAAAACAAACAAAAAAAACAATTGATTTCAAATGCCTGGATACATTGTACATAGGTCAACACTCTCTCACACAACAAAATCAAAATCTTTTAGTTGTCCCACATACAAGACTAAGAACCAGGGAGGGGCAGAGCTTTTCAGGCAGTGGTGTCAAAGCTCTGGAACTGTTTACCACTCCAGCTCCATTTAGCTGACTCTGTGGAGTCTTAAAGAAACAGTTGAAAACTTTTCTGTTTAACCAGGCTTCTGTTGACTTTGTTTTTATTCTTTTTCTTTCAATATGGTAATGTTAATATATTTTTAACATGGTGTTTTACCTGGGTTTTTTGATATTGTGTTTTAATTATACAGCACTTTGTGACTTGTTGTCTGTGTAAAGCACTAAATAAATAAACTTTACTTACTTACAACAATAACTATCACCTGAATCCTGTTGCTCCTATGTGAGAAGGTGATGCATTGGCTTATAGTATGTTGCAAATTCCAGTAGGGCTGCAACTATTGATTAATTTATTAATCGAGCATTCAATCAATTATTCCATCGATTACCCGAGTAACTGGATAAGAAATACTTTTTTCGTATTAACAGTTCATCTGCATATTTTAACTTCCGTACTGCAGTTTTTCCCTGTGTGAAACAAACAGGGTGGATGGAGCAGCTACAAAGTTCTCTTTTCTTCACTTACTGATCAGGTGGTTGATGAAGGACCTCCAGCTGTTTCACAGTAAAGGTTTAATGGAGGTTACAGGGAGAAAACTTTCTTCTGCTCCATCTGAGCTCACCGGCTCCGCCTCTTTGTGCTTGCGCAGACTGACTGCAGTAAATCAGCTGACTGCTGCTGTTGCGTCATCAGTGTTTATGTTGAAAAACTGGGGGCTGTGTGAGCGTAATCTTGTAATGCTTTATATTCACAAGCATTCTCACAAGAAGACGATGGAGAACTGTAATGCAGCTAATGTGGGTCAGAACGGATCGGATTGCATTTTTTATTTCTTTCCGATATCCGATCCAGGAATTTAGGCCAGGATCGGACCAATACTGAATATCGGATCGGCGCATCCCTAATATCGAACCCTAGTTGTTCCTGATGTGTTCAGTAGAGTGTGAGTGTGTGTGACACCTGTCCAATCAATAAGCAGCATCAACACCTGAACTTCATTCAAACTCTATTATTGCAGATTTTGTTGTGTGAATAAATTAGTGCAGATAAATTGGTGAGTGAAATTATGTGAATTTTCCAAACATGGATCTGGTACTGCAGGGGTTAAATTAAAGCTTCCTGAGCAGGTCAAGGAATGAGCACACAGCCTTTTGATGGCCATGAGCCAAATATTTGAATATAGCATCTCTCAGAAATCATTTGGTTTGCTATCGTCTAACTTATGCAGGATGGTGAACTTCCACGCTGTCAGCCTTGTGGCATGAACCCCTTGAGCTGAAAGAACTCAGCCTGGTCTTCCTGATGCTTCCTCAGTTGGAGAGGAAGCGTCTTGCTAATGCTCACACTAAGAAAAATAAATATCTTTTTATATATAATATTTTCTTTGGAAATGTTTACTACTGAGTCTCTTAAACCAAAGAGGTTATACCCCACTCTGCATTTAAACATTAGTTATTATTAATCTCTGTCTCTCTCACCTCTCTGCAGATGACCCCCCCCCCCCCCCCCTGAGCCTGGTTCTGATGGAGGTTTCTTCCTGTTAAAGGGAGTTTTTCCTTCCCACTGTCACCAAGTGCTGCTCATAGGGGGTCGTTTTGACTGTTGGGTTTTCTCTGTATTATTGTAGGGTCTTTACCCACAATACAAAGCACCTTGAGGCGACTGTTTGTTGTGATTTGGCGCTATATAAATAAAATTGAATTGAATTGAACTGAATACCAGCTCAGACGTTGGCTGGATTAACAAGGTCTGCATCAGGTGTTGAGGAACCAGGGCATACTGACAATAAGTGAGCTGCTGGAACTAGAAGGATCAAAGGAGAGTTAGTTTTGTGCTTTCAAATCAGTCATGTTCACTTGTTGACCCTTGTATCTTTCAGTGAAACTAGTTAATACCTAATGCAGCTCCATGATTTCACCTCATTCATAAAGTATTCTGTTCCAGCTGCTGGAGGACAGAACGAGCTGAAAAAAATCCAGAAGGTTCTGAGTCCAGATTACCCAGAATGCTTAGAGAGTTGGAGGGAGGATGAGAAGATGTTGGAGGGTGAGGATAAAGAGCAGAGGAGGAGCAGTTTAGCTGCAGGGCAGGTATGACACAGCGATGCTGCACAGCTGCATTGTTCAGGTGTGTTTCACCGTCAGTCTGTTTTGTTCTTCCCTTTAACTGGAACAAACAGATCAAACCAGTTTGTTCCAAAGACGAGGACATTCATGTTTGACTGAAGTGACAGGTTCAAAAAACCAAGAGGCAAAGCTCAGTTTCTAAGAGGACTCTGTGGAATAAGCTGCAGAAACCCATTAACCTCTCTCTGTAGTCCAGCTCTGATTGTGTTCCTGAAGCTCTCCTACACTGAACTCTTTGATGATGTTTGGAGGCTGAGTTTGGAGCTCTCTGAGAGGATGCTCAGGATGTTTGGGAATTCTGGCACAGACCTGGAAAATCCTCTCCCTCCCTCTCTCTCTCTCTCTTTGCCTGGCTGACTGACTCAGCTCCTTGTTGGATTTAGTGTTTAGTCCCATTCACACACTCACTCAGACTCTGCACACACACAGATGTAGGACAAGAAGCTGCAGCTGAATGCAGTTTGAAGTGAGACACAAACATCAGCTTGTACACTGACAGTAAAAAGCCTCTGAAAGTCTACCAGAAGATGCGAATGCAACACTACAGCCAATCTCTACTTTGATCATCACTGAAACCAATCAGCTGATCTATACCACAGCAACAGTGAGCCTTGAGATGCTTGGCTATAAAATAAACAGCAATAAGGAGCAGTACCCTCCATAGAAAAGATGGCTAGAGACTAAGATCAAGACAGCATGGAGGGAAGTTAGCCAGCTCTCAGAGTTGCAGAAAGGTGTAATAAACCGGATGTTCTCCAAGGTATACCCTCAGTGGCAAGAGAACAGCAACCCCACCAAGGCTGGAAACAGAGCAATACTGGAATACGGGAGAAGGATGCGTCACACAACACCAATGCTCAGTGGCTAGTGGATCTAAGAGCAGACCACAGCAACCTCCCTGAACAGGATCCAGTAACCATCACAGTGGCAGACATCCAGGAAAGAGTTTCACACATGAAGAGCTGGACAGCACCAGGCCCTGATTCACACCTACTGGCTAAAGAAGCTAACTGCACTCCTGCACTCCACCAGTTCCATCCAACTACTGGCCCATAACCTGCCTCAGTACAACATGGAAACTCCTGTCAGGCATCATAGCAGCTAAGATGAGTAGGCATGTGGCTCAATACATGAGCGAGGCCCAGAAAGGGATAGGCAGAGAGACCAGGGGAGCAAAACACCAGTTGCTGGTAGATAGAGCAGTCACTCGAGACTGTAAGATGCTGCAGACATAGATCCTGGAATGCCTTGAACTGTATAAGATCAACAGGACCCTCAGAGCCTTTATCAAGAACTCAGTGGGTATGTGGAGAACAACACTAGAGGCCACCTGTAGGGTGAGCTGCTATTTTATTTATTTTTATATATATTAAGCAGAATCAGGTCGGAAGAAGAGAGTCCTGAGATGCTCATTAAAATGATAATTAGCTCTCTCATCACCGAACTAGAAAAACTTGTAACTGCTTTCAGCAGAGTTTCAGCGGGCAGCACTCCTGATCTTTGTGAATGACAAACAGTAACAACACATTATTTAACAGTGCTGTTCAGACTAACACACACCAGGAGTTTGAACTTCCAAATGTGTTTGATTTACACATTAATTCAGATCATACATCAGATTTATTTTAGGCAAAGTTAATTAAAAACACACACAGTTTGCTGTGTTAAGAAATCAAACATCAGCTGAACAAACAGTAAAGTTCCTAAAGACAAACTGTTAAAGGAGGAAACAAAGCAAACTTACAGTTTCTGCAGACAGAGCAGAAGAAGAAGAAGCTCCACTCCACACCTGGACACTAAACACTGACACACAGGTGAGCTGATTCCTAGAAGGAGGCGGGACTCCACCTGAAGCAGGACAGGTGTGGGGGGGTGAGGCATTGTTCTTGTACTCCAAAAATCTTCGGTCACTAAAAACTCAAGCAGCGTTTGGGCTACAGACACCGTTCTGGTATCAAAACATTCAGCCTGTTCTGGAGATTTATGCTATTACTTTTCTTCTTTGTAACCTTTATACTTTTTAAGATATTGAACTTTTTATAATCTTCATTTTTGCCATTCAAAATGAATGGGGAAGTTTCAAATCCTTTTCAAATCCTTTCAGGCTTTAAAAACTAATAACTTCAGGATACTTTCAGCTAGAAAAACCATTTAAGCTTTAAAATGAAGCCAAGCCTTTCAGCTATTCAGCTATTACTTGGTGTTTCAAAATCTTTTACGGTTTAAGCACAGTGAGCGTTTAAGTTTAAGGAGTTTTTTCAGCCGTTTCAGAGTTTATAATGGTTGTGTATTGCGTTTGCTAGAGTGGGAGCCTGATTAGTAGAGTGGGAGGCTTCAAAACTTTCAGGTGGAAAATTTATTTTTAAACTGCCACTGCTACAGCCATCATTTTATGCTCAAAATGTAGAGCTGCTTCTCTACTTTCAAACAATGTGTCTCTAAACCTTGTCAAATGTACACTTTTTAAACTGTAAGCGTTCAAACAGAGGGAGTACCTTCCAACTCCTTCATTAACCTCCATAGTAATTTCAGAGAGCTGATTTTCTCCAAAGCAGAAATGAGCACCTTTTTTAAACTGCTCCCACGGCCACACTTTTGAGCCCAGGAAAATAAAAATTACACCACTGTTTAGAGCAGGTCCTTGTGACACTCACAGTTCAAAAATGATTTTGATAGGAGCTACGGTTTTTGACTTAGAAGCAGTTATTTTACAGGTGCTCCGAGGCAAATTTGATCTGAGTGCATGCATCTCACAGGTAGGCAGTGCACCTGGCAGGTGTTTTCAATTGGCACATCTACAAGCATTCAGCTTGGGAGAGCTCTCCAATATGTATGCTTGCAAACCTCACTGCTTGTGTGAGACTCCAGTTGGCTCAGTGGTAGAAACAGGGACCATGAATGCAGAAGAAGCAGACAGAGCAGGTTCAAGTCCCACATTACCCTAAACTTAAATGATTTTCCATTGAGTTTAGAACTTCAAATTATTTCAAATTCAATATTATACTTATTCTTTCCACAGTTTTCTGCACCTTCTTTCTTCTTAATGTTTAGGACAAGGTTTCAGTGTGTATTTATTTCTTCAAGCCATTTTTAACCTTTTAAAACTTTTTATATTGACACTTGAGCAAATTCCTGCTGAACAAGAAAAAAATCTTGTTGCTTTTTGCTTTAACAATGCTCACTCTAGTGGTTAACCAGAGAAGCAGCAGCATTAATGACACAATGCCAGAACAGCATCGTCAGGAAAAATGGCCAGACGTCATCAGCTGCCATAGCCACTTCAGTCATGGTGGCTATCAGCCACCCTCAATAACCACACATTGACATCACAAACCAACAGTCACAGTGAAACCAACAAAACATCACTGAATAACTGATAAAGACCAATAACTAAAACTCCCAAACATCAGCATAAACACTCCCATAAGTCCCTGCTTCTGTGGCTCCTGCCATTGGCTGCCACAATTTTACATTCATTCTGTCCACAATTTTCTGCACTTTCATTCTCCTTCATGTTTACGTGAATCATTCAGTGTATTTTAACATTTTCAACAAGATTCCCAAATATTTCAGAAATGACAGCAATTCAGCTGGAAGCCTTCAGCTGCAAGACATTAAACTACAGTACTAAACTTGGATTTAACTTCTCAATATGTTTTACGGTTTTTCTTCAACTCCAGTTTAAATATCTTCAGGCTGATTCTTGCCATCCAAAACTTGTCAAATTCATGAACTACTATAATTTGGCAAGCTACAATTGAAGACCTTGTAGCTTCTGGCAATTCATGTGATCACCTACTGGTTACACAGAGAAGCTGCATTTAATTTACACAAACTGAGAACACCTTAAACAGGCAAAATGGCCCAAGGTAATCAGCTGCCATAGCCACTTCAGTCATGGTGGTGCCCTTTCAATATCTTTTCTGGTTCTTCTTCAGCTCCAGTTTCAATTTCTTCAGGCATTTTTTATTTTTCACAACTCTCTACACTGATTGACACTTTAACAAACTTGAGTTGAAGAAGAAAGACATCTTCTAACTCTTTGCCAACCCTATGCTCACCTACTGGTTGCACATAGGCATTGCACTTAATTTACACAAACTTCAACAGACAAAATGGCCCAAGGTAATAAGCTGCCATAGCCACTTCAGTCATGGTGGCCCATTTCACCAATTTCAATGTCTTTTATGGTTTTTCTTCAACTACAGTTAAAATTTCTTCAGGCTGTTTTTCTCCCCTTTCAGAGAAATCAAGTTCAGTGTAGCTCCTTTGTTGACAATTTCGGCTGTTTTGCATTTCAAATAATTTTTTTTTGTCTTCTTCACCTGCTGAAGCTCATTAAGCAAATAAAGTTTCAGCTGTTTGTAGCATTTCTTGGCATTTCAGCTGCAATCTTTCAGCTTTCAGCATTCACAGTGCATTTTCTGTAGGAAATGCATCTTTCTAGTTTCATATGAGTTTCTGAATGTTTAACTTTATGTTGTCAGATTTAAAGTGGAATTAAACTTGGCTCATTTCACTGAGCAGGTTCAGTTCTTATTAAATAATAAAAAATTTTCAGCTTATCTTTTTCTAAATTCAGAATAATCAATAAAGTGCCCAAAAAATGTATCAATCTGAAAATCAACTTAACTTGGCATTGATGAAAAAACCTCCGTTTAATGGGTGTCATTTAAATTGATCCAACTCTCTCTAACCTCTGGAGAACAGCCATCTCTCCTCTGATGTTTCACTATTGATCCTGATATTATAAGATCATGAGAGGTGAAATTAAATGACTTATTTATATTTTTATGTTACAGTAACTGTTATTAATCTGTTCATCTGTCACAGTTACACTTCTATGAAACAGGGGAAAAATCATTTCAGTTTAATTTCCTCAAACTAAAAGCTGATGTTAGCTGCAGTGGGATTATTATTAGTTTAGATTATTTATTATTATTATTTTAGATTATTAGTGAGATGGTTTACTGTAGTACAATATCTGCATGTTAAATATTTGTGTGCCGAATTGTTTTCCTGTTTTACACTGAAATACAGAGACTAACATCTGTAACATCTGCTCTTTGAAATTATTCCCATTTCACACAGATAGAGGTCCATAGCTTTTATTTAGTATTACTATATAAATAAATACCATAACACTACTGTACAGGACAACTGCTATACATCAATACAGTAAAGTTACTGTAAAACTGATATTTTCAAAATACTCAAAGCAAAAATTAATTTTTAATGTGTTTTAATTCAACATCTGGTTTATTATATTGAAATAAAAAACTGGTTAATATGTAAATGTTCTGACTTGTGCAGTGTAATCCAGTCAGTGTGACTAACATGAGAAAAACCTGCTAAACCTGCTCCACCACCATCCTCTGTTTTTATGTTGTTATTCCTGGAGCAGAGCCAGCAGTATTTTTAAGCAGTTGTTGTTAAAGAGAACTGGGATCACATAGTCCGCTGGATCTGGAGCCAGAATCATGTCATTAAACACCCTGAGCAGTGCAAGAACAGATGGTGCTAAAACAGAAATGACCTCTTTAAAGAGTCGAGGTGGGATAACCCGACAGTTTCAGACCGTCTCAAACTGGTAAAAAGCAGCAGAGCAGGGAGCAGAGGGGGCAGAAGCAGGGGGTGATAAATGAACCCTGACATGCCTCAGGGGAAGGATCAATGCAGGCTGAGGGACATTCAAAACAGTATCAATAATATTAAATAACACACAATGCTTGTGACAGCTTGACAAAATGGAATGAGGGCACGGCAAAGGTGATCAGGGATCTCTGACAAAAATGGAGGCAAAGTTTTTTGATCACCGTGAATGAACTTCACTCCTGCAGGAGGTCAAAAGGAGAGTTTGACGATTGTAAGCCAACAGAGCTTTGACAATTTGAGTAACAAGTGCCAAAAGCAACACAAACATAGAACAGTGACAGATGGCAAATCAGACACAATGCTGCCACCATAATAACAAAGCTGCCTTCAGCCATCAGTGAGTCGATCCACAGTAACAACGACTCTGAACATGAACTAACTCTGATCTCACACACACACACACACACACACACACACACACACACACACACACACACACACACACACACACACAAAGGGGGACACTTGTCCTCGTGGGTCCAGCTGTGAGTCTGTAACTGTGAACTATGGAGCAGTAGATTCCTGCTGGAACTGATGTTAGCCAGGAAAACATTCCAGATTGACTTTAATGGAGAGACGACTCAAACATGAGCTGAACAAAGTTCCTGAAGACAAACTGTTAAAGGAGGAAACAAAGCAAACTTACAGTTTCTGCAGACAGAAGAAGAAGAAGCTCCACACCTGGACACTAAACACTGACACACAGGTGAGCTGATTCCTGGAATAAGCCAGGGTTTCACCTGAAGCATGACAGGTATGACGGAGAGCAGGCAGATTTTCATAATAAGAGCTCTTTGTTTTGAAACCAATGTCACACTGAAGATGTGAGTCACTCTGCTATGCGGTGCCATTTAAAAGTGATAACACTAAATAAAAACAGCAAAACTTTACATGATTTTATCATTTGATCTGAAAGGTGAATATGATCATGACAGGGAAAACTCCTGAGAGTGGATCAGACTGCTTCCAGCCCTCTGCTTCCAGCTATGTACATCCTCACCTCTGCTGACCAGGAGCACCACGAAGACTCAGACAGACTCAGACCTGCTGGACAACCACCTGATCCTTGTTAAAGTGGCTCAGATCTTTACAGCTGAACATGTGCAACACAATAAGAACAGACTGAGTGTCTGATATACCTGTAGAAGGACTCTGATATGCAGGTACCAGATAATCAATACTGATTAATGATTATTTGTGGTTATTTGTGCATCTCATTGTGTTTTGTGTGATGATGGTCACTAACATAGATATATGTTAACTGTTACATGAGTATACCTGCCTAATTACATTAAATTCACAAAGAGATACAAAACAACAACATGACACTGAAAGACCAGACCTCATTCAGCAATCACTAAACAGAGTCAAGATAGCAACAAATAATATACTATTATATCTTTTATTGCAATTGGAAAAGTTTACTATGGAGTCTGAGGGGTCAGAGTGCAGGTTTGGATTAACCAGCTGGAGAACCTGAGGAGTAAAGACAAGCCGGAGAGCTGAGAGAGAAGGAGACAGAAGAATGGGCTAAAATCACACAAACACCTGGTCATATAATAAAGATGAAGTCTGGTTTTTAAAGCAGAGAAAATTAAAGATTACTGACCAATAAATCTTCACTCCTAACTCACCATAAATAACAACACACTGGGTACCAAAAGAACCAATCAGAGGAGAGGACAGAGAGTACATCAGACACATTCAGAACAAAAGTGTCTCAAGATGAAGCAGAAAAATGATGAAACTATATCACATGAATGAAGCTCCACTAACAACTCTCCATCATCTAAATACAGCTTTTTACTGTCAGTGTACAAGCTGATCTTTGTGTCTCACTTCAACCTGCATTCAGCTGCAGCTTCTTGTCCTACATCAGTGTGTGTGTGTGTGTGTGTGTGTGTGTGTGTGTGTGTGTGTGTGTGTGTGTGTGTGTGTGTGTGTGTGTGTGTGTGTGTGTGAGAATGGGAATAAACACTAAATCCAACAAAGAGCTGAGTCAGTCAGTCAGACGAAGAGGGAGGGAGAGGATTTTCCAGGGCTGTGCCAGTATTCCCAAACATCCTGAGCATCCTCTCAGAGAGCTCCAAACTCAGCCTCCAAATATCAGTGAGGAGTCCAGCTTAGGACAGCTTTAGGAACATGCTCAGAGCAGAGGACTTTCCACAGAGTCCTCTTAGAAACTGAGCTTTGCCTCTTGTTTTTTTGAACCTGTCACTTCAGTCAAACATGAATGTCCTCGTCTTTGGAACAAACTGGTTTGATCTGCTTGTTCCAGTTAAAGGGAAGAACAAAACAGACTGACGGTGAAACACACCTGAACAATGCAGCTGTGCAGCATTGTTGTGTCATACCTGCCCTGCAGCTAAACTGCTCCTCCTCTGCTCTTTATCCTCACCCTCCAACATCTTCTCATCCTCCCTCCAACTCTCTAAGCATTCTGGGTAATCTGGACTCAGATTCTCTTCAGCTCGTTCTTCACAAAGGTGATGATGTTGTCTTCCAGCAGCTGGAACAGAAAACTTTATGAATGAGGTGAAATCATGGAGACAAACATCAGATCCATGTTGGACTCAAAGACAATCCACTGGTCTCCAAAGAGCAGCATGGAGATGACTGTGAACAGGATAGAGTATCTACCACTTGTTATGATGATCACTGCCAGTTCTATGTTTTATGTTCTCTCAAAAAACAACCAACCAGGGACCAGATTAATGTTTTACCAACATTACCAACACCTTATACACAGAACCAATCAGACTCATCAGCCAGTGTCTCCTGTTCAACCAGAGCATTCATGATTTTAACTCAGTTCTTCTTTCCTTCAGTGACCCTGAACAGCAGCACCATACTGGTGTCAGCATCTGTCACAGATCCCAGGTCAGGAACTGATCCACAGTTTTCTCAGGAGTTTCCCTATAGCTGCTTCCTGGAACAGGAATAAAAACAATAAATAAAAACACACACAGATTGTTTCCTGAAGAAATCAATCAAACACCAGCTGCTCATCAAGTTGTTTGATTCCAGTCAATCAATAATCTATAATCGTGTGGATCTGTCTTCAAACACAAGAGAGATGCAAAGTTTGATATAGTTACTTGCTTGGTCTGATCCAGTCAGTGTGATGACATGAGAAATATTAAACCTGTTCCACCATCTTGTCTTTGTTTTGCTTGAACAGTCTGTTGGAGCAGAGCCAGCAGTTTGTGACGCAGTATTTTGAAGCAGAGGCCTGAACGCTGCATCAAGGCTCCATCTACTTTAAACAGTCCTTTAAAAAGTTCCCTCTGACTCCTCCATCTGCTGAATACATGAACACAAGACCACAAAGCTGAGAACATTAAATAACATTTGGGGAGATACAGTGATTAACAGAGAGATGGTTTAATAATAACAATAACTATAATTAATAATAAACTTTGCTAGACTAATCCAAAATGACTAATGCAAAAAATCAGTCCTACATATTTGTTTAATATGTGCATTGAAGGACATATCCTGGTCAAAAATGACTCCAAGATTTCTCACAGTGTTACTGGAGGCCAAAGTAATGCCATCCAGAGTAAGTATCTGGTTAGAAACCATGTTTCTAAGATTTGTGGGGCCGAGAACAAGAATTTCAGTTTGATCTGAATTTAGAAGCAGGAAATTAGAGGTCATCCAGGCCTTAATGTCTTTAAGACATTCCTGCAGTTTAACTAATTGATGTGTGTCATCTGGCTTCATTGATAGGTAAAGCTGAGTATCATCTGCATAACAATGAAAATTGATGCAATGCTTTCTAATAATACTGCCTAAGGGAAGCATGTATAATGTAAATAAAATTGGTCCTAGCACAGAACCCTGTGGAACTCCATAATTAACCTTAGTGTGTGAAGAAGACTCCCCATTTACATGAACAAATTGGAGTCTATTAGATAAATATGATTCAAACCACTGCAGTGCAGTACCTTTAATACCTATAGTATGCTCTAATCTCTGTAATAAAATGTTATGGTCAACAGTATCAAAGCTGCACTGAGGTCCAACAGGACAAGCACAGAGATGAGTCCACTGTCAGAGGCTGTAAGAAGATCATTGGTAACCTTCACTAATGCTGTTTCTGTACTGTGATGAATTCTGAAACCTGACTGAAACTCTTCAAATAAACCGTTCCTCTGCAGATGATCAGTGAGCTGTTTTACAACTACTCTTTCAAGAGTCTTTGAGAGACACGGAAGGTTGGAGATTGGCCTATAATTAGCTAAGACAGCTGGGTCAGTGATGGCTTTTTAAGTAGAGGTTTAATTACAGCCACCTTGAAGGTCTGTGGTACACAGCCAACTAATAAAGACTGATTGATCATTTTTAAGATTGAAGCATCAATAATTGGAAAGACTTCTTTGAACAGTCTAGTAGGAATGGGATCTAATAAACATGTTGCTGGTTTGGAGGAAGTAACTATTGAAGTTAACTCTGAAAGACCAACTGGAGCCAAAGAGTCTAAACAAAAACCAGCAGTGCTGAAAACAGCTGAACATGAAGATCAATCTTTGAGATGTTTATGAATAATTTTTTCTGTAATGTCTAAAATGTTATTTGTAAAGAAATCCATGAAGTCACTACTAGTTAAAGTGAAAGGAATACTCGGCTCTACAGAGCTCTGACTCTTTGTCAGCCTGGCTACAGTGCTGAAAACAAACCTGGGGTTGTTCTTATTTTCTTCAATTAATGATGAATAGTAAGATGTCCTAGCTTTACGGAGGGCTTTTTTATAGAGCAACAAACTCTTTTTCCAGGCTAAATGAGCATCTTCTAATTTAGTGAGACACCATTCCCTCTCCAGCTTACAGGTTATCTGCTTTAAGCTGTGCGTTTGTGAATTATACCACGGAGTCAGGCACTTCTGATTTGAAGCTTTCCTTTTCAGAGGAGCCACAGTATCTAAAGTCGTACGCAGTGAGGATGTAAAACTATTGACGAGATAATCGACCTCACTGGGAGCAGAGTTTAGGAAGCTGCAAAACACCACAAAACAGGAACAGGAAGTGATACAATACCACAGTGAGAGCCAACACCAAGTGCAGGAGTGGAGAGCCGCAACGCTCTGCTTACATTGCGGTGAAATGATACAGACACAAATGGCGATAATAGTAGCGACCTAGCTGGGGCAGAGTCCACGGGGTGCGCTCTTGTTTGCTAACTGCACTGACAACAGATGCGCAGATGAATTTGTAGCTGCTCTCCCAGGTGTAGCTGCAGCGTCACTGCTGCGTGTCTTTAGCTTTTTGTCTCCTGCACTTTGTGTTTTGTCCTGTGTGTTGTTGCTGGGATCTCTGTGCTCCTCTTTTCTCTCCTCTCTCTCCCCTCACCGCCCAGCTGCTCTCTGCACATCATTTTAGGAGTTCACTTCCTCTCATGTGTTCATCCACAGCAGCTGGACCCTGATACTGCAGCAAATATAGATCAATCACATTATAGAACTAATCGTAAGAATCAATTAGTACAAATCTCTATAAAAAAAAGAAAAAAAAAAAAAAAAAAAAAAAAAAGGTACAATTTCTGACTTTCTATTAAACATAAAATCCCAGGAGCTTGTCTTATTTCTTGTCGTCGTAGATTCACATGGATAACAATAGAGCGTGTGCCCGTGCATCTTATTTTAGAGCAGCGTAACACAGACTAGAGCCATCCACACTCACACTGTCACTGAATTAGCACAGCATTTAGCATTAGCCTGCTAAAGCTAATTAGCCATCACAAGACACGTGGGTTGGGCAGAAATTTTTTTTGAGACATGATGTCCAAAGTTATTGATGGCTGCTGGTTATTTAAAACAGAGCACTGCACTGACTCAACCAAGTACTCATTATAGATAAAGTTTTGCGGCAGTATCAGTTGGATATAACAGACATTTCTATAACTGTATAATACAAGGATGACCACTAAATACTACTGTTTCCTTTCCATGTGTGTACTTTCATGAAGGTTACGACTACCTGAACACGAGAAGCTTTTCTCACAGTGTCTGCACTTGTACAGTTTCTCTCCTGTGTGAACTCGTTTATGCACTTTAAGCTGACCTGCAGTGCTGAAGGATGACCCACACTGGTCACAGAGGTGCTTTTTAACCCCACTGTGGAAGAGTTCATGTTGTTTTAATTCACTTGCTGTGGGGAAGCTTCTCCCACATTCTTTGCATTGGTTCAGATTGTGTCCAGTGTGTCTACGTTGATGTCTTTGTAAACTCTGCTGATGATTGAAGGTTTTCCCACAAAGGTCACAGATGGTTAATCCTCCTGCACTCTGTGCTTTATAATCCAGCTGTGAATCCTTAGGATAATCCCATCTTCCAGCTGTTCCATCTGCTCAACAGAAGGTCCACAGGAAGAAGAACTAAATCTTCTGGTTTGATTTGCACTTCCTTTCAGTTTCTTCCACCACATGTTGGTTCTTTAAAATCAGGACAGAATTAGCTCTCATTCATACATTATATCTGTTAAATACAACATTGATTTGGAACTAGATTATTATTATTATTGTGCAATCATGTGCACATATACATTTGTTCTCTTGAACTGTTACATTTAGCACAATAAGGCCTGATATTAAGGCCCTTGGTCAATGACAGAGTGAGAGGAAATGTGTGTGAGTGTGGTCACATTCACCAACATAAACATCAGAGGGCTTCAGGTTCAGGTGAGTTTATTTGCTCCTGCAGGTACATTTGGTTTGCATTCAGCAGCTCATCCATGTGAAAATGAAAACCTTTCCAAACATCCCAGAAACAGAATCAAACACAGTGAAGGAAAAAGAAGAACAAATCCACCGTACATGATGGAAGACAAACACTCGTTTGTTCATCTGGCTGCTGGGAAATAAAAATCTGTGTTTATGGTCTCAAAAATCAAACAGGTCCAAGGCGCTCTTCATCATCTTCATCAGTGTCAGTGTTCCAGCCTTCTTACTGACAGAGACATCAGCCACTGCCTGCCACACTAAAGCAAAGGCAGTAACAGACAAAGCATTAAACAGCAGCATTTGAATTGTAATACCTGCTCTGTACTTCCTACATCTGTCCTCTTCCTGACAACACTTCCACATATTACTGCAATACAAAGAAAACTAACACAAACTAATGAAAAGGAAACAAACAAAAACCTACACTAATATAAATCCACACTTGGAACAAACTAAACTGGATTAAAAACTAAAATTAGAAAAAGAAAATTAAAACTACAGTAGAAATCAAAGTCACACAAATCAGACTTTCACTCTAGGCAGATGGCTTCTGTGGGGGCCCAGATTTTTCCTGACATTAATAAAAATCATCACTTGAATCGGATCATACAGGTCGGATTTTCACCTATCTTTGATGAAAAATCTGGTCCCGTTTTAATACATTTACAGTTAAATGTGATTACAAACGTCGAATTCAGCGCCCTCCTCAGCTCCCATCACACCCATTTCCAATACGTACGATCTATGGAAACTGCGTGCCGTACAAACTCCACACAAAGGCCCAGACCAAGGTGGAGTCGAACCCAGCACCTTCTAGCTGCGAGGCAATAGCGCTAAGCACCACCACATGTTCAAATTCATGGCAATGATTTCAACTACGGGAATGATTTCAGCCCTGCATGATCACGCTGATGTTTGGACAGAGCAGATAATGAAGTGAATGTTTTTGGACATTGGTAACAGTGAAACAGTTTCTTTGCAGCGTGGGATCGTTTGTGTTTGGAGTATGAACTGAGATTCTTGAAGCTCTTGTCACACTGGTCACAGCTGTAGGTCTCTTCATTGTGTGTACTTTCATGAAGATTACGACCACTTGAACATGAGAAGCTTTTCTCACAGTGTCTGCACTTGTACGGTTTCTCTCCTGTGTGGCTTCGTTTATGCCTTTTAAGGTTACTTGCATTGCTGAAGGATGACCCACACTGGTCACAGACGTGCTTTTTAACCTGACTGTGGATGAGTTCATGTCGTTTTAATGCACTTGCTGTGGGGAAGCTTCTCCCACATTCTTTGCAGTAGTTGAGTTTGAGTCCAGTGTGTCTACGTTGATGTCTTTGTAGGCTCCATTGGTTATTGAAGGTTTTCCCACAAAGGTCACAGCGAAACGCTTTCCCACCACCACAGCGATGACAGGGTTGAGAACTGGATCCATCTGTGTGGCTCTGCTTCTACACAAAGACAGAGTAAGTCAGAGAATCCTTCAACATTTTTATCCTGTACGTCACCTGAAATAAAGAGCATCTCTGCCAACGTCCAATTACACTCAGCTTACTGGGATACAACAACTACAATACTACACCATAATACTACAATTATACTCATTTAACACTATAATAACCTTAATGTCATACTAAAGTACTACGACTAACACTGCAATAATAGCATCATAATACTGCAATATCGCTGTTTTAAATTCTTACCACAATAGTGCTACAACACTAATGTCACACTATAATACTGATGTAATGCTACAATAAGATTGTAGTGTTGCTTTACCACCACTTTAAATATTCAATTACTTCAGCGTAAAACTATAATGATTATACATTACCAAAATACCACATTAGTACTACAATACTGCTAATGAAATACTATATAACACCACCAGACTACACAGAGTACATTCATACACCACAAACTGTGGACTTTGATTTTGGACACTTGTGTGTCTGTTCATTTCTCATACGGCTCATTTCATACAGACTTTCTCCTGCAGCCTTCCAAACAATCACACTTTGACTCTGTGAGCTGGAGAACGGTGGAACAAAGAGGACATGAGAGGAAGATGAGATTCTCTCTAAGGTAAAGACTGCTCACCAAGTCTCATTTGATAAACTACTAATTTAAAGCTTACAGGTAACGTTATCATTCATTTTAGAGTTTTTAGTCAGATATTGGATCATTACATGATGTCTCATCTTCTAGAAAGTCTTCTGAAAGCAAATGACATGTTATTTAAAGTTTATAGTGGACAGTAAGTGCAGACTAAACTGGGTAGTTTGCAGTGTTGTGGTTCAGTTTACAGTGATGAACTCTGTTGGACTGCTGCAGGGCAGACTGTGGATCCTTGGTCACTGCTAGGTTAGGTCCTGGTAGCAGCAGAGACATTATGAGAGAGAGAGACATGGAGCTCAACTCTGAACTGAAACCTCTGACTAAAGATTAGATAGAAAGATGGTAGAAGTAGAACTACCAGGGGAGGAGCTGTTAAAATCTTATTAGTGTACAAAGTCAGAAAAATTTTTAGGGATCATCATCTTAAATATTATAATGATATCAGGGTTCTAGCCAGAATTGTTTTTTTAGCCTGGTGATGCTAATGTTAGTTAGCAAGCTAATGCTAACCACTAAATCTGCTCCTGCTTGTTAATTGAGTGACGGGGCCAACGTATGTAACCAGAAAGCACCTCTGAAGCCGAGGCAGTAATCACAGTCTTTGTGGACGTGTCGTTACATTTCGAGGTGTACGAAGGACCGACGCAGAACTCTAAATCAGGCCTTGTTAGATCGATAGAGAAGAGTTACACTTATACATCATGCATTCATGTGTCCCAGAGTGCGGTTCCCTCCCACTAATGTGTTTGCAGAAATCACGTAAAAAAACCAAACAAAAAAAAAAAACATCTGGATTATGTTTTTGCTGTGTATGTTTTTATCAGTCAGTTGCTAAAAGCATTTCCTACATTCAATATCAGCCACCATGTTGTAAGCATAAATTATCACATTTCACATACAATCTCATTGTACATCCTGTATAATGAGTATAATAAAGGCATTTATTCTATTTTTAATGCAACAATAGAAAGTGACATCTTGCTGAGAACTGTAGTTTTTTTCTTGAAGGCCTTTCATAGCTCTACTGGTGCTGAAAACTAATTTTGACTACGACTTTCTGAATGCAAGTAGGGCTGCAACTATCGATTATTTTAGTAATCAAGTATTTTATCAATTACTCTATCAATTAATCAAGTAATCAGATAAGAAATAGTTTTTCATATTAACAATTCATCAGCATATTTTAACTTCTGTACTGCAGATTCTTCTCTGTGTGAAACTAACTGCAATGGATGGAGCAGCTACAAAGTTCTCTGTTCTTCATGTTACTGATCAGGTCGTTGATGAAGGACCTCCAGCTGTTTCCTGGTTGCTCCACCTGAGCTCACCGTCTCAGTAACTGCTCCGCCTCTTTGCGCTGCAGACAGACTGCACATGAAACAGCTGCTGCTGTGTTTTGTTGAAAAACTGGGGGCTACATGAGGTTAATACTGTAATGCTTTTGATTCATATGCATCCTACAAATTCTGTTTCTATTGCAGTTCTATTTTTTGATGCTAATCAGGGATTGAAGCATGAAAAACATTTTGACCGAGACCCTCGGTACTTAAGCGGGTGGAGGGGGGGGGGGGGGGGGGGGGGGCTTCTGACACCAAATGATCGCTAGTGCTAATGGCAGCCCTCGCCATCCATTCTGGTGGCTACAGCTGAAGTAAAGAAAAAACAGCTGACATTCTCTAAACACACACACACACACACACACACACACACACACAGAGCAGAGGAGGCGTGGAAAAACTTGTCAGCAATCCACAAAGGGTTGTTTTTTCCAAATCAAGCGCACATGACTGTAACAAGATCACCTGTGCACATTGTGAATGGCAATCAACCGCTAGCTAGAACACTGGATATTAATGTTTGGAACTAGACATAGTAATAATTTAGTTCTTTATGAACATTTTAGAGAAACTCAGAACTGAAATTAAAATGTAATGACTTTCCAGGCACTGTCTTTACATGCAGTAGAAATGTTAACATGCTAACAAAACTTAATGAGCAGTGTTGTTCCAAATAAGACCAAACTAAAAAACACATACCTCACAGTAACTGCACTTGTAGAGTCTCTTTCTGCTGTGGATCTGTTGGTGTACTTTGAGGTAACGTAGAGCTTTAAAAGTTTTATCACACAGGTCACACTGATAAGGTCTCTCCTCACTGTGAGTAACCATGTGCTGTTTTAAGTCAGAGTTTTTTCCAAACAGTTTGCCACATTGATCACAGCAGTACACATCATGTCCAGTGTGAATGCGTAGGTGTGCATTTCGGTTAGCTGGACGGTTGAAAGTTTTTCCACAGTAGTCACAGCTGTAGTAAGCTGCTACTGTATGTAAAAGCTTTCCCACACTGATCACAGCTGTACGGTTTCTCTCCACTGTGCCGGAGTAGGTGATTTCTTAAGCTTTCAGCCCAGGTAAAAGACATTCCACACAAGTCACAGCTGAACGGTCTCTCTCCAGTGTGTATGACTTGATGCCTTTTTAATATAGACTTTCTATTAAAAACCGTCCCACACTCATCACAGGTGTAGTTTTTGTCTCCATTCCCTCTGTGAGGTTTGTCAGCCTCCTGACGTCTCGCTCCATGTTGGTCCTGCAGTGACAGAGATACAAACAGAGGTAGTGAGTGAAATGTAGTCGGGGAACAAACTCAACCTTCAAAATCTATTAATATTAGAGGTTTTATGGTAGCCTCCAAACGCCTACTAGAGCTAAATGAGCTTCAAAATGCAAAAAGCCATCCTGGAAACTTGTTTCATCTGTGAGCTAACAGACACATCCTGGTCAAAGATTATTCCAAGATTCATCACAGGACTAATACAGGCCACATGAATGTCATAAAAGGGAGCAAACACTTTTCCCAAATACTATATTTTCTAACAAATAAAGCAAATCTGAGCTCTCTCTCACTGAGTTTGTGATGGTAGTAGTAGTTCTGCTCTGCAGCCTCTGTGAGTTTGGTGTAGCAGCACATGAAGCAGCTCTCCACCTTCTGCAGCTTCTGCTCAGAGTGACCCTGAAGCTTGAAGCAGATCTTCAGAGCAGAACAAGAACTACTGCCACCAGCTGCAGTCCAACACAGTGGAGTTGGAGTGTGTTGAACCACAGGATGAGAGACTCTGGGGATCACCACAACAGCAGAATGAACAGCTACTGGGACAGCATTTCCAAACCAGTAAGAACTGGAATCAAACTGGTTGGAAAACAATGATCTCTAATAAGGAGAGAGCGGAAAAGTGCTATGAAAATATGAAATGTGTAATTATAACAGTAATGAAAATGACATTATAGATCAAATACTGTTCAATGAAAATGATGTATTGTGTGATAAATTGTGGGCTTGATCTGAATCTTGATTATTAATGTTTTTGTTTCAGTGTCCTGTTAAAATGTGACCTTTGTATTTGGTCTTGTTGTAACTTCAGTGCTAACTGGGACCATAATAAACCAAACCAACAGCAGCTGATGAAGTCACACAGTTTCAATAATAGTGTAACACTGAGATTTTTCTCACCTGTTGTGTTGAACTCATTGTTTCCTCTGTAGAGGCTGAAAATGTTCCTCTGCTGCTCCGTCAGACTCTCCTCCTCCTGATGATCAGCTGCAGGAGAACAGATCTTTATTAGAAGCTACCACACTGCACTGTTTGGGGGGATGAGCCCTTTAAGGCTGCATTTGGATTTATACACTTCTGTGGGATACGGCTGGTTCCAGCCTGCTATGTTAGGGTGGGCATCTAGAAACAGGAGGTGGGAAACTTGTTTGAAACAAAGACATAAGGTCTGAAGAGCCGACTAGTAACCCACAGGTTTGTGGTTGGAGTCCCTGTTCAGATGCTGACGTCTCTGAGACGACTTTGTATTTGATCCTGACAAAAAGAAGCAGAGCAAACAAAAACCTGAGCAAAGCAACATTTAGACGATTCATTTGTTCCAGCAGCTCCAGGATGGTTTCTACAGGCTGAAGAACAGCAGTCAGTGCAGGAATCAACATCTACATCACTCAACCCCGTAACTGGCCAAAATCACCAAAAACGCCTGAAAAAGCATACCCAAATTAAATCAGGTGCTGTTTTTGAACTCTTTGGAGTACATGCAAAAGCTTGGTCTCTTTGTGAAGAAGACAACCTATATTTTTCATTTTTGCAGTCAAAAATGCTGTAACTGTAATGAGTATGTAGCTATTAAGTTTGGAACACAGAAAAATTAAACTATTTTTGCCATGCCTAGATTTTTCCTGTTTGTTTTTATGCAACTGCACACTGAGTTTACAAGGTATGGATTGGAAAATATAATGAAGCTGTAGAATGAAGTCTTGTCCACCTGTATTTCAAATTTTATCAAGATAGCACAAAATCCTACTGTTTTGTAAAGGTTTTTGTGTGTTGATGTCCAGGCGAGGACTCACATATGCTATTTGGAGACTCCAAGCCGCGTTTCCATACAGGATGACTCGGCACGGGTCGACTCGGTCAACACAACTTGGCACGGTCGTGTTGTGTTTCCATTGCAATTGAGGACCACTACAGTGTGGGTGGAGTTGATACAGCAGCACGGATAATAGTCTCATGACGTAACGCGTATTCGGCTCAAAACACAACACAACAATAGATGAGATAGAGGCAAGCTAACCGTTAATGCCAGTTTAGTATCATCATCATGCATAAGTCCCCATACAATGTTTTAATGGATGAAGGTTATCATTGTTAAGTAGAACCCCGAACATGTGCCGTGGTGAGCGGACTTAAGGCAACAATTACTGTAATAACACCACAGTAATACCCTATATTGGTTGTGAAGTGCAGTTTCTCAGCTTTCAGAAACTGAATTTTTCCGATAGGACAAACGGTCGAGTTATTACGGTAACTCAAAGTTCCTTTGATCAGCCCTCAGGCTCTGTGCTAACCAGCTGTTCAGCTTGTAGGGGCAGGTAATGGGTGCTTCAGTGGTGATCGCCCAGGAGTATAGGGTTATAATATGTGTATAATATAATATGTGTGTGTGTTTCAGATGGCTCTCATTGCAAAACTACTGCTGCAAACTGTCGGTCTGGGCATTCAACCGGTGCTTTGTGCCTCCAGTTTCTTGCTGTTGGGTTTTAAAAATGGCACGCTTGTTTCTGGTGAAGGAGTCACTCTCATGACTCTGCTAGTGACGACACTCCCTGGCCAATCAGTGGCATGCTGTTCTTCCGCATAACATTTTTGGATCTCCGCAGATCGCTTAGAACCTCGGGTGAGAGAGTACGGAAAAAGGACCGGCAAAGAGGACCTGGTCCTAATCGAAATGCCATCAAATCACGACGAACTGAGCCGACCTGCGCTGAGTCATCACTCAAGTGCCACATGTTAGCAGCCTTTGTTATACAAACTTCAAATGGCTTTAACTCCTCAATGCTTCAACATACAGTCATCAATGAGGCTCTAATCAAAGATACTACTCAGGAATCCTCTGCTGCACACAAAGTTACTGATAGTACAAATTAATTATAATTATAGACATAATTATAAATCAGCGGTTGACCTAATTTGTAAAAGAAGGAAAATGTTAGGCCTTCATTCACAACCCCCCCCAGTCTATTTTCAGTGATTCCTTCACACCCCCAAAATAAATCAACTGTACAGGGTGGGCCATTTATATGGATACACCTTAATAAAATGGGAATGGTTGGTGATATTAACTTCCTGTTTGTGGCACATTAGTATATGGGGGGGGGGGGGGGGGGGGGGGGGCTTTGCAATATAGGTGGTGACCATGGCGGCCATTTTGAAGTTGGCCATTGTGGATCCAACTTTTGTTTTTTTTCAATGGGAAGAGGGTCATGTGACACATCAAACTTATTGGGAATTTCACAAGAAAAACAATGGTGTGCTTGGTTTTAACATAACTTTATTCTTTTATGAGTTATTTACAAGTTTCTCTTTGTTCAAAGCCACTGACATGTCGCAGAGGTTAACACGTGAGGAGCGGATAGAAATTGTGTTGATGTCTGGTTAACGCAGTAACCGGGTCATTGCAGCAGAGACCACCCATCTCCCATGCTACAGTTAGCAAACTGCTTGCCAAGTTTCGTGAAACTGGTTCAGTGTTGGATTTGCCAAAATGTGGACACATGAAAACTGTCACTAATGAAGAAACATCAGTGGCTGTCCTAGCTTCATTCAGCAAGAGCCCACAGCGTAGCACTCGCCGCATGTCACTGGAGAGTGGCATCAGTCGAACATCCCTTCGGCGGATATTAGCTACTCACAAATGGCACCCTTACAAACTCCAGCTGCTGCAGCATCTCAATGAGGATGACCCAGATCGACGCACTGAATTTGCAGAATGGGCAAAACAAAAATTGGAACAGGACCCTCAGTTTACACAGAAGATTCTGTTCAGTGACGAGGCAAACTTTTATGTGAATGGTGAAGTTAAACAAAACCACTGCTATTGGTCTGACACTAACCCACATTGGATAGATCCCTCCAAGACTGTTGGAACAAAAAAATTGATGGTATGGTGTGGTATATGGGGTACAAGGATAGTGGGGCCATTCTTCATCAATGGAAACCTCAAGGCCACTGGATATGTGAAATTGCTACATGATGATGCGTTTCCCTCTTTATTCACTGAAGCTGGCACGTTCCCTGAGTTTTTCCAGCAAGATGGTGCACCACCATATTACGGGTGTCAGGTGCGAGCATTCCTAGATGAACAGTTTCCTGGAAAGTGGATTGGTCGTCGTGGACCAGTTGAATGGCCCCCCCAAGGTCTCCCGATCTGACCCGCTTAGACTTTTATCTTTGGGGTCATCTGAAGGTAATTGTCTATGCTACTACTACTACTATATTTATAAAGCACTTTAAAACAACAGCAATTGCAACAAAGTGCTGTACAGATACAAGTCAAATAAGCCAAAACACAAACAATGACAACAACGACAATAAGAAACAAACACAATAAAACAAATAAAACGAATAAAACGAGTCTCAGCATGTATTAAAAGCCAGGAAATAAAAATGTGTCTTAAGAGCAGTTTTAAAGGTCGACTATAAAGGAGCGCTCCTAATATGCAATGGCAAGTTGTTCCATAATTTAGGAGCAGCAACACTAAAAGCTCTGTCACCCCTGAGCTTCAACTTCAACCTTGGTACCTCTAGGAGCAGGTGATCAGCTGACCTGAGGCAACGAGCTGGGAGGTATGGGTTTAATAGCTCACAGAGATAAGATGGGGCAAGACCATGTAAACATTTAAAAACAAATAAGAGAATCTTAAAATGAACTCTAAAATGCACTGGTAACCAGTGTGGTGAAGCCAGAATAGGAGTGATATGCTCTCTCCTTCTGGCCCCCATCAGAAGCTGCGCAGCAGCATTCTGGACAAGCTGAAGGCGCTTAAGGGAGGATTGACTAATTCCAAGGTAAAGAGCATTACAGTAGTCAAGCCGAGATGTAATGAAGGCATGGATCACTGTTTCAAAATGTGGTTTTGAAAGGATTGGTTTACTCTTTGCCAATTGCCTAAGATGGTAAAAACAGGACTTAACCACTGCCCTGACCTGGGAATCCATTTTAAGATCATTATCAATTTTTACACCTAAGTTTGAGACGGTCTGCCTTAAATAAGATTCCAAGGGCCCCAGGTCAATGGAGGAGAAGAAGAAGAAGAAGAAACAGCCTTTATTGTCCCACAGAGGGGAAATTTGGGTGTAACAGCAGCCGCAGTTATTATAAATATAAATATAATAATTTACACTATTAGAAAAGAATATATATAAAATCAACAAACAAGATTAACCTTAATACTACTAATAATAACAATACTACTACTACTAATAATAATAACACTATATACAATGTACATGATGTGCCTGTGTGTTGAACCTTAACAGGCCAGACTATTTACAATATACATGGATATACAGGATGTTGCGTAGGAGCCACTGGGACAAAACACCATTACCTCAGTCTTCTTATCATTAAAGTTTAGGAAATTTAAGGCCAACCATGCTTTAATGTCTTCAAGACACAGCAATAGCAGCTTAATCGAATGTGTACTTTTTTTTAAAGGCATGTATATCTGGCTATCGTCTGCGTAATAGTGAAAGGAGATCCCATGCTTTCTAAGTATTGAGCCCAATGGGAGCAAGTAAAGTGAGAAAAGCAGGGGGCCGAGGATTGAGCCTTGAGGGACCCCATAAAGTAGGGGAGCAGATGAAGATTCAAAATCTGCTAACCTTACAGACATGGTTCTGTCTGCCAGATAAGACCTAAGCCATTCTAATGCGGTGCCACTGAAGCCAAACTGGGTCCATAAACGAGCTAATAGAATACTGTGGTCCACCGTGTCGAACGCTGCAGTTAGGTCGAGGAGAACAAGAACAACATGCTCCCCAGCATCATTTGCCCTAAAAATATGATTAAAAACTCTCACTAACGCAGACTCCGTACTGTGCAGGGCCTTAAAACCTGACTGAAAAACTTCCGTAATGTTATGTTCGTCTAGATAGGACGTAACCTGAGTGGAAACAACTTTCTCTAAAACTTTGGAGATAAAAGGCAACTTAGAAATGGGTCTAAAATTAGCTAAAACTGTTTGATCAAGGCCGGGTTTCTTAAGTAGAGGTTGCACCACAGCGTGCTTAAAATTCGCAGGAACTGTACCTGACAGCAGGCTGTTTACAATGTCAAGAATAATCTGTCCTATGCTGGAAAAGGCCTCCTTAAGAAACTGAGGGGGAGCAGGGTCACGAGGAGAACCCGATGGCTTGATATGTTCGACTACATCCTTTAAAAAAGTCAGATTCACTGTTTCAAATTTTTCGAACACGGCTGGATAAGGAGCCATACAGGAAGGATCATAACTAGGTGGTAAAATAAGGGCTCTTGCAGCAGCTACCCTATCTTTAAAAAAGTGCAGAAAATCATCACGTTTTTAGACATGGCTCTACACAAAGAGGCTGCGGGGCATTAAGGGCACAATCAATCATTTTAAACAACATACGTGAATTGTCAGGATGGGACACAATAATCTTGGATAGATATTCCCTTTTTTCATCCTTAACGGTGTTCTGGTAGTGTCGCCAACAGTTTTTGAGGATCTGGAAGGAAACTTGCAAATTGTCCTTCTTCCATTTACGTTCAGCTTTACGGCATTCCCGTCTGCTGTGAAGATAGGAGATGTGCAGCACCTGAAACTACGGATACTGGAAGCCTGTGCTAGCATTTCTCCTGCAGTGTTGCTATCAGTGTGTGAAGAGTGGGAGAAGAGGGTTGCATTGAAAATCCAACACAATGGGCAGCACTTTGAACACATTTAATGAGTGGTCAGCAACTTGTAAATAACTCGTGAAAGAATAACATTACGTTAAAACCAAGCACACCATTGTTTTTCTTGTGAAATTCCCAATAAGTTTGATGTGTCACATGATCCTCTTCCCATTGAAAAAACAAAAGTTGGATCCACAATGGCTGATTTCAAAAGGGCCGCCATGGTCACCACCCATCTTGAAAAGTTTCCCCCCTCCCATATACTAATGTGCCACAAACAGGAAGTTAATATCACCAACCATTCCCATTTTATTAAGGTGTATCCATATAAATGGCCCACCCTGTATACTGATCAAAAGTTACAGTAAATGTGAACACTACATATTCACAAAAAAAAAAAAAAAAAAAAAAACTCAATCCTCCCAATAATCCTTCTCTGATAAACAACTTACAAGCCCCTCCCAAACAAATACCCCCACCTCCACAAACGAAATGTACACAAAGCATAAAGCTTTTTGTAAAACTTTAGACACTTACTGGTCAAAAAATCTCTGAGCCATTGTCCTCCTCATCCTGCCGTAATAAATGTAATAAAGACCCCCGTGAAAGCCTCATTGAGACCTGTAACAACCTTCCCTGCCCCCAACACTGCTCTTGTAAATTTCCATATGCAAAGCGCACACACACACACACACACACACACACACTATAAGTGGTGCAACAACAGCGTTCGGTAATATTTTCTGTGTAATGGTGCATGTCACGCTCACCATTACATACATATTTACATCTAAACGGCATATAATACGAGGATGAGCTGAGAATAAAACGTAACACGTACCATGAATCACATTCAGAGTAACAGCTGTTCGTTCGTGAGATTCCGTAAAACCGGTCGAATCAGCGACTAAAACCTCTAATAAATAATAATCCACTCTCGCGAAATAACTTAATAACTTTAATGCTTTGCCTAGACCCACATTACATAGATGAATTTTGTCCTGTATTGTTTAATGTTAGAATATCAAATTTAACGA
The DNA here is from genome assembly GCA_013435755.1 of Amphilophus citrinellus. Lineage (NCBI taxonomy): Eukaryota > Metazoa > Chordata > Actinopteri > Cichliformes > Cichlidae > Amphilophus > Amphilophus citrinellus. Next base: position 309,094 of record CM024212.1, read on the forward strand.
AAACACTGTGGGGTGCGACTGCGAGCTACGTCCAACCCTCCACCTTTATCTGAGCCGCTGTTGTCAATTTGTGTAAGAAAACTCGCTGTCGGCTGTCTCAAAGGTTGATAAAGACTGAAGCGAGGACCGGGGGTGGGAGCGGGTAGGCAGGCTCGGTGTTTAAGTGAGGTCTGGGCGATGCCAAAGCGTACGAAGGGATGCAGTAAGAAGGGTTTATGTACACAAGACATGGCGACAGCGGAGGATTTCGCTGTCGCTAGACGCTTTATGGGGTTATAAAAAAACAAAACAAAAACAAAACGTTAAGTTGGCAACACTGAACCCAACTGAGGTCCAGTTTTTTTTTTTTTTTTTTTTTTTTTTTTTTTTTTTAAGCCTGTCATGTCTGGTAGATCTTGCAAGCAGAACTGTGATCTGAATGCGTTGTTGTGCCAAACATATTTACTATTTCAAGATGAGCTCTATAGGTTCTCAATAGGCTCCTCTTGTTGATGTTTTAACCCTTTATTTTATTTATCTGAGTTATTTTTAACATACAATGTAACAGCCAGAGCTGACAGGCTGAAGAAAAGGAAAATAAAGAAAAGAAAAAGGGAGAGAGAAAGGGAGCAAAAAAAGGAGAAAAAAAAAAAAAAAAAAAAAAAAAAAAGGGGAAAGGGGAAAGAGCACAAGTCAATTAATCAAATAGTTCATCACTTTAACATAAAAAAAATACTATCAATACTTGCAAAAATAAATTTGTGTGTGAAAAACAAAACTAACAAAGCATGTTACGCACACCAACAATTTTGTTGAGTTGTGATTGAGTGGGTGTTTGTGTCATGTTTGTGTCTGTGTCATGGAACGTACTTACCAATGAGGGCAAAACGCTGCAGCTCCACCCATCAGAAGCTAGAGGCAGGCAGAGAAAGCCCCAGGAAACCCAGGCCACCAGCAGCCCACCAAGAGCCAGGAAGACCCATGGCCACTCAGTCCAAAGACAACCGCACACCCACCCCAGCAGACGGGAGAGGGTGGTCTCAGACGGAGCCCCCCCAGTCGAGGAGCAAGGGCTCCAGGGAACCCAAGGCGATGAGAAGCCAGTCCCCCCCCAGCGGCCAGCCCCCTGCACTGGCCGGCGGCAGGGCCCCAGGGCCCACGGCACCCAAGGACCGCCCGACCCTCCACAGAGCCCCCCCCCACGCCGAAGAAGCCAACGCAGCCCCGCACCGCACCCCCAAGGGGAGCAGGCCAGCACCCACGCCAGAACATCCAGTCCCACCCAGGAACCCTGAGGCACCCCCATCCCAGGGGGGTAGGGGGGGAGGAGGCAACCAGCAAGGAGCGGCCAGGAGGCAAGGCACAAGGCCCAGACCTAGGTCCAGCCATACATACAAACACACCCACACACCCGTGTACACATTTATGCACAGATACTCATACATGCCCATACATACTTACCCACACACAGATATGCCATACATACACATTCACTCACCCACCCATACTCACGGAGACGGTGACAAATACACAAAGACACACATTCATCCATAGCTACCCACCCTCTGAAGACGGGGCAAGTGGAAACCACCCCAGGGCCAACAGCGACCCCAGGACGCCACCAGCCCGGTCCCCAAGGAACCACCCGACCCCTACCCTGGGCGAGGTGTAAGAAATCGGGGTGTGAGATGACCCATCCACCCCTCCTCCTCCCCAACTTGTAGGTGTATGTGTTAATGTTTGTGAGTGAATGAGGTGTATAGGGTGCAGTTAAAATTGAGGGGACAGTTATGCCACAAGCACCAACTGTTGGTCGTCAGTGCTTGCCCACACTGCCCCCCCAAAACCCTCCATGTCTAAAGTGCAAATAAAATTTGGGGACAGACAGTGACGAGGATCCGAGTGGGGCCACCTCAGCGGCCCCACCTCATCAACCTCTGAGTAACATGCCTGCCCCAAAGGTCCTATGTGTGGGGTGGCTGTAGCTCAGTAGGTAGAGCAGGTCACCTACTGATCGGAAGGTCAGTGGTTCAATTCCTGGCTACTGCAGGCTGCGTGCCAATGTATCCTTGGGCAAGATACTTAACCCCAAGTTGCTCTCCGACCGTTCCGTCGGAGTATGAATGTGAGTGAATGTTAGATGATTAAAGCACTTAGCTTAATTAATTAATCATGGAAGTGCTTGTATGAATGCGTGTGCATGGGGTAAATGTGAATGTGTTGTGTAAGCGCTTTGAGTGCTCATATCTGAGTAGAAAAGCGCTATATAAGAACTAGTCCATTTACCATTTACCATCAGGTTGTAAGTGTGTATGTGTTGTGAGTTATAATGACTAAAGTGCAATTAAAATGGAGAGGCAAGTGGTGGTGCAGCTCTCCACGTGGCCTCTCCATCCTACATCTGTGAGTGATGTGTATTCTGTGTGTGTGTGTGTGTGTTTGTGTATGGGGGGGGGGGGGCATATGACCAGGAAGAATCCTGGAAGAAGAGAGCCAGCTGTCCGCTGGCTCAATAGGCACCCCGACCTCCCACACCCCAGCACAGGGCAGGGGGAGGTGAGCCCGGGGCCGTGGTGACAGCATCCCGGAGCACTGCAGCACCCGAGGTTGGCGCCCTCGCCCCCACTGCAGAGGGCGGCCCGCTCTCCCTAGATGCCCATTCACTCAACAATAGACACAAACAAGCGACAGGACATACTGGCCTGGGCATGGAAATACAGTGCCCAGTCCCCCCCAACCACCCCACCGTGGCCCCATCCCCCACCCCACCCCCCTGCAATGCAGGCACCCCAGGGCCCCAAAAGCGTAGACCGGACATCCCGACGCCAGGCCAACCCACCCCACCCGGTGGCGCGGCCAGGACAGCAGAGGCCCCCCCCCGCGCCAGGGGGGACCCACCGGGAGCCGGCACGGCCCCAGTGTCGGGGCCCCAGACCCCAGCCCCCAAGCCATACAGGGAAGACCAGCCAACCGACCGAGGGCCGGCACCACCCCCCCAAGCACCCCGGCCCACACCCCAGGACCGAAGGCATCATCATCCAAGCCCCCACCACCATCAACCAGGACAGGCACACAGACATCACCAGACGGTCGCCCCAGGACTCCAGTCTCAGGAGGCTACCAGCTACATAGGCGTCCGGAGTCCTCACCCAACCGCCTACAAAGCACATCAGGAGCAGAGCCCGCAGCCCACCACCCCCACTAAGTAATGGAGCTGATCAGTGGGAACCAAAGAGAGTCAAATTCCTCCAATTTGTTTTTAGAAGAAGCAGACATTCTCTCTAAACTAACATGATCTACTAATAAATTTCTGTACTGAGTAATACATAGTTTATTTTTTGTCTTCCAGTTCATGAGGATAATCTTCTTAGCGATGCACAAGGCAGTAAGAACTATGTGTGATATATTTAACTCCATAATTAATTCACTGACATCACCTAAGATGCATAGTCTGGGGGACGTTGGGATACGACAGCTAAACCATGTGGATAGATCTTCACAAATCCTCTGCCAAAATCTCTGAACTGGTACACAAGACCACAGAGCGTGTAGATGATTATCCTCTGAATTGCTTGTACAGTGGGTGCATATGTTTGAGTGTGTAAGGCCCATTTGGAACATCCTTTGTCCAGTGTAGTGTGTTCTATGGAGAATCTTATATTGTACAAGTTGTATTTGGGGTCTTTTAGTCATTTTGAAGATATTTAAACATATTTCTGTCCACAAATTTTGATCCAGGTTGACAGAAAGATCACGCTCCCATTTTGCAATTGGGAGGGAAACTGAATCATCAGTTTTTATTAATAATTTGTATAATTTTGATAACAATTTTGGGGTACGGAGGTTAAGAAATTCGGTTACCCAAGTAGGCATTTCTAGATTCAATTGATTAAGGTTAAATCTTCCCTGTAGGACGGACTTAAGTTGTTGATATTCCAGAAATCTACCGTTGCCAATTCTATATTTTGATATAAGTTCTTGGAACGTGATAAGATTTCCATCTTGGATAATATGTTCTAAGTTATTTATACCCTTATCACGCCATAACGTAAAAATTCAGCATTTTCTTTTTCTGACAAATATCTGGATTGTTCCAAATGGGTGTTAGTTTACAGGGGATAAGTGAAGACTTAGTTATTTTTAAAAATTCCCACCAGGCTGTCAGAGAGGTATTTATACTAAGGACTTTATAGCAGTTATGATGTTTAATACTGGAACTAATGAAAGGTAGATCTGAGATTTTTATTTTTCCACAGAACGCCTGTTCTAGATCCAGCCATGGGTTGTCTAATGAATTGGATTTGATCCACTTTGAAATATACTGCAATCTACTGCTTAAGAAATAGTAATAAAAGTTTGGTAATTCTAGACCGCCACTGTGTTTTGGCTTTTGTAAAGTTTTTAAGCTTATTCTTGATGGTTTGTTTTTCCATAAAGATTTTGAGATGTTTGAATCTAGTGACTTAAACCAAAGAAGAGTAGGTTTATTAGGGATCAATGAAAATAGATAATTAATTTTTGGTAAAACCATCATTTTAATGGCAGCAACTCTCCCCATGAGTGATATAGGTAAACTGTTCCAATGTGTGAGATCATCCTCTATTGTTTTTAATAAGGGGGTATGATTTAAGCGAACCAAGTCTGAGAGTCTGGCAGAAAAATTTATCCCTAAATATCTAATATTACCTGATTTTAATGGGGCCCTAGAGGTTCTCTGGAAATTACAATTCAGAGGCAAAACTGTTGATTTACTCCAATTGATAGAGTAATCAGATATAGATGAGAACTTATCTATCAGTGTGATAGTCTTCAAAAGAGAGCCTTGTGAATTCCTTAGGAAAAGTAATACATCATCAGCATAAAGGCTAATTTTATGGTTCATATTTTCAGTTTGAATCCCTTTAATATTTACATTTTGACGGATTGCTGCTGCTAGTGGCTCAATGAAAATGACAAAAAGAGAGGGAGAGAGTGGGCAGCCCTGCCTGGTGCCCCTCTGCAGACTGAAGCTTTGGGAAATGAGATCATTTGTCCTAACACGTGCATTCGGAGAGCTGTGTAGTGTTCTGATCCAGTTTATAAAGGATGAACCGAATCCAAATTTTTGTAGAACTGCTAGTAAGAATTTCCAATTTACCCATCAAATGCCTTTTCTGCATCTAAAGACACAACTGTAGTCTCTAATTTGTTAATAGAACAATAGTCTATTATATTTATCAGTCGACGTGTATTATTGGCTGAGTGCCGACCCTTGATAAAGCCTGTTTGATCTGGATGTACAATACATGGGGTAATAGTTTCTAATCTTTTGGCAAGGGCTTTGCAAATTATTTTAAGATCTACATTAATGAGAGAGATTGGGCGGTAGCTGGATGGGAGTGTGGGGTCTTTGCCTGGTTTAAGAAGCAGGCTAATGTTAGCAGAGTTTAAGGGTGGAGATAAGATGTGATCATTCTGAATCTGAGTCACCATTCTGAAAAAAATGGGAGCTAGCTCAGACCAAAATTCTTTATAAAACTCGGCTGGAAAACCATCTGGGCCTGGGGCTTTATTATTTGGGAGATGCTGTAGGGCTTCACTAAGTTCAGACAATGAAAGAGGTAAATCCAGAGCTGCAGCCTGGCCGTCATTTAGTTTTGGTAGATTTATATTATTAAGAAATTCTTCAATTTCAGTATCAGATGGGTTAATCTGTGGTGAATATAAGACTTCATAAAAGTCTTTAAAGGAGTTATTTATTTGTTGTGGGTCATGAGTAATGTTACCAGATGAGTGTTTAATAGAAAAAATAGCTGTTTTTTCTTTATTCAGTTTTAATTGGTTGGCCAGGAATTTTCCAGATTTATTTCCATGCTCAAAGTTTTCTAAACGCAGCCTCTGCAACATAAATTGTGTCCTTTTATCAATTATTTCATTTAACTCCAGTTTCAGTTTCCTCAGGCTGTTAATTGTATGTTCTTGTGGTGAAGCAGCATAGGCAGTTTCTAAAGATTTAATTTTTTGTTCTAATTCTAACACAAGTGCTTTTTCTTTATTTTTCCTATGCGAGCAGTAAGATATTATTTTGCCCCGCATTACTGCCTTTCCTGCTTCCCAAAGAACACATGGTGATATTCCTGGAATATCATTATATTCTAAGTATGCTGACCACTCCTTTTTAAAATAATTAATGAAATCTTCTTCTTTAAGTAATGATGTATTAAATCTCCAGTTCCTGATTGGTGGTGTGACTCTTTTCTGTGTCAGAGACATAGACACCGGTGCATGATCACTAATAGTGATAGGGTGAATCTGAGTGTCTGTGATATCCATCATCATGGAGCTGCTAACTAAAAAGTAATCTAAGCGGGAGTGAGACTTGTGTACTGGTGAAGAAAAAGTATAATCCCTCAGAGTGGGGTGATGTGAACGCCAAGCATCACAAAGACCAAAATCCTTCATGTACTGTTTAAGAATGTCTGCAGACTGACAGTTCCTCTGACTCACTGCTGTACTGAGCCTGTCAATATCTGCATTAAGCACCAGGTTGAAGTCTCCTCCTATTACAAGTGTGGTGTCAGAGTGATCTGAGAGTGAAGTGAACAAAGCATGAAAGAAGGAGGGGTCATCAACATTTGGCCCATATATACTAGCAATACATAAATCTGTATTCTGAATAGATTAATTAAGTATTATAAATCTACCTTCAGGGTCTACTGTACTGTTGCTAATGTTAAAGTTTATCTTCTTGTTAATCAATATAGCTACACCTCTTTGTTTGGAGTTATAGCAGGCTGAGTGAGGGAAATGTGGAGAGGAGAGAGTGTGCACAGATGTTTTGGACACATGTGTCTCCTGTAGAAAAACAACATCTGCTTTTAAGTCTTTTAACCGATTAAAAATTTTTAGTCTCTTTTCCCTCGAACCAGCTCCGTGTACATTCCATGAGACAAATCTGAGTGTGCTCATGTTTAAACTAACTGATGGACTGTTGTGTGCTCACTAAAGATGTGTGTGTGTGTACATATGTTCTGTATGTTGGCGTGTGTGTGCGCTTTATGTTGATGTGTGCGTGTGTATGTGCGCTGTATGTTGGTGTGTGTGCGTCTGCGCTGTATGTTAGTGTAGTAAACTGTAGCATTGTAAGTGACGTAAACATATTGCTGAGTGCAGAAAGAAAAAAGACGTGTAAAAAGTGACCTAAGTGACATAAGAATGAAATTAGATGAGGGGAAAACAAAACAGAACAAACAAACAAACAAACGATCACGGCACTATGCTGACTCGTCGGCGTTAATGGTACTACTTAGACAGATTTAGACTATTTAGTCTATTTAATGGTACTATTTAGATAGTTGAAAAAAAAACTCAGAAAAGAACGTTAATATGGACACAGATCACCTGAACGATCAGTAGAAGGTCCAGTTGTTTTTACGGGGTTGTTCCCGCTGTCGCCACCAATCTCATGAGAACTGCCACCCAGGATACTGCAGGTGGCAGTTCTCGCGAGGTTAGTGACAATTCAGCTTGGAGCGGCACAGGAATATTTTTTTAATTATTATATTAAAATACGGGAAACTTATGGGAAAATAATAATACGGGAAGACGGCGGGACAGAGGAGTAAAATACGGGAGATTGCCGGCCAAAACGGGAGACTTGACAGGTATGCTCCCACCCCCAGACCTCGCTTCAGCCTTTATGAACCTTTGAGACAGCCAACAGTGAGTTTTCTTACACAAATTGGCAACAGTGGCTCAGATAAAAGAGGAGGGTTGAACTTAGCTAGCAGTCTCACCCCACAGTGTTTTCATTAAATTTGATATTCTAACATTAAACAATACGGCACAAAATTGATCGATGTAATGTGGGTCTAGGCAAAGCATTAAAGTTATTAAGTTGTTTCATAAAGTTTATTTGTAGTTCTAAACATATTTAGGGTGCTTTTTTCTACACTTTTTGTCTCTCCAAAGATAACATCTCTGCTACAGTCTCGAGTGCAACTATATACAAATGACCAATTATGCAAATTAGGCGATGATGTCACTTCTGCTTTCAGCTGCGGAAAATTTCCGTATTTTTAAATGCAAAACTTGACAGGTATGGAAGCGATTTTCACGGCTGTGAATTAGGTTTGGCTCTAAGGCTGAACTTGCTGCTTTGTATCAGTTCATATCACAGATAAAAGGACACAAAGTGCGTACTTGTCGTCTTGCTCTAATCGCTGTCTGTGTTTCCCTCTGTGCTGCACACAGATGCTGCAGTAGTTTGGTTTGGACCCTAAAACGTATTTGCAGCACAGAAAGGGGAGCGTGTTCTCCCACGTTTGTGCGCTTCGGCTTCGTGTCCAGACGAGGACCCGCCCACACTCATACGTAAAGGAGCAGTTCACAGAAACGCGGTGGGAACGCGGGCCCGTTCTTAAGCGTTTCGCCGGTTCATTGGGAACAGCACGAGCACTGGCACGAGCACCGGCTCCTCGGCGGTGGGAAAGTAGCGTGTGTGTGTGTGTGTGTGTGTCTGCGTGGTTCATGTCAAACCGGCCCAGAGCAAACAGCAAACACGATCAGCTTCAGACTGAATCACAGTTATTCACGCTGACACAGCAAATACTGGTTATACTGGTTATACTGGCAGCGCTGCGGTGTCCGTGCAGCAAATAAGTGTTAATCACCCTGCGGTCGTGTCCCGGAGTTTGACATCACTTTGTTGTTGCTGTGCTCCTCAATAAAGTTTCCTGTGACCCTGATCCTGCAGCAGATCGCTCTCATTTATTTCCTGCTCTCCTTCAAGCAGAAATGAGGCTGCAGAGGTTTGGAGCAGGCAGAGAAACGGAGTTTGTGCTCCACCTTCTGCAGCATGCTGAGCTAATGATTAGCTGGTGTTGGTCTCCAAACACTCTCTCACTCTCCTCTCAGCGTGTTCACCATAAAGTGAACAGACACCGAGGAGAGCAGCAGAAGAGCTCATTCAGGAGCTCAGCTGCAGATGAACTGAGCTCACATTAAAGTTAGCTCCTGCTTACCTTTAGATGAAGCTGCAACTCTCTCCAAACACACAAAGAGATCAGCGAGCGTAGACCCGCGCGTTTAATGGCAGACCCACTTCCGGTTAATCCCACTGAACCGGAAGTAGCTACGATTGAGCCGGGAGCGCAGCAGGGGGCGCTCCAGAGTCGAGTCTGAGCTCCCAAAGAAATAAGTCCAAATCCCTCCTTCCTCCTTTTCCTGATCACTTTCCCTCCATGAGGATGGAAAACGTCATGAGGTAAAGGAATCAATAAAACGACAAGGGTCCCCAAACTTATGCACCTGCCTAATATTGCTTGAATATTTATTGCACATTTTCTGTAAATCCTATAAACTTCATTTCACTTCTCAAATATCACTGTGTTCATCTGCTATATCGTCCTGAGACCCTGCGTCCACATATGGGGACATTATATTTCGGCTTTGCTGCACCATAATTCATTGTGCTCAATAGTATTTTATACATTGTTAAGTCATGTTGTTTTTTTGTGTTATGCTATAAAATGATCCTATTGTCCACATCTGTGGTTATTTTTTTGCACAAAAGTATGTAACAACCATGTAACAATATACAACCTCCAGTTCAAAGAGGAAGCTTAGTTTATATACACATCAGGTATCTATCTATCTAGTAGTTGCATGCATTGGTTTGCCTATCAAATGAAATGAATTAAGTCTCATTCAAGTAGTGCTTTGACAACATTTGTCATGAACCAAAGAGCTGAACATGTTTGGTTAAATTCTGATCTTTAATGTTCAATTCAATTTTATTTATATAGCATCAAATCACAACAAAGAGTCGCCTCAAGGCCTGTAAATTACTGAGTAAAAGTAGGATGACATTTCAAAATAAGAAAGTAAAACATGACAACTGTGCATGTTCACAATGACTAACTTCAGAAGGAAAGGCTTGATTTACATTTTTATGTTTCACATCTGGACCCAACGTCTCAGATTATTTAAAGAATTTAAAGCTGAACTCATTTCATTATCTGAACATTTTTAGGCAATCAGTTATTTCTTTTGTGCTCAGTGACAGAAGTGAGCTCTTGCTTGTCCTGCCAGAGTTTTACACCTGGGCCTGAGTGGAGTCAGAGCCATTCTCATGCATGTGTGGGTGGTCATTGGTGAGCCTGGAACAATATTTGGTTTTTACAATGTTCATTGTGGAGAAAGCTGCCTCACAGTTGTGTGAGGTTAAGATCTGCAAGGCTACTTGCTTCAGACCTGGGAAAGCAGAATCAGGAACCATTTGGAGCCAGAAAGTGGAAGGCTCAGTGCTGACAGCTCCTTCAGGACCAAATCTGCTTGAAATCTGCTTCCTCTGTCTCGCCCGGCTGTATCTCTTGCTGTGTGTCACTATATTCCTTTCTATGTTTGTCTTTTCCTCAGCAACCTCTCTCAAACTCTCATCCAGCCTCGCTTTGTTACAAAGTTTACCGACTGGCTGGGACCAGCTTGGTGGTATCACGTGGTATGGCCAAACTCACAAGCAATTGGTCTGTGGGTTTCCTTGGAAGCTTCACCGCTACCGTGAGGAGTGTAAAAGCTGCACCAATAAACCAGAAAGCGACCCTGGCCTAAATTACTGGATCGGATATCGGGAAGGAATAAAAAATGCAATCTGATCAATTAAATAGTGTTTCGCCCACATTAGCTGCATTACAGGTCTCCGTCGTCTTCTTCTTGTAGGTCTGCGGTTGAACAAACCAGCTTAGAGCTGCATTACCGCCACCTACTGGACTGGAGCGGATCAGGAGTTAGAAAAAACCCTCCTCAGATTCTATAAAGTTCTCCGTCGCTGTGACGGATTCCCTTTAACACTGAGTGGATCATCGCTGACATGTTTTTCCGCCTCCACCACTGTCTGCGTGTTTGTGTGTTGTACTCGCTGTGCTGAGAATTTCAGCTGTTATTTTTCCTTTACTTCAGCTCCCAGTTTAACCACAGTTTACCAGTGAGTGCCGCTATTAGCACTAGTGACCGTCCCGTACCGGAAGAACCCCTTCCCCATAAAATATTTTTGATACTTTAATCCCTGATTAGTGACTAAATATAGACCTGCAGTAGAAACGTATTTAGGAGAATGCTTGTGAATATAAAGCATTACAAGATTGCGCTCACACAGCCCCCAGTTTTTCAACATAAACACTGATGACGCAACAGCAGCAGTCAGCTGATTTACTGCAGTCAGTCTGCGCAAGCACAAAGAGGCGGAGCCGGTGAGCTCAGATGGAGCGGAAGAAAGTTTTCTCCCTGTAACCTCCATTAAACCTTTACTGGGAAACAGCTGGAGGTCCTTCATCAACCACCTGATCAGTAAGTGAAGAAAAGAGAACTTTGTAGCTGCTCCATCCACCCTGTTTGTTTCACACAGGGAAAAACTGCAGTACAGAAGTTAAAATATGCAGATGAACTGTTAATATGAAAAAAGTATTTCTTATCCAGTTACTCGGGTAATCAATGGAATAATCAATAGAATACTCAATTACCAAAATAATTGATAATTGATAGGTGCAGCTCTAATGAAATTTGCCAATGCATCACCTTCTCACATGGGAATAACAGGACACAGGTATTTTTATTTCTATTCTACCTTTTATACTTTATCTTATTGTATCCTAGTCTGCTGCTACATTAAATTTCCCATCATGGGTCTAATAAACGGACTTCTTATGTGGATATAACATCTATAGGTTTACTCAGTTAAAAAAATATCTATAATTTTTTCCTGTCATTCATCAATTTAAGTAGTAATGATAGCAAGAGACAAAAAATGAACACAGTTTTCTCATCAAAATGATCTGATCTTCATTTTATTTTAGCTGTGAAACTATAAACTAAAATTATAGATCCTTGTTTTATCGTAAATAATCAAATTTAATGGTTAAAGGGTAAAAACAGAGAGCTATTTCAAACTTTGATCAATCAATCTTTATTTGTATGGCAACAAATGCCAACATAGTATAAATGGAGCCTCTCTCAGCTCTTCACTGATCAGCTGCTTACCTCTGAGATCCTCCAGAAGGACACACTCAGGGTTTGCTCTGCTTTCTCTGTCCTCTACGTTCATCCTCTCTCTTTCCACCCGTGGCTTCATTCACTCTGGCTCTCAGACTGTCAGGTGATGAAGGCAGAGCATAGGAGGGGTCCCAGTAGAAACAAGGATGAAATATTATAATCACAGTGTGTGTATGTATATCTGTGGTAGTGGGAGATGGTGGTGGGGGTGACACGAGGTTTGAATATGACCAGGGGCATGATGCCCACAGCTGTATGAAGCACAGCTACACTCACAGCACTGCAGAGGCAGGGGCTTGGTTAGCTGGATGAGGGTCTCTCGAGCCTTCTTTGAGCTCTGAGATGTCCCGGTGACCACAGCCTAAATTTATGGGTGACACTGAGATGATCTGACAGTGTAACACAAAATCCACCAGTTTCACATTCAGAAAGTCAATAATGTTTTCAGCAGAGTAGCACTGATTGATGAACCTGCCCTTTGAAGCTGAGCTGGGAAACAAGACTGTAACCATTGGCTATGCTGCAGCCCACGTGACCGTGCAGCAACAAACCACAGCAGAGCAGGAAGGAGGGGGCGGAGCAAAGCGCGGCTGCGTGGTCGGAGAGCGGAGCTGCTTTTTCATGGAGGATAACAGGTGAAGTTAGAGGAGATACAAACTAAAGCATCGATCCAACATCACCACCAACGTTTGTATCAATACTATTGATAATTGGATCGATCCGCCCACCCTGATCTGACCTGAGAACAGCGCTAATCTCTGTCTGTGGGCTCAGCTAAAGGTAAGCATCGAGCTAAATTTAGCAGTTGAGCGTTTGGCAGAAAGTTCTACAGCATTGATCCTCACATCCAGGACTGGAGGTCCGGTGTCCTGCAGGTTTTAGGTGTGTCTCTGCTTCAACTCACCTGAATTACCTCCTCAGTATGCAGCCAGGTTCTCCAGAGTCCTGCTAATGACTTCTATATCTGACTCAGGTGTGTTGAAGCAGAGACACATCTAAAACCTGCAGGACACCGGCCCTCGAGGCCTGGATGTGAGGATCCCTGCAGTGCAGCCTCGTTTCTGTTTGAAGGAGAACAGGAAGTGGATGAGAGCGATCTGCTGCAGGATCAGTGTCACAATAAAATTTAGTGTCCAGCTGCTGTGGATGAACACATGAGAGGACGTGACCTCCTAAAGTCTCCTTTGAATGAGTCGCTGCTGTAAACTGATGCAGAGGAAGAGGTTAACAAACACTGATGAAGCAGAGATGAAAGTAAACAGAGTTCATATCTGACATCACAGAATAAAACACCTTGTGGGGCTTCACGTGCAGCTCTTGGTGATTTGGGAGAAGAAGAAAGTTTTAATCATGTTGTGGATTAAATGTTGGATTTTATTTTATCTACAGAAGTTTGTCCACTCATGATCGATCACATTGATTTATTTTCTGGTATATTGGTTGAGTTCACTTGAACCATTTGAAGGTTTAAAGCTGCATTTCCCCCAAAAAGACTTGGGGTGGGAGAGTAACAGGTCTGGCCCCTTGTTTGTAGAAGCTACAGGAGAAGCTGTTCAGGCTGTTGGGCAGGTGTGAACTGTTGGTGCGGGGGGGGGGGGGCTTTGGGCTTGTAGTTGGTTCACTGAGAACTTTCCATACAGCAGCACAGTCTGAAAACTGGTTCTGGAGTTTCTTTCAGTTCACCTGTTTAGCCTCTCACTGCTTTGCTAAAGCTGAACTTTGAAACTGTCTCTGTCTCCACTCTGAAACTCTTCCTCCTCCTCCAGCCTCAGCCTCCTCAGTTTAGCTGTGAACCAGGGCTCTTCATTACTAGAAAGGATGACCAGGTGAGAAGGATTAACCATGATGGCAGACATGGGAGAACCAATACCAATCACTGGAGGAAGTTCACAAGATGAAGTGTTTGTGCGCTGCCTTGATTGTGAATCTTGCTGCTGTTAGGGGGCGAATGCTGTTCAGCTGAATCCTGGTCCAGTTCTTTATGTGGCGAGTGCAGCAACGAGGTTTGTGATTTCCAGGCAGCTCTGTGCTGTGCTGGCTGTGACGTTTCATCCTAAGTGTATGAGCATATCTATTAAGGAATATCAGGTGCTTTGCAGGAGTGATGACTGCTGGTATTGTAACAGTTGTGGTTTTTTGATGACTCTGTGGATGTCAGTCATTAAGTGTTATTGGATGTTAGAGCTAATGGCGTACATCAATTAGTAAAGGGGGATGTTATCAGTCGCCTCAAGACGAAGGGACTCACCGTGATTCATTTGAATGTATGAAGCCTGCTTCCAAAAACTGATGAGCTTCTGAAGCTGATGGTCAAAACTCTTGTCAGTGTTATCAGGATTACAGAATCATGGGTTCAGAGAAAGGACCAAAATCAGCAGGGTGGGGGGGGTTTGTGTCTATGTACATAAAGATGTTGCTTTTCATCATAGAGCAGATATTGGGGAGAGCCTTGAATCAGTTTGAATAGAGTTATGTTTGCCAGACTCTAAACCACTTCTGCTTGGTGTGTGCTATAATCCTGGTTTCTTATGCCGAGTTTTATGTGTGTGCGCTCTGGCAGTGATTAACCAAAAAAAACTAAGCTAAGATACTGTAACTCACCTGGTGTGTGATGGTGTGCAGCTGTCCTCACAGAAGCTGATGGAGGACGTCACAGCATCTGTATACTCATCCAAACTGTTGGAGCGTCCTGAAAACCTCCCAGTTGCTGCAGTCCAGATCGAACAGGGAACCACAAACCTGTGGGTTACTAGTCAGCTAAATCCAAATGCAGCCTTAAAGGGCTCATTCCCCCAAACAGTGCAGTGTGGTAGCTTCTAATAAAGATCTGTTCTCCTGCAGCTGATCATCAGGAGGAGGAGAGTCTGACGGAGCAGCAGAGGAACATTTTCAGCCTCTACAGAGGAAACAATGAGTTCAACACAACAGGTGAGAAAAATCTCAGCGTTACACTATTATTGAAACTGTGTGACTTCATCAGCTGCTGTTGGTTTGGTTTATTATGGTCCCAGTTAGCACTGAAGTTACAACAAGACCAAATAAGAAGGTCACATTTTAACAGGACACTGAAACAAAGACATTAATAATCAAGATTCAGATCAAACCCACAGTTTATCACACAATACATCATTTTAATTGAACAGTATGTAGATGTTGGATTCAACTCATTGTGCGCACAAAGCACACAACGAAATGATCGTTCCAGATCACTCATCCAGAGATGAGTGATCCGGTCTCTGGCTGCGGTCACGCAGCCAGAGACCGGCGATACCGTTAGGCAATGTGGTTTAAGTGTCTTGCCCAACGTAGCGCAGGGACAGGGGCTCGAACCTGCAACCCTCCGGCTCTAAGGCGAACGCCTACCCACTGCGCCACTGCCACATGATCTATAATGTCATTTTCTTTACTGTTATAATTACACATTTCATATTTTCATAGCACTTTTCCACTCGCTCCTCATTAGAGATCATTGTTTTCCAACCAGTTTGATTCCAGTTCTTACTGGTTTGGAAATGCAGTAGTCCTTGTTCTGCTCAAAACACGGTGACAGCGGACGAGTTCAGGTTTCCAAAACACTCCGACCTCACCGGAAAAATTCGTTAAATTTGTTGGGGTTTGTTGACGGTTTTTGGGGGAAAAGTTGAGAGCAGGGTCTGAAAAGCCGTTAAACCTAAGAACACAGTCACTAAGCTGTGAACACTGCCATGCTGTCGCTTCCTGCATGATTTACAGGTGAAGTGGAGGGGAGGGGGGGGGGGGCAGTGTGAAGCCGTGCAGAGGCAAACTGGGAGAAGAGAAAGGTGAACTGGTGGAGCTACAAGTATGATTGTAACGTGAACTAGACTATATAGATATAAACAATATCGTCTCATCTTATATCGCATATGAAAGATATCGATATTTAAAAAAAAATTGACATATCACCCAGCCCTAGTTGTGATTATAGACATACAGAAATTTTGTTGTTCCTCCAAGGGAAATCATTACAACAGCAAGAAAATAATACAATCTACGGTAAATAACTAGTGAGAGTATAAGTGTCACAGGCACAGAGTGCAAAACTATACTATACTGCTGTTCTCCATAAATCTATATATTAACTCTTCTTTCTGTGGCAGGTGAACACACCTGTCAGGACATAAGATCCTACACACAAAATTTTGTATTATATCCTCTTGCTGCTGTCTTCCCGATTTTTTTTTTTTTTTTTTTTTTTTTTTTTTTTTTGTACATATTCTGATTAAAAGTGTGTGTATATATATTACATATTATATTATTTATCAATGCAGTTTGCACTACTTTTGTACAATGTCAGCCTTAATATAACTCTTTGTTACCTAGGGTTTTTGTATTTTATATATTTTCTTTATGTATAGTTTAGGACTCATCATTGGCACTCTGACTTTGATGTTTGGTGACTGTAGATTGTACAACAGTGAAGAAAACAGAATAAATAATTTATATAAATGTATGTAAAGAAGTGTAGGATGTCAAATTAATGCTTTGAATTTATTTTACATAAATTTATGTCTCCTGTTTTCTTCCCCTGTATTTGGGTGCAGGTAATGCACTGTTATCACCAATAGGTGGTGGTAATAGACTTAGAAGTTGTTTGTTTGGAGACTACCAAAAACTCTAATATCAATCGAGTTTGAAGGTTCAGTTTGTTCCATGACTGCATTTCACTCACTGCCTCTGTTTGTATCTCTGTCACTGCAGGACCAACATGGAGCGAGAAGGCAGCGCTCTCAGGAGGCTGACAAACCTCACAGAAGGAAGGGAGACAAAAAATACACCTGTGATCTGTGTGGGAAGAATTTCACTTGGAGGGGTTCATTAAAAAATCATCGAGTCATCCACACTGGAGAGAGACCGTTCAGTTGTGACCTGTGTGGAAAGTCTTTTACCGAGGCTAAAAGCTTAAGAACACACCATCTCCTCCACAGTGGAGAGAAAAAATACAGCTGTGATCAGTGTGGCAAAGCTTTTACTCAGCGTAGCCACTTACAGAGTCATCAAGTTACCCACTCTGGAATTAAGGCACACAGCTGTGACTACTGTGGAAAGACTTTCAGCCTGATAGCGAACAGAAATATACACCAACGCATTCACACTGGACATGATGTGTACTGCTGTGATCAATGTGGCAAACTGTTTAAAACAGACTCTCACTTACAACGCCACATGTTGACCCACACTGAGGGGAGACCTTATCAATGTGACCTGTGTGATAAGACTTTTAAAGCTCCACAGTACCTGAAAGAACACCAACAGATCCACAGCAGACAGAAACTCCACAAGTGCAGTTACTGTGAGGTATGTAATGAGGGCCGGAGCATGAAATGTGCGAAGGCCCTATTGTATCTGCTTTTGATCATTCAGGCAAATTAATTGCTTTTTTGAGGGCCTAAACATGCTCAAAACCTCAAGAAATTTTGCACACGTCAGGTCGGGTGAGTGTTTCCATATTTTAATGGTTTCAGGCATGGCCCAAAATAGCTCTACAATGCCACCTTTAATTCACTTCCCAGTGCTGTGTTTCACGTACATGTATGAAATTTAGTGCACACATGTAACATGTCCAGAAGAACAAAATAGACCACAGGGTCCAATCCCCTCAACCCAACAGCAAATCCACCATGTTGAATTGAATGGGCGATTTTAGCGATTTCCTGCCCTCATAATAACTCAGAGGTTTTGGATGTTATTTGTTTTGTCTTATCTACACACCAGGGGGGAATCTAAATTTCCAAAATGGTGATTTTTCAGCAGAGGGCGTGGTCGTGACACCACAGTGAATTTTGATCATTCGCCATGAAATTTTGATTGGCTCTCATTCATCCATATATAATCCAATCTGGATCAAACTTTTTCAGTAGGATGAGCGTCCACCCCCAGAACACATACATATGACAATATTTAATAACAGTTGCAGCACCACCTAGTGGAAACAGGAAGTGTCATGTTTCACACTTTGAGGTACAGCTCCAAGGTGGTTGAGCAGAACCATCTCAAATTTCCCCTGGAAAGCCTTAAGGAGTCGGCCTTACACTGTTTTTCAAAACTGTGAGTTGTCACCAAAGGACGTGACAGCAATATTCAATATTTCACCATGAAGACAAAAATCGCCGTAACTCAAAGCAACATTGCCCAATCTGCATAAAACTTTAGTGGTTTGATAAACCTCCTGCCCTGAACACAATGATATGCATAAAGTCCATAAACGTTAGAGCGCCACCTAGTGGGACCTGGAAATATCATGTTTTTTTTGCATAGCCCTAGAGCTACATTTTATCTACATATCTTAAATTTTGCAGGGTCATGTAACATCCTAAAACGTGCAAAAAAGTCTCTTGGACCCATCCCCCAAACCCTACAGGAAGTCAGCCATCTTCAATTTAAGGTGTCAGTTTCTGCCATTTTCAGTTCTGCTATGTAAATCATCTCCTCCTAGGGTATTTGACCCTGAGACCAAAATGGCTCCAGATCATCTGGACAAGTAGCCCATCAAAAGTTATTCATGGTTTTACAAAATATTCACACCCGGCCGATGAAGTTGACCTTCGTTTTTCTCCCTCACCACAACATTGTTTGTGCACTCATTCACACATGCTTTGCCTGATCAGCCTACAAATGTAATCACTCAGGTACAGACCCAGGCTGAACCCATAACTACGAATTCAAGGCTATAGATGCAATAGCGCCCCTTACAGAAGCAAGTGAAAATTTGTATGGCGGTCCCCAGAATTAGTTTCTCTGAAATGCATGAAAATTTGTTTCAACATTCTTGACATCCTCCTGATCAAAAAAGTCAATGAGACCCATGCTCTATTTTGTATGCCGCAGCTGTGACCACACCCCAAATACTGCATTGGGTTCATATGGAGAGCAACAGATTTAGTTTCACAGAAATGTATGAAATTGGTTACATTCTTCACACATCACGATCAAAAACCTTCGAGCCCAGCACGGCTCAAGGATGCCATGGGTCGACGTCTTGTAATTTTAGCCTGACTGTTTGGAACAACTCTGCTCATTAAATTGTTTTAGCATGTTAGCAATTCTACTGCATGTAAAGGCAGCGCTGGGAGAGTCATCACATTTTAGTTATGGATTTTTTTTTTTTTTTGAGTAGAAAAATTATATCATTATTTGAGATTCTGGCAGTTTCCTGTTATATCATGGTGCTATTTTTATTTCTGCATAAATGGGCCTTCATAGTGGTTTACATTGGCTCCCTCAGTCAGGTGTATATAGAAAAACAAATTTTACTGTCATAAAAGAAATATAAAGTATTAAATACAGCCATAGAACAAATTATATAAACATTTCTGCTTAATTCAATAATTTCTTGCTTTGAAGCACAAATTCTTCTCTCTCCAGGTAAAAACACCTGTAAGCTATGTCACCACAGACAGTTGAATTCTTGGGATGGGCATTACCACAGTTGCCATCTTGGTTTGAGAAAACATGATGTGGTGAGGATGGGTGGGTCTTACTGCTAAACCTTTTGCTTATTGGTTAACAACCTGTCAGTCACAAGTCATTAGCCAGTGAGGATTCCACAGATGATCCTCCTTTTTTAAACATCGTATGGCTGAGATTTACAAAAGAAGCTTATGTTATTAATTTTGACCCAAAACGAGGCCATAAACTGACCAGAAAAGTGGTCAGAGGACAAGAAATCTTTGTGCAACCACGGATATCACCATCCAGTGGCCTTCACAATAAGATTGTAACAGCTTCTCCCCTGGTAGTTATACTTCCATCATCTTTATATCTAATATTTAGTCAGAAATTTCACTTCAGAGTTAAGCTCCATGTCTCTCCCTCATAATGTCTCTGCTGCTACCAGGACCTAACCTAGCAGTGAACAATATCTGACTAAAAACTCTAAAATGAATGATAACGTTACCTGTAAGCTTTAAATTTGACACTTGGTGAGCAGTCTTTACCTTAGAGAGAATCTCATCTTCCCCTCTTGTCCTCTTTGTTCCACCGTTCTCCAGCTCACAGAGTCAAACTTTGGTATGACATTAAAGTTATTATAGTATTCAGTGAGCATTGTTGCAGTAGATAGATAGATAGATAGATAGATCTCTTTATTGTCATTGTTACAAGAACAATGAAATTAAAAGTGCCATCAGTCGGTGCCTAAAAATAAATAAATAAATAAAAATAATAACCATAATAATACTAAGCATTTACACGTAAAATAAAAAATAACATTCTCACACACATCCTACATGTCGATTTTGTGGTTTGTTAAACATTGCATTTAGTTTAGTTATTGCTGTGGGGTAGAAACTGTCTCTGAGTCGGTTCGTTTTTGTTCTTAATGCTCTGGATCTTCTACCTGAAGGCAACAGTGCAAACAAAGAGTGTCCGGGGTGAGAAGTGTCTTTTGTGATGTTTTGTGCTTTTTTTAACACAGTGGTCGCTGTGCAAGTCCTCCAGTGAGGGGAGAGGGCAGCCCATGATTTTTTGGGCTGTATTTACAACCCTTTGGAGAGCTTTTCTTTGAGCCGCAGTACTGCTGTTATACCATGCACCAATACAGTATGTTAGTACACTCTCTATGGAGCACTTGTAGAAGGATACCAGCAGATTTTGCTTGATATTGTTCCTCTTGAGAACCCTCAGGAAGTACATTCTTTGCTGGGCCTTTTTTGTCAGCTCAAAGGTGTTCGTGCTCCATGTGAGGCCCTGCTCAATGTGAACCCCCAGGAAACGGAAGTCAGCCACCCTCTCCACACAGACTCCCCCGATGGTCAGTGGTGTAATGTCCGTTTTGTTCCTCCTGAAGTCTATTACCAGCTCTTTTGTCTTTGAGGTGTTGAGGAGCAGATTGTTCTCCCTGCACCACACTAGCAGCCGCTCCACCTCACCCCTGTAAGCGGACTTGTTGCCTCCTGAGATGAGCCCCACCACTGTGGTATCATCAGCAAACTTGATGATGGTGTTGCTGTGGTGGGCAGGGGTGCAGTCATGTGTGTACAGAGAATAGAGCAGTGGACTGAGCACACAGCCCTGTGGAGAGCCAGTACTGAGGCTGAGGGCAGTGGATGTGTGTTTTCCCACCCTAACTCTCTGCTGTCGGCCGGTCAGGAAGCTCATAATCCACGTGCAGGTGGAGTGAGGAAGACCCAGGTCCCCCAGTTTGTTCACCAGTCTGTGAGGGAGGATAGTATTAAAGGCAGAGCTGTAGTCCACGAACAGCATACGCACATAGCTCCCCTGCTGCTCCAGGTGTTGCAGTGCAGCATGGAGGGCTGTGGTTACCGCATCCTCTGTGGACCTGTTGGCTCTGTAAGCAAACTGGTGTGGGTCAAAGCCAGGAGGGAGAAGTGCTGTGATTTGACCCCGGACCAGTTTTTCAAAACACTCCAGCCAGCTGGTCAGCGCAGTCCTTCAGAACACGTCCAGGGACACCGTCAGGCCTTCCTTGGGTTAACTGCCCGCAGTGTGCGCCTCACCTCGTGCTCCTCTACAACGAGGGTTGTGGTGTTGTGGGTCGCTTGGTGTAGTGTGGCTGCCTCTGTTGGCTTCACCTCGAAGCGAGCAAAAAAGCGGTTCAGCTCCTCTGCCAGCGAGGCATCACTTTCCGCAGCTGCAAGGTTGGCCCTGTAGTTGGTGAGATGCTGGATTCCCTGCCACACCTGCCTGCTGTTGTTACTGTCGAGATAGCCCTCTATCCTCCTCCTGTAATCGATGTAATACTCGGGCCGTTCTGTAGACGGTCCTGTCCCCAGACCTGAAGGCGATATTCCTAGCCTTTAACAGTAGCTGGACCTCTCGAGTCATCCAGGGCTTCTGGTTGGGGAAGACCCGGATGCGTTTTTCCACAGCTACAGTATCTATGCAGTTCTTGATGTAGCACAGTACACTGTCTGTGAATACCTCCAGGTCCTGGTGCTCAAAAACATCCCAGTTTGTCCTGTTGAAACAGTCCTGCAGCTGCTGTGAGGCATCCTCGGGCCATGATTTGATGGTTCTTGTGATGATTGGAGCAGTTTTCCTGAGGGGGGCGTAAGCAGGGATTAAATGCAGGGACAGGTGATCGGACTGACCCAGGTGTGGAAGTGGTCTAGCCCTGTACCCTAGCTTGATGTTCGAGTAGACTTTGTCCAGAGTGTTAGCTCCTCTTGTAGCACACTTTACATGCTGGTGGAAACTAGAGAACACTGTCTTCAGGTCTGCATGGTTGAAGTCCCCCGCTATGATGTGCACAGCTTCTGGATAGATGCTCTGCAGATGGCTAATGCTACCATGCAAATGTTGAACAGCTGATTTGGCATTAGCGTCCGGTGGTATGTAAACAGCGGTTACCGTCACTACTGTAAACTCTCTGGGGAGGTATATGGGTCTGCATTTAGCAGTCACAAACTCCAAGTCTGGGGAGCAATGGCTGATCACAGTCACTGTGTTTGTACACCAGGTGTTGTTCACGTACACACAGAGCCCCCCCTCCTCTGCTCTTACCGGAGTCTTCCGTTCTGTCGTGGCGCTGTACTGTGTAGCCTGCTAGCTCGATGGTGGAGTCCGGTACAAAAGGATGCAGCCAGGTCTCGGTGATTAGCAGAATGCAGCTGTCCTTCACCACACTGTGAGATACTGCCTGTAGCCTCAGTTCATCCATCTTATTGGCGAGGGATCTGGCATTTGAGAGAAACAGGCTGGGTAGCGGTGGTTTGTGTGGTTGCTTCCGTAGCCTTGCAGCCCCGCTTCTGCCTTCTCTCTCTGCGCCGCCGACGCCTCCTTGCTGGTAGGATGGTGATCCACGGCGAGCCAGGGCTCCTCGCTATCTCCACCGATATATCAAATAAGCGTTGGAACTCGGCTGTAATGCCTTGTTCATAGCAGGCACCAATTGTCAGGAGATCGTCACGACTATATATGTTGTTTGTCTGACATGAAGAGTACGGAACACAAATCGATACATACACTAACAGCGAAACATAGCACCGACCGAGAGAGCAATGAGCCACTGCAACTATGTGCACCGCCATCTTTTTTGTTTTTTTTTTTATTATGGTGGTAGTATTGTAGTTGTTGTATCCCAGTAAGCCGAGTATTCTAATGTAAACAGTAAAATGTAATTGGACGTTGGCAGAGATGCTCTTTATTTCAGGTGACGTACAGGATAAAAATGTTGAAGGATTCCCTGACTTAAACTGTCTTTGTGTCTTTATTTAGAAGCAGAGCCACACAGATGGATCCAGTTCTCAGCCCTGTCATCGCTGTGGTGGTGGGAAAGCGTTTCGCTGTGACCTTTGTGGAAAACTTTTCAACCATCAGCAGAGCCTAAAAACACATCAGCGTAGACACACTGGACACAAACTGACCCACTGCAAAGAATGTGGGAGAAGCTTCCCCACAGCAAGTGAATTAAAAAAACACGAAGTCTACCACAGTGGGGTTAAAAAGCACCTCTGTGACCAGTGTGGGTCATCCTTCACCACTGTAATTCTCCTTAAAACACACAAACGAGTTCACACAGGAGAGAAACCATACAAGTGCAGACACTGTGAGAAAAGCTTCTCATGTTCAAGTTATCGTAGCCTTCATGAGCGTATACACATTGAAGGGAACTACAGCTGTGACCAGTGTGACAAGAGCTTCAAGAATCTCAGTTCATACTCCCGACACAAGCGATCCCACGCTGCACAGAAACTGTTTCACTGTTACCAATGTCCAAAAACATTCTCTTCATTATCTGCTCTGTCCAAACATCAGCGTGATCATGCAGGGCTGAAATCATTCCCATCATTGGATCACAATGAATCTGCAGACACACAAAGATCCTCTTCTGGTTGCAGGGTCAAACTTAAAAACCTTGAAATCCGGCTCCACAGAATTCCGATGGAATCTCCTGTAAAGATCTGATGATGAAGCTCTGAAAGAAAATGTTAGCCTAGTTAAATTTTTTCTAGAAATTAGTAGCATGCAGTTATTTCTATTTAGTTTTTTTGATATTTGTATTATAAAGTTGTAGAAACGTGTGTTGTGTTGAGGTGAGATTGCAGCAGTATTAAGTCCTTTACACACCGGATGCATTGTGAAGAAATGATGCGAAATTCAGAATCTTTTGTATGCTCTTTTGCGTAACCCACATGCACACTGGACACGTTACATTTTGTCAATAAATCGTCCTCATAAAGAGCACAGTGAAAAAAAAAAAAAGTCAACATCAAACAATGATGTAATGAGGTCCTGATGTTTCTGAACATTAACGCATGAAATCTTTGCACATATTTTATGCGTCTGGTGTGTGAAGGCCACGTGTTACTTTGTATTGAATCTATTTTATCCTGATGTCTTCTTGAGTTTGTTGTCAAATCCTGCAAATGTTAAATAAAAATATTTAAAAATGTTAAAGAAATAGTTTAATGATGAATCATTTAAGCCATATTGTTACTTCCAATCCAAATTAAGTAATAAAGCACTGCACCATACCATACAGCCTTTATTTATAAAGCACTTTGTGTCAGCTGTGGTTGTTTTTAAAGTGCTGTGCATTAAAATACAAATAAATAACTTTTCCAGGTTAAAAACAAAACAACAAAAAAACATACAGTTTAAAATGAGATCCTGCTGGAGATGAAAGCCCAGGAAAAAAAGAGTGGTTTTAAGATGAACTTTAAAAGTGGACAGTGAAGGGGCTTCTCTAACCTGCAAAGGCAAGTCATGCCATAGCTTAGGACCAACAATAGAGAAAGCACCGTCCCCTCTGAGCTTCCTTCTTGATCTCAGTACCTCCAGGAGCAGCTGGTCTGCTGACCTGAGAGACCGGCAAGGTGTGTAGGGGTGAAGAAGCTCAGAGAGGTAAGGCGGGGCAAGATTGTGCAAAGATTTCAAAACAAACATAAGAATTTTAAAATGACTCCTAAAATATACACTGAAGTGAGGCCAGGTCAGAGGTCATGTGCTCTTTCTTTTGAGTTCCCATCTGAAGTCATGCAGCAGCACTTTGAACCAGCTGAGAGTAACGACTGACTGACTTCCAAATAAAGTGAATTACAGTAATCCAATCGTGGAGGGACAGGATCACGGGGAGAACCTGATGGCTTAATATGGCCAACCACATCCTTTAAAAGTGACAGAGTCACAGACTGAAACAGAGGGGTCAGAATCAGGAGCTGTGATAATCAGAATCAGAATACTTTATTGATCCCAGAGGGAAATTTCTGTTGTTACAGCTGCAACCGTTTCATTTATATGAATAACACCAAAACAAAATAACATACACTAAAGGCATAAAAATATAAAAACTAAAGAGATAATTTGGCTATAAAAGAGCCCTGGTAGTAACAACCTTTTCAATAAAAAAAAAAAAAAAAATGCAGAAAATTATTACGCGTCAGGAGAAGCTTCCAAACAGGCATTCTGTGGAGTATTAAGCACAGAGTCAATAGTGTTAAAGTGTTAGTGTTAAGGAAATAAGTATTCCCTTTTTGCCTCTTTAACCGTGCTCTGGCAGTGACGCCAGCAGTCTTTTAAAATTTGAAGAGTCACCTGCAGTTTATCTTTTTTCCACCTGCGTTCAGCTCGGCGACATTCCCTCCTCACAGCACGAGTCCTGTCATTAAACCAAGGCTCGAGTTTAGTCTTTGGCTGTCTGTTTTTTAATGGAGCCACCGAGTCCAGGATGGTTCGACAGGAAGAGTAGAACCAAGAAATGAGCTCTTCTGTATCAGAGGAGAGAAAGTCAAACGGACCACAGAGGTGAAGAAAAGCAGCAGAAAACTGAGCGGCAGTGGAAGGGTTAATAACCCCACAAATATTCAGATATCAGCAGCCTGTAAGTGATGTGGGACACCTGAGCAAACAGCCTGAAACCTCTGAAAGAGGTCAGTGTTGAGCTCCATCTCTTCATTTCTCCATCCTTTCTCTGCAAACATCACACAAGCTAAAACAGCAAATGTTGAAGAGCACAGCTCACAGAAATGTAGGAGCAACAAAACAAACACGTGATTCAGTTTCCTGACTGGGAGGCGGAGCTTCGGCTTTCAGGCTCCTCCTCTGTGGAACCAGTTTGGATTCAGGAGACTGACCTCCCTCTCTATTTTTTAAGTTCAACTTCAAACTTTCCTTTTGTGATCCAGCTTATAGTTGGGGCTTGATCAGGTGACCCTGAACCCTCCCTTAGTTACGTTGCTATAAGCTCAGGCACTCTTAGAGAGTCTTCCTGCAGGAACTTCAATCTTTTTTCTAGAACAGTCTCCACTGACAACCAGTTTATGATGCTTTGAATATTAAATAGTATGATGATGTCCCCGGGCCTTAAACATCACTAGGCTGCCTCACTGGGCAGCAGGAAGTGAGCTGACAGACATGTTGAAATGAAAATGTCCCTTTAGATAAAAAAAAAAAAGTGCAGTTTTTGTTGTTATTAGTAAAGAGCGGCTCTGTGGTGCAGTGGGGCGAACAAATCCTAGTCTGAGACCAGGAGGAGACACAAAAACCAGCCTCTGGGGTCACAGGCTCCTGTGCCCTCAGTGTCAATCCCAAGCCCAGATAAGTGCAGAGATGCAGCAGGAAGTGCGTCTGGTGTCACATCAAACACGCAGAGCCATCTTCTGTGGTTCCTGGGAAATAAGGGAGCAGCTCAGAGTGCCCTCTCCTTCTAGTTATTATTAGTAACAGACACAGAATCATCTTAGAGTCGAAGCTTTGTAATAATTTGTACTCTTAAATAGAAATTAGCACATTTTTTTTAACAAATCCAAAATGATTCCTGACTTATGTAAGGGTCCCGCAGATGTTCCAAGGATTAGGGATGGGAATCAAGAACCAGTTTTTGTAGAGAACCGGTTCCCAGTAATTCAGTTCCTTGGAATTGTTAGTTGTTTGCCTAATGATTCTGGATATTGGTTCCGCTGATGCGAGGACTGTTGGAAAATGATTCTGTGATAGTATAATAACCATTTTTAATAATAATTATGCTTATCTTACATGTATCTGTATTGCCCGTTTAAGTCGACTGTGTACGTGGGGCAATTTTTCTTCAACCTTATTACCTTTGTACAGAATGTGTTTCTTTGTAATAAAGTGAAAGACTTCCTTTGTTTAAGCGCACTCTTGTTTCCTGTTCATGTGCTCAAGTGTCCATAAGAGTGACTGAGAGGAGAGAACGAACTGAACTTGTACTGATGTACATGCTCCTCTAATTTTCTTGCAAGAGAATTCAATGACCTTTTCTGGAGACTGATCGTGTGGCCTCTGTATTTTTATAAGTTTCTGAATTTATCTTACAGGATGCATTTGTGTGATGGCATCACACACCTGCCTTATGTGGTTCAGAATCTATCCAACATGGCGTCAAGACAGAAGCGATCTGAAGTCTGGTTGTATTTAATCAACATGGGGGGGGGGGGCTTGTGGATGAAAAGCATTACAAAGTTATGTTCACAGTTTTTCAACAACAGAGGAAGCTGTTTTACATGCACACACATGTAAAACAGCAAGCCTGTGCACAGACTTGCTGTTTTACATGCACACACATGTAAAACAGCAAGTCTGTGCACAGGCTTGCTGTTTTACATGCACACACATGTAAAACAGCAAGCCTGTGCACAGACTTGCTGCGGAACGAAAGGAAACGTTTTTGTAGCGTCCACAACAGCAGCACCTTTTCTTATAACCTCCATTAAACCTTTACTTTGAAACAGCTGGAGGTCCTTCATCAACCACCTGATCAGTAAGTGAAGAAAAGAGAACTTTGTAGCTGCTCCATCCACCCTGTTTGTTTCACACAGGGAAAAAAAAAAACAACACAAAACAAAACTATGCAGTATGGAAGTTAAAATATGCAGATGAATTGTTAGTATTTCTGATCAGATCACTCAATTAATTGATGTAATACTCGATTACTGAAATAATCGATAGTTGCAGCCCTGTTTTGCTGTACTGCTTTCACTATACTGTATGAATAATCTCCATCTCTGTAACATTTAGTTGATGAGGACTGCCAGAGCCTGGCTGGCTCAGAGGCTGCTTCTCACACACCTTGCAGTTGTATTTTATGTTAAAATGTTAAAATATTAATAGTATTAATTTTGAAAGAGGAATTATTATTTTTTATACAGTTTTAATTTTGTTCTATTTTACATCAAAAAAGTTAATGCAAACCAACCCATTTGTGGTATATTTTATTCACTAACCAATGAGAATTGATGAAAGAATCTAGAAGAAATTGAATGGATAAGTGATATTGATAATAGGATTGGAATTGCTAAATTCTTATCAATTCCCATCCCTACCAAGGATAGAGACTTGTATGCTGTTCCACGTGTTTGATGTACGGGACAATAAACGAGGGGAATTATTATTATTGTGGAGCTGTGGCCAAAGTCATAATTGTCTTTACTGTTTTGAGAACTTCCTGTTCTCCTTGGCTGACGGTGACAAGAATCAGGGGAGGTCGTGATGACAAAAAGCTCCAAACACAACTGTAACGTCACGTTTCTGTTCCTGTTTTCGGACCTGAAGTTCCTAAAGATGAAAAAGTGACAATTATAGGGAAGACATTTCTGCCTTTTTCATCAGTTTAATCAAACATTTATACCTCAGTCGTTACAGTGTAAATACGACTAACCTGAGCAGGCCAAACGATGGGAGTGCAGCTGTTCCTGTACATCCTTCTCAGCAGCAAACACATGGGTACCATATGATGCTCAAGCACACTTCTTCCTGAGCTTTGCTTCCAGACCAAAGTGTACATGCAGTGTCATGAACATATCAACATCCAGGTGGGAAAGAAGCATTTACAGTAATCCTGCTTTGGTTTTCTGAGCCTGCAGAAAGACTAAACCAGCCAGAGAACACAGATACACAGGCTCCAACATTCACACGCAAACATTCATTCTTCATACCCGAAGAGCACCAGCTTTATACAGTTATACTATTACTAGATATCACATGCCTTTGTATGAATGCAGAATAACCAAGAAACAAACTTTGGACCTGCTGAGCAAAAAACTGCAGACCAACATCTACCAAATGAGGATTTCCATAAAGATCACGACGCCCTCCTGGAATCAGTGATCAAAACTGCATTACAAATTTATACAAATCCACTTATTCATTTATCAATCAAATATGAATAAGCTCCTCTGTGAATCACCACCTCATTGTGGTGGAGGGGTCTGTGTCCCAGTGATCCAGGACCTCTGTTGTCCAGGGGAGGAGCCAGGATTCCCATTTGTTCCAGAGCAGATCAGTTTGTGCAGCCTTGAATTACTGAATGAGTGTTTCCTGCATTTTTACATCCAGCATGAATCCTCCTTCACTCTGTGGTTGTGCAGTGTGATGGTAACAGGTCAGAGTGAGGATGATGTCACTTCCTGCAGTCAATAACACTTTCTATTGAAGGGAGAAAAAGCTAAAGAATCAAATGTGCATTTGATTGGATGTTTTCCTAACTTGTCCCACCCTGTCACAATATTAAATAAGTTATGATTGATGTCATCCTCGCCAATTATTTTCATCTCGTTTTCATTTGTTGATGAAAGTGTCAATTAATTTCAAGATCATTTTTATCCTTTTAGGTAGTTTTTATTTAGTTATTGTCGTGTTTCCATCATGAAAAAAAAGGGTCATTGACAAAAACTATGATGAATGTAGTTCATCAACAAAATTAACACTGGGGTGGAGCAGCTTTTTTTTGGTTGTCTTTGATGGAGACCAACGTGTGAGACAGGCTGCTGCTGCTCTGCTTTCACTGCTCTCAGATCAGCTGGAAGGCGGAACACCTGCAGAGAGCTCAAACAGTCAGAGTGGCCTCATCTCTGTTCACTCCAGTGGAGCTTTGTTTGTGAAATATCAGCTAAATCTAATCTAGAAATAATTGTGTGTGTGAGCTCAGGAGGATTGAGCCTGAAGACTCTGCAGTGAGACAGCACCCTGACCCTGAGACTCCCCCTGACAGCTTCAAGCTTCTGATTTGGAAGAAAGCCAACATGACGCTTCCCAGTGCTGAGTGTAAAGAGCTCCCAGACGCTCTTTACACTCAGCTCAGCACAGAGAGGCTGAGGAACCAGGATACAAGAACCTAAACCCAGGATAAAGAGGTTCAGTGAATGTGGTGTTGAAGGTGTGGAGGTGGATCAGAGTGTCAGAGGAGACTCTGTAGAAGGACAGAGTGCCAGCAGGACAGTCCACATACACTGCTACTCTGTTAGAGCCAGAGGAGGAGGAGGAGGAGGAGGAGGAGGAGATGGATGCTATTCTGTTATTGTGCCTGACAGAACGAGGACCATCATCAGAGCAGTAAAGACTCCAGGACTGATCATTCCCTCCAAACTCACAGTCATCACTCTCTCCTTTCCTTCTGATTCTTCTGTAACTCACTGATATATAAACTCTTCCGCTCCACTCGACCTCCCAGTAACAGCGACCAGTCAGACCATCTCTACACAGCAGCTGATGAAGATCATCAAACCTGTCTGGATGATCAGGATATGACTGAACCTCCTTCATATGTGTCACCTTCCTGTTGTTGTCAGACAGTTGGAGCTTTGTGTTCACTGTGTTTGTGTCGATTGTGAGTTGACAGGAATCTGATGGAGAGAACAAACACAATCCAGCTGCAGTTATTGATCCATCATCTGTTCATTGATTGACACTTTGATGATGACTCCTGACATCAGAGATGTGAATGAGTGATGTGACAGTTTGAAGATGGTTGAATGTGTGCTGCTTTGTTTTCATCAATCACATTAAAAACACACTTACACTTCCTCAGACCTGGGATCAGCCATCGCACTCCAGCAGGCTCCGCCCTGAAAGGAGGGGGAGGGGGTCAGAGCAGCACAGTCTCTGTCAGCATGCACACATGGACATTACATCACTCTCATACACACACTGTTACACACTGATAAAGGAACAGTCCAACATTTTCAGACAGACACTTCAATCCATACGTGGATCATAGCAACGTGGAGTAAAGCAGCCTACTTAGATCTAAACCATCTAATGGCCCCAAACAGATCCTAGAGTAACTTCAGCCCTCAGAACACTTCAAATAAAGCCTAATGTTAAACTGAGTGATTTTTGTTGGCCAAACTCTGTTTTGCTGCTAATCATCCACAGCAGTACAGTTAGCATAGCATTATCAGCTTCTTATTCTGCCATTCTTCGCAGTGGCAGGTAACAGCAAGGGGGCGGGACTATGGGCTGTCACGGAGAGAGAGAGGAGGTTTAAACCATTCAGATAATAATATTCAAATGAGCCAGCTCATTAACTGTCATTGGCTGCACCTGCAAGGAGGAGGAGCCACTGAGTTCAAGGTTTCTCTATTGTACAACCCCTGGCAAAAATGATGGAATCACCAGTCTCTGAGGATGTTCCTTCAGTTGTTTAATTTCGTAGAAAAAAAAGCAGATCACAGACATGACAACAAACTAAAGGCATTTCAAATGGCAACTTTCTGGCTTTAAGAAACACTAAAAGAAATCAAGAAAAATAATTGTGGTAGCCAGTAACAGTTAGATTGTTAGAACAAGCACAGGGAATAAATTATGGAATCACTCAATTCTGAGGAAAAATTATGGAATCATGAAAAACAAACAAACAGAATAACACTCCAACACATAACTAGTACTTTGTTGCACCACCTCTGGATTTTATAACTACTTGCAGTCTCTGAGGCATTGACTTAATGAGTGACAAACAGTACTGGCTCCAGCTTTCTCTGATTGCTGTTGCCAGATCAGCTTTGCAGGTTGGAGCCTTTTCATGGACCATTTTCTTTAACTTCCACCACAGATTTTCAATTGGATTGAGATCCGGACTGTTTGCAGGCCATGACATTGACCTTATGTGTCTTTCTGCAAGGAATGTTTTCACAGGTTTTGCTTTATGGCAAGATGCATTATCATCTTGAAAAATGATTTCATCATCCCCAAACATCCTTTCGATAGTTGGGATAAGAAAAGTGTCCAGAATGTCAATGTAAACCTGTGCATTTATTGAAGTTGTAATGACAGCCATCTCCCCAGTGCCTTTACCTGACACGCAGCCCCATATCATCAATGACTGTGGAAATGTACCTGTTTTCTTCAGACAGTCGTCTGCATAAATCTCATTGGAAAAGCACCAAACAAAAGTTCCAGCATCATCACCTTGCCCAAAGCAGATTCGAGATTCATCACTGAATATGACTTTCATCCAGTCATCCACATTGCACGACTGCCTTTCCTTAGCCCATTGTAACCTTGTTTTTGTCTGTTTAGGTGTTAGTGATGGCTTTCTGTTAGCTTCTCTGTATGTAAATGTTTCCTTTAGGCGGTTTCTTACAGTTCGGTCACAGACGTTGACTCCAGTTTCCTCCCATTTGTTCCTCATTTGTTTTGTTGTACATTTTCTGTTTTCAAGGCATATTGCTTTAAGTTTTCTGTCTTGACGCTTTGATGTCTTCCTTGGTCTACCAGTATGCTTTCCTTTAACCACCTTCCCATGTTGTTTGTAGTTGGTCCAGGTTTTACACACAGCTGACTGTGAACAACCAACATCTTGTGCAACACTGCGTGATGGTTTATCCTCTTTGAGGAGTTTGATAATCCTCTCCGGTGTTGGAGCCATGATTCATGTCAGTCCACTTGTTGCAACAGCTCTCCAAGGTGTGATCACTCCTTTTTACCTGCATACTAACGAGCAGAATCTGATGCAGGTGTTAGTGTTTGTAATGAGAATTTGCAGGGTGAGTCCATAATTTTTCCTCAGAATTGAGTGATTCCATAATTTATTCCCTGTGCTTGTTCTAACAATCTGACTGTTACTGGTTACCACAATTATTTTTCTTGATTTCTTTTAGTGTTTCTTAAAGCCAGAAAGTTGCCATTTGAAATGCCTTTAGTTTTTTGTCATGTCTGTGATCTGCTTTTTTTCTACAAAATTAAACAACTGAAGGAACATCCTCAGAGACTGGTGATTCCATCATTTTTGCCAGGGGTTGTATATACTAGGGGTCAGCAACTTTTAACACTCAAAAAGCCATTTGGACCCGGTTTCCACGGAAAAGAAAACACTGAGAGCCGCAAAGACTACCGGTAGCGGCTACCGGCTTCTGTAAGTGACGCATATATTGAGAGACAAAAATTTTTTTTTAATTATAATAAAATAATTTTAATATTTCAAGATCACAATAATGTTCCAATTTAGAACTACAACAAAAAACAAACTAACAATAATACAATAATTTACTTGCCCAAGCCGCACAGAGCCGCAGCATAAGGATGAAAGAGCTGCGGGTTGCTGACCCCTGGGTATATACAATGAAATGTTGGTGCACTCTGGAATAAAGCAGCACAGAAACTTGTATAAAGGTCCTTTATAGAAATAAATAACTATAAAGACCATAAATAATTTTAATACACTCATTCACCCAACATTCATACATAAATTTAAAGATATATATAATGCAAGGGAAAAAGTACCAAAATAAATAAACTGTATTGCACATGTAATAAGTTTATTTCATGAGACAGATGGCTGCACGTGGTTGTCACTGAGGAGTGAGTTCAGTTCAGTGATGTCTCTGGGAAATTAACTGTTTAACAGTCTTGTAGTGTGTGTTTTAACAGGTCTGTATTACATGGGAAGAGCTGAAACAGGGTGGACGGGGTAAAACAGACCCTTCAGGATGTTTGATATTTTGGTCCGACAGCAAGAACTGAAAAACTGCATGAAACAAACAGGAAGTGAGTGAAGGACACAGCAAATGTTTCCAGCTCTTCCTCCTCTATCAGACATCCTCTCCATACCTGAGAGTGACCAGTCTCCAGCGTGGATCCTTCAGTGCGGCCGACAGCAGCTTCATTCCTGAGTCTCCTGGATGATTGTAGCTCAGGTCCAGCTCTCTCAGATGGGAGGGGTTGGAGCTCAGAGCTGAGGCCAGAGAAGTACAGCCTTCCTCTGTGATCAGACAGCCTGACAGACTGCAGACACACAAAACAACAATCCATCTGTGGATATATGTACATTCTATTCTCTTGCATTTGATTTAATTTAGCTTTATTGATAACTGCTGTTTAACAGTGTAGGGTAACACCCTACAATATCATCGAGAAAGCCAGAACCATCAATCTGCTGTGAGCAGCACTTGGTGATGGTGGGAAGGAAGAACTCCCTTTTATAGAAAGATACTTCCAATGAAAACAGGTTTCAGGAAAACTGGTGGTGATCTTAAATAGTTTAGTTGGTTTAGTTGTATTTATTTATTTTTTTGCTCTACTTTCTTTTGGCTGTTGATATTTAAAGTTCATAGTTGTGATTAAATATTTAGGTTTGTCAGTGCGTGTTTTTTATTTGTGAAGAAAACACATGAAAGACTTTAAATTAAAAATGAAGACATTTAATATATTAAAGAATCAGAATCTATCAGACATGTGAATGGGGGCTCAGAGTTCAAGAAGACACAAGCCTGTGTGTGCTCCGTCTCCCTCCCCTCTGAGCCCGTGTTCCTCACTAACCGTAACATCTTTATATGAAAACCATCTTTATCTACACGTAAACAGAGTCTGTGTGCTGAGGTATGACCTTTGTCATTTTTCCATCCAGTGCTGACTTAGATTTTCTTGCATCAGTGATAAAGCCTTGTACAAAAAGCACATCTTCTCCCCTGATGTTTTAATTAATCATTAGAAAGCAATCATATCCAGATTAATAACAGAACATGGTGATGTTTTGATTGTCTGTACTGTGGTCGAACCTTCAAGGATACGTCTGGCACTTTCTAATGTATTTATTTATTTAATTGTCTGTTGTTTGCTTCAGCCACTGTTCATTAATTAATTTCCTGGAGTTTACTTTTAAACATTTGCCATTTTATTCATTGGGTAAAAAATAAACCCCAACAGGTTACTCTGTTTTTTTGTTTTGTTTTGTTTTATTATAAAAGCAAATAAAAATAAAGTTTAAAAAATTGTTTAGTTGTAAGGCTTAAAAGTGGTGGATCTCAAAACCTCCCGCAGTCCCAGGAAGCTCAAGAAAGCCTGGTCTGAACAGGGATAATGTCCTATTACGGCTCATCGTGTTTTAGCTTAAAGAACTGCACTGGTTTCATCAGTGTCTCTATGACCTCAATAAACTTTGCTGGTCCTCAGCATAAAAAAGGAAAGAAAAAAAAAACTTCTTTCTTGCTTGTGGTAGGGCTTGTGGTCCAGATGGGTTCGGAATAGAATTCTATAAAAGTCATTTAGATGTGATTGCCCCTCTCCTCCTGCATATGGTGAACTCTTCAGTGAGAGAGTGAGTTTTTCCTCAGAGTTTGTATGATGCTAATATCTGTCTTCTACTGAAAAAAGGCAGGAATTCCTCCAATGTTGCGTCATATCGACCTTTAAGCTTATTAAACAGTGACCAAAAAATAGTTGCCAAAGTGTTAGCTAATCGCCTAAACAAATACATAGGTCATTTGATCCATCCTGATCAAACTGGCTTCATCCCTGATGGGTTTTCCTTTTCCAACACTCGTCGACTCCTAAACAGTATGTACCAGACCAACCTTCCCTGCTCTGCAGTTATCTCATGAGATGCTCAGCAGGCATTCGACCAAATTGAGTGGGTGTACCTGTTCGCAGCTCTCAAAAAATTTGGCTTCGGTGATAAATTTATGACGTTATTAAAAATGCTCTATGCTAACCCTAAATCCTCAGTTTTGACTAATTACAACAGGTCCACTCCTTTTTTATTGCGTCGTGGAACCAGACAGGGTTGTTGTCTTTCACCGTTGCTATTTGCATTGGCCTTGGAACCCCTTGCTATTGTCATTAGGATCCATCCTTTGATAACTGGTATATCGGACTATGTTACAGATAGTCCCATTGTCTTATATGCAGATGACGTTATTCTGACTCTTTCAGATGTCACAGTCTCTCTTACTCCGCTTCTCACTTTAATAAGCAAATCTGGTCAGTTCTCTGGTTACACTATTAATTGGGACAAAAGTCTGTTTATGCCTCTCTCAGATGGTCTGGACTCTGCTTTTCTTAGAAATTTGCCATTCAAAGTTTCCACAAGTCACTTTGAGTATCTTGGGATAAATATTACAAGAGATCCAAAGCTCCTTTTTAAACATAACTTTTTGGATCTGATTAATAAACTTAAATCAATGGTGGACAAGTGGAAACTCCTCCCTCTTTCCCTGATTGGCCGCGTTAACATTATCAAGATGGTTGTCCTCCCAAAATTCAGTTATCTTTTTCAAAATATGCCTATTTATTTAACAGTGTCATTTTTTAAGATGATAGATTCAATTATCATCCCTTTTGTCTGGGCTGGTAAACATCCTCGAATCTCAAAATTACACCTACAGAAACCTACTGTTGAGGGTGGCCTCGGCCTCCCGGTTTTTCGCCATTATTATTGGGCCTGTAATGCCAGAATCTGGGTTTTTTGGAGTCATATCTATGTGGGGGATAAAGAGGTGGACTTGATATTACCTAATTGGTCGCTGAATGAAAATCTTATCTCTTTAGCCCTTACTAGTTCCTCCTTACCCGCTGCACTGTTTTCCAATGTGTCTTTGCCTTTCCAACAGCTGAAGGATAATTTTGTGCTAAAAAATTCATTCAGGATTCTTAAGCAAATAAAGACTGTTCTGGGTCTCCCTGGCTTCTCCATTTATGCACCCATTTTTCAGAACATAACATTTAAACCAGGCACAATGGATGCAGTCTTTAAGTACTGGACAAATAAGGGCATAGCTGTTATTAAAGATCTCTACATTAGTAATCATTTGGCCTCCTTCATGCAACTCCAATCAAAGTTCGGTCTTCCTTCTAGTCACTTTTTCAGATATTTGCAAGCTCGTAACTTTGTCAGACAGCATTTCCCCCACTTTGAAACTCTATCTGAGCCGCATAGTTTCTATGAGCTTATGAAAAAGCCCCCTACCTCCAAACATTTAATTTCTCATTTTGTCAATCTTTTTAGCTCGACCCCATGCTCAAAACATATTAAAGAGGCTTGGACTACTGATATACTAGGTGAAATTTCAGATGAACTGTGGGATAAGAGTCTGTCGAGAATCAAAACCTGCTCCATCAATTCCAGACTGCAGCTTATTCAATTCAAAGTTGTCCATCAGCTGCACTTCTCTAAAACCAAACTTAATAAACTATTTCCCTCTGTTTCTTCTACTTGTGATAGATGTAAATCAGATGATGGGACTCTGGGTCATCTGTTCTGTTCCTGCCCTAGGCTTGTGGACTTCTGGTGCAAGATATTTCAATTTTTTAGTAATGCTTATGGCAGACATCTGACCCCTGATAACCATCTGATAATTTTGGGTTGTTCTGAATTTTCTCTTACTCTTCCTATGTCTACCCAGCAGGCTCTCATGTTTGGTTTGGTGGTTGCAAAGCGGGTTATACTAAGGGGATGGAAATCTCCTACCCCCCCTTGCTTCAAAAAATGGCTTAATGAGATGGTCTCCTGTATTTATCTCGGAGAGATTCGATATTCTCTGTCAGGCAGTCGTTTCTAAATTTCTTGATGTCTGGGGTCCTTTCAATAGACATATACAAAGTAGTGTGCCAAATTGATTATCCTGATCATTTGTTTGTGATCTTTTGTACTTTTTTTTTTCTCCTCTCATCTTTATCGTTGGCTTGATTTCACCCTATATTAGTGCTATGTTGTTTTATGGTGCACTGTCTGAATTGCATTAGTTTTTGTGCGACCTCTTGTCCCTTATGACTCTGTCCGATGCTTAATTGCACACTTTGGTCCGACATGCATATTTTTATCCTCTGTAGTCAATATATCAGCTGGCTGACACTGTTTGTTTTTTTTTTTTTCTGTAATGTTTTGATTTTTTGGATTTTTTTTTTCTTTCCTTATTTGTTTTTTGTTTTTGTTTTTTTCTGTCTGCTTTAGTTGTTAAATTCTGAGAAATTATAAAGTATTTGAAAAAAAAAAAAAAACTTCTTACAAAATTCAAATAAAATGTTAACTTTTTGTGGTAGAAAAACTGTATCACTCCTCACTCCTTCATTCAAAAAACAATCAGCACCACCCCAACAGCTGTCTTTTCTTCGTGATCACAGCAGGAGGCTAACCTAAGGTTCTAAACAAAGCATAAGAATAAATGATACATCTACCATTCATAATCACTGGCATCATATAGGATCACCAACATTTATCATTTGGCAAAATACTTAATCAAACACTTAATAGGCTCCAACAGCAGTCCACAAAAACAACCTTATTGTCAAATTCACTGACAACAGCACAGCCCACCAATTCATAAAACACCATTAGCCTGCTATTTTATGCAGTCATTTAAACAAACAAGAACAGCCCATAAAAATATAGCTTCTTTACAAAGGCTGTAATTTGAAAGAAAATGAACATTAAGGTCTAGATTTACTGCAGCATCTCAAAGCCTTCTTTTGGTGTTAAAAAGCTGCTGGATTTACTTATTTGGTATCTGAGTTTCACTTTCAGAGGAGAATATTTAATTGAATCATGGAAATGGGATTTACGGAGTTTGCCATGCAAACTGCAAACTGCACACAATCTAACATTCAGAATAAGTGCTGTTGCATGTTGTGATAGTTGTTACCAGGAGTGTTTTTTAGAGGGGAGATATTATCAGAATGAGCA
Organism: Amphilophus citrinellus; assembly: GCA_013435755.1. Taxonomy (NCBI): domain Eukaryota; kingdom Metazoa; phylum Chordata; class Actinopteri; order Cichliformes; family Cichlidae; genus Amphilophus; species Amphilophus citrinellus. The sequence goes on from CM024212.1 coordinate 347,711, forward strand.
CTAAAACTCTTCACTCAGTCCTCATGCTGAGCTGAAACAGAGTAGAAATGAACTGAACTGAGCATCTTTTTCTCAGCAGTGGGCACACAAAGAGCCACTTCTTTCTGCTGAATCTGTAACAAATAAAAATGAAATCAGCAAAAATGCAGCCATTAGTGAATGTCATGTCCTGGGCCGTTGGCCCAGCGTTTTGTGTTAGTTTATTTCCTGAGTGTGTCCTCCCAGTAGGTTGATGTCTTGTGTTTCCTAGTGTTGTGATATATGTCTGCGTCTCTGTCTTGAGTCTGTGCCTGTTCCCCGTGTTTAGTCAGTATGTTCCTTGGTTTGTCACTTCCTGTTTATTTTGACAGTCTGGTTTTCCTGTGCTTTGTGTTCAGCTTTGCTTCCCCTGTGTAATTAGTTTCATTTGCCTCACCTGTTGTTCCCTGCTGTTTCCTCTTGCCCTGATTACCCAGTGTGTATTTAAGCCCTCAGTTTCCATGTGTTCCTTGTCGCGTCGTTGACGTTGTGTGCCCGTATGCCCCTGTGCTCCCTGTGTGTGCCCTTTGTCTCCCTGTGCCTCCCTTCCAAGGTTTTTGTATTTGTTTTCCCAGCTACCTTAATAAATACCCCTTTAAGTTATGATTACCTCTGGAGTCCTCCATGTTTGCACTTCCTCGCCCGTTTCCTTCCCGGCCATGACAGAACGACGCGACCATTATAAAACCCTCTTCGGCTCCAATTCTTTCGACGGCACTCGTCTAGCGCTGGGGGGCCCGGCGTCTTTGAACAGTCCCCGTCATCGTCACTCACCTGCTTCTCCTTTCGCTGATCCCTCCCTTCCTTGGCAGCCGCAGCGGAGAGGGAGTTCCCGGCAGCAACGGCGGAAGGCACCCCTAGAACCGAGCGGTATAACGCCGCGGACCGCTTCACCACTTCACGCCCAATCCTCTGTTTCCGTGAGTAACACTGGCTTCAATGCTACTATGCCTACGGACAGTTATTCTCGTCACCCCCCTGCCTTTCCCCTCCCTGAGGTGGCAAAGCAGACCATTATGCGTAGGGTGGATTCACTGGTTATGGACCTTCTGGCTGACCCATGTGAGCAGGAACAGCAACAGCTCACGGCCCAGCTGCAAGGGCTAGTCGACGATTACTCTTGGCTATTTGGCTCTCTGCATGGGTTAGTGCAGGATTTCTTAACCTCCACCCTTCACCTACAGCAGTCCCCAGTGTCAGCTCAGTCTCAGTCTCCCGTGTCAGCTCAGTCTCAGTCTCCCGTGTCAGCTCAGTCTCAGTCTCCCGTGTCAGCTGTGGCTCCGGCTCAGTCTCCCCAGTCAGCTGTGGCTCCGGCTCAGTCTCCCCAGTCAGCTGTGGCTCCGGCTCAGTCTCCCCAGTCAGCTGTGGCTCCGGCTCAGTCTCCCCAGTCAGCTGTGGCTCCAGCAGCTTTCTCCTCGGCCGGCCTCTGCAGAGCTCCCTGCACCCGCTCCTGTTCCGCGGGGGGGGCAGCCCCGGACGGGCGGGCCTCTGCACCCGTTCCTGTTCCGCGGGTGGGAGCACCGGCGCCTCAGTCACCTACGCCGCCTGCAATAGTCACCCCTCAGCCACCTCAGTCAGCTTCCACGCAGTCTGCTTCCACGCGGTCTGCTCCCTCTAGCTCTCGTTCTGCTTCCACGCAGCCAGCTGCTTCCACGCAGCCAGCAGCTCCCACCTCAGCTCCCTCGGCCTTAGCTCTCCCTAGCTCTCGTTCTGCTTCCACGCAGCCAGCAGCTCCCACCTCAGCTCCCTCAGCCTTAGCTCTCCCTAGCTCTCGGTCTGTTTCCACGCAGCCAGATCTCCCTAGCTCTCGGTCTGTTTCCACGCAGCCAGATCTCCCTAGCTCTCGGTCTGTTTCCACGCAGCCAGATCTCCTTAGCTCTCGGTCTGTTTCCACACACTCAATTTCCACGCAGTCTGCTCCCGCAGAGTCAGCTCCAGTGTTAGCTCTCCCTCGCCTTCAGTCAGCTCCAGTCACTCTCCCTCGCCTTCAGTCAGCTCCAGTCGCTCTCCCTCGGTCCCCAGTGTCAGCTCCAGTCGCTCTCCCTCGGTCCCCAGTGTCAGCTCCAGTCGCTCTCCCTCGGTCCCCAGTGTCAGCTCCAGTCGCTCTCCCTCGGTCCCCAGTGTCAGCTCCAGTCGCTCTCCCTCGGTCCCCAGTGTCAGCTCCAGTCGCTCTCCCTCGGTCCCCAGTGTCAGCTGTTTCAGTGCCCTCTCAGTCAGTTCCCTCAGCCCCTGTCTTAGTTCCTTCGGTTTTGGTCCCAGTTCCCTCAGCTCCTGCTCTCTCTAGCTCGCAGTCTGCTCTTTCTGTCTCCCGGCCTGCTTCCACGCGGCCAGTCGTCTCCCGGCCTGCTTCCACGCGGCCAGTCGTCTCCCGGCCTGCTTCCACGCGGCCAGTCGTCTCCCGGCCTGCTTCCACGCGGCCAGTCGTCTCCCGGCCTGCTTCCACGCGGCCAGTCGTCTCCCGGCCTGCTTCCACGCGGCCAGTCGTCTCCCGGCCTGCTTCCACGCGGCCAGTCTTCTCCCAGCCTGCTTCCACGCGGCCAGTCGTCTCCCGGCCTGCTTCCACGCGGCCAGTTTTCACGCACTCAGGCCCCTCTAGCCTTCAGTCGGTTTCCCTAATGTCTGTTCACCCTAGCACTCCGTCAGTTCCTCCAGTGTCAGTTCCTCCAGTGTCAGTTCCTTCCCAGTCAGGTTCCCAGTCAGCTACCCGGTCACCATCCTCCTCACCGTCAGACTCACCCGAACTATGCCTGGCAAAGCAGCCCCAGCCTGCACATCCAGTGTTCGAGCCGCCGGGGGTCTCCGCTCAGTCCGAGCGCTCCGAGCCAGAGGGTCCCGCTCAGTCCGAGCGCTCCGAGCCAGGGGGTCCCGCTCAGTCCGAGCCGCCAGGGGGTCCCGCTCAGCCCGAGCCGCCCGAGTCCTCAGAGTGTTCCGCTCAGTCCGAGCCGCCAGGGGGTCCCGCTCAGTCCGAGCCGCCAGGGGGTCCCGCTCAGCCCGAGCCGCCCGAGTCCTCAGAGTGTCCCGCTCAGTCCGAGCCGCCAGGGGGTCCCGCTCAGTCCGAGCCGCCAGGGGGTCCCGCTCGGTTCGGACCTTCCGAGTTTCCTGCGTCCTTGACCGCCCTGGGCTCAGGGGAGTCCGGGCATGTTGCGGCTCTGGTGAGTCGTCGTCGCCGCCGCCGCTGGGAGCGCGGTCGGCCTCCAGTGTCTTCTCCTCGTCTCCGCCGCCGCCGCTGGGAGCGCGGTCGGCCTCCAGTGTCTTCTCCTCGTCTCCGCCGCCGCCGCTGGGAGCGCGGTCGTCCTCCAGTGTCTTCTCCTCGTCTCCGCCGCCGCCGCTGGGAGCGCGGTTGGCCTCCCTCGTTGGGACTCTCCTTTGTGGCCCTTGGCCTCTGCAGCCTCCTGAACTGTGTTTTTTGTTTTGGGCCTTCCCATACGCTCCCCTGAACTATGGACTGTTTTCTCCCCTTGCCGGCTGCTGTTTTTGTTTTGTCATAGCTCCTGAACTGTTCCTTGTTTTGACCCCCTGTTTTGGACATTGGAGCTCTCCGGCCTTGTGCCGTCGCTTTTTGTTTCATCCGGTTGTTTTTTGTTTTCTCATCCCCGTGTTTTGCTCTGGTTTTTGGACTGTTATTCAGCTTGTGCCATTGCTTTTCTTTGTTCTGTTCCTTTTGCTTATTGTTTTTTGCCCTCGTGCTCTACCCTTGCTCCAGTGCTTCCTTGTGTTTTTGGGTTTGTTCCTGACTTTGTTTGCTCCCTGTCTGTTTTTGTTTCGGGCCCTCCTTCCTGGTCCCCCGCCTCCCGCCCTGGTCTGGTTTTGTTTCTTGTTTTGGCCGTCGGGAGCCGGCCTTTGAGGGGGGGGTACTGTCATGTCCTGGGCCGTTGGCCCAGCGTTTTGTGTTAGTTTATTTCCTGAGTGTGTCCTCCCAATAGGTTGATGTCTTGTGTTTCCTAGTGTTGTGATATGTCTGCGTCTCTGTCCTGAGTCTGTGCCTGTTCCCCGTGTTTAGTCAGTATGTTCCTTGGTTTGTCACTTCCTGTTTATTTTGACAGTCTGGTTTTCCTGTGCTTTGTGTTCAGCTTTGCTTCCCCTGTGTAATTAGTTTCATTTGCCTCACCTGTTGTTCCCTGCTGTTTCCTCTTGCCCTGATTACCCAGTGTGTATTTAAGCCCTCAGTTTCCATGTGTTCCTTGTCGCGTCATTGACGTTGTGTGCCCGTATGCCCCTGTGCTCCCTGTGTGTGCCCTTTGTCTCCCTGTGCCTCCCTTCCAAGGTTTTTGTATTTGTTTTCCCAGCTACCTTAATAAATACCCCTTTAAGTTATGATTACCTCTGGAGTCCTCCATGTTTGCACTTCCTCGCCCGTTTCCTTCCCGGCCATGACAGAACGACATACACACACACCCTCCTTATCTCTGTAGATGGTAGTTATTTCAACCAATAGCAGACCAACATCACTCTAATTATGAAAACGACATCATCTTACAATCATGAGCTCTTCACAATAAAATGGGATACTTATTAACATGTACCATATATAATGTAAATGTGCTGTGTTAAAACTCAAAATATATCAGCAGTTTACAACATGAAATGAAAAATCCAGTTAGACTTATCATTTACATAATTTGCATTACTTTGTTTATTATGTTAACTGTTTTCATGAATGATCAGATTGTCCATTGTAAAGAATTATGGGATATATTTTCTCCTCTCCTTTCATGAAGGATAGTCCCAGTCATGCGCTGAAAGAGGTAATAATGGAAACGGTGAAGCTCCTTTACTTAGTATTTGGAGAATTCGAACCACTCTTATTATGGCCTCCACACAGACACATCTGGGTCACTTCTCTCAGTGACAAACTCTTCTAAACAAAATATACTATGGAAAGCACTGAGAGACTGAGAACAGAGCTATTTATACACCTGAGGTAATCAGGGAACAGAACACAGGAGGGTAATGTGACTCAGCTGAAAAAAGAATTTGGACAATGGCTGGAGAGGAAGTAAAACTAAACCTATGACACCAGAGATGATAACTGCCAAAATCAAACAGAAAATGACTAACAACCATGAGTAAAACACAGAAACCAGAGTGAACTTAGCAAAAAATAAACAAAAACTCCAAACTACAACAAAATAAAAAAAAAGACAACCTGGGACCCCATGATATATTCAGCCTATTAAAATGTGCAGCATGGACATTCGTAGTGAACTGTAAAGACATGACCTTTAAGGAGCAACCAGTGCAGTTTTATATTTACATGACGGATGTGTGTTATACCTTATGTAATTTGGAGATTAATATAGAGCAGCTGGAATTTATATGAATACAGCCAATCAGGAGCTCCACAAGCCCAAACAGCTTTGTAAAAACCTTCACAATACAGAGCGGAATCAAACTGGAAAGTTTGGATGGCTGAAAGTGCACCTGAAATAAAGTTTTTTGAGTCAGAGGATCAGATAAAAAAAAAGGTAAGTAAAAGCTCACTTCTATTCTAGGTTAGCTATTTGTGCAATAATATAAATCAGATTTTAAATGACTATTAATGGAAGAGTCTGAATCCTGACCTGACAGTTTCCAGTTCACAATTTGGACTTTTCACTGCAGCAGACAGAAGCTTCACTCCTGAATCATGCAAGTTGTTGTTACTCAGGTCCAGCTCTCTCAAACTAGAGGACTGGGAGCTGATAACTGATGATAGAGCCTCACAGTTTTTCTCTGAGAGGTTACAGTGCCTCAGTCTGAAAAATAGAAGATGAACAATGAAAAAGAACACTAAAGTGGAATCAGGATGCAGTGAGGAGTTAGTAGATTTAACAATATTTAATCCAGTTTTTTAAGGAATCCATAAGTTCTTATTAAGCTACAACAATATATGGATGAGCTTTCCCTTTAATGGCTAAAACCTTTAACTGGTTAATTTTGACAAACAAATATTACTTGATCTGACCTCAGAGTATTCATTTTACAGGTTAGACTCTGCAGTCCGTCAGACAGAAGTTTCACGCCTGAATCCTGCAGGTTGTTGATACTCAGGTCCAGCTCTCTCAGACTAGAGGACTGGGCGGTGAGGACTGAGGACAGAGCTTCACAGCCTCTCTCTGAGAGTTGACAGACACTCAGTCTGAAAATTAAAACATGGACAATGAAACAAACACTGTTGTTAAAGTGAATTTATCACATGTTGGATTTCAGTCATCCTCTAACTAAAACAGGCCGCTTTAGCTCCTTCTCCTTTAAGGCCGCCCTCCCTCAAAGCCTACTTTCTTTTGATTGGGTAGTTTCATGAAGCCTGCTGAAGAGCAGTACTCAGTCATTGTAAGCTACTCTTACTCCACCTTCTGGTTTAGGAATACTGAAAGCAAATTGTAAACCTAATAAAAATATTTTTGTCTCATTATTGGAATTTTTTTTTCCTCAAATCCATTTGTCAAGTCAAGTTTATTTCTAAAGCACATTTAAAAACAGCAGCAGCTGACCAAAGTGCTGTACATTTAAAATAAATAAAATAACTTAAAACACAAGATAAGGACATAATTAAAGCAGGAAACATAAAATAATAAAACATAAGTAAAAGAAAACATCACTAATGTATCCAGGACTCAGGACTCAGTCTGATTTAAAAGCTAATGAATATAAATGGGGTTTCACACGGGTTTTAAAGGTGTCAACTGTAGGAGAGGTCCTGATATGAAGGGGCAATTTGTTCCAGAGTTTTGGAGCAACAGCTGCACAGGCCCGATCACCTCTGTGTTTTAATCTTGACCTCGGTACAGTTAGGAGCATTTGCTCACCAGACCTCAGTGATCTAGTGGAGTATGCAGGCTTATAAGACCAGAGAGGTGAGAAGGCGATAACCCATGTAGCGCCTTAAAAACAAATAGTAAAACCTTAAAATCAATTTTAAAACTGACTGGCAACCAGTGTAGGGATGCTAGTGTGGGGGATATATGGTCTTGTTTCCGAATGCCGGTTAATAACCGTACTGCTGCATTTTGGATCAGTTGTAGTGGACGAAGTAGCGTCAGACTGACACCTGAATAGAGACGATTACAGTAGTCAAGTGGGGATGAAATGAAGGTGTGGACCGCTCTGTCAAAGTCCCCCCAAGTTCCTTACAAAAGGTTTATTATATATCTTTAAGGAGCCAAGATCATAGAGGTCAGCGGTACCAAACACAATGACTTTGGATTTCTGCTCATTCAAATTAAGAAAGTTTAGAGCCATCCATGTTTTAACTTCTTCCAGATATTTGTACATTTTAGAGCCTGTAACAGAGATGCGACAGTGGAAACAGGAACATCCACAGCAACAAAAATTACAGCAGGACGTCTCTGTTTGATAATTAAAATACAAACATTAACAAGAGTAGCCTACTGGAAAACTTACAGAGCTATTCTTGGAAAAGCAAATATGTTTGGTACACCAGAGCATTCGGATCATATTCCGATTGCGAAAACTGTCAGACATGACATAATTATAATTAATTGGTAACAAAAAATAAGAAAAAAAATTGAAGGGCTTTTATATGAAATGAAGAAATGACTTGTTTTGCAAATATATTTATGACTCTGCATTATTGTATCTACATTATAATCAATTCAGTCCTTTTTGGCTACTCTTGATGACAGTTTTTACCCTCATTAATAAAGAATATATGAAAGTCACTTTGCCAAGGAGAAATTGCAGCTTCTACCTTGTGAGCCTTGCTTCTCGCTCAAAATGGCGTAATATCATTCAAGACAGATATGTTTGACTGAAAAACTGTTTGCACCTTCTACCATGTGACAGGAATGTTCTTTATGACTCAAAATGAATTGATATCATAAGTGCTAATGTTTGAGATATGCTCGGCAGATTGTAGCTCAACAAGTCATTTACAAGAATATAAATAAAAGGTGTATGAAACCTGTTCCTATTACATAAAAATACCAAAGAACCAGGTGAAATTAAATGTCATGAAATAAGATCAACATTTTCTTTGTACACATTGGGGGGGCGGGGGGTGAAAAAGAGTACTCTTTGTACATTTTGGAAAATGTTGATAATTGTAAATGACCCCTAAAAAAGTGAATACATATTTACTCACAAAGCCTTTTTGGATTCTTTGACCACTGGCAGCAGCCTCAGCAGAGCCTCCTCTGAAGCAGAGTATTTCTTCAGGTCAAACTCCTCCAGATCTTCTTCTGATGACAGTAAGATGAAGACCAGAGCTGACCACTCAGCAGGAGACAGTTTGTCTGTGGAGAGACGTCCTGATCTGAGGTACCATTGGATCTCCTCCACTAGAGAACCATCATTCAGTTCATTCAGACAGTGGAACAGATTGATGCTTTTCTCTGCAGACAGATTCTCACTGAGCTTCTCCTTGATGTACTGGACTGTTTCCTGATTGGTCTGTGAGCTACTTCCTGTCTGTGTCAGCAGGCCTCGTAGGAGACTCTGATTGGTCCGCAGTGAAAAACCCAGGAGGAAGCGGAGGAACAAGTCCAGGTGTCCATTTGGACTCTGTAAGGCCTTGTTCACAGCACTCTGGTAGAAGGATTTCTCTGCAGATTCTCCTGTTTCAGACGTCTGGGAGGTTGTTTGTTGTTCTTCCAGCAGATTGACTCCAGAGTTGATGAAGGTCAGATGGACATGAAGAGCAGCCAGAAACTCCTGAACACTCAGATGGATGAAGCAGAACACCTTGTCCTGGTACAGCCCTCTCTCCTCTTTAAAGATCTGTGTGAACACTCCTGAGTACACTGAGGCTGCTCTGATATCGATGCCACACTCTGTCAGGTCTGATTCATAGAAGATCAGGTTTCCTTTCTGCAGCTGATCCAAAGCCAGTTTTCCCAGAGACTCAATCATCTTCCTGCTCTCTGGACTCCAGTGTGGATCTGTCTGAGCTCCTCCATCATACTTGACCTTCTTCACTTTGGCTTGAACCACCAGGAAGTGGATGTACATCTCAGTCAGGGTCTTGGGCAGATCTCCTCCCTCTCTGGTCTTCAGCACATCCTCCAGAACTGTAGCAGTGATCCAGCAGAAGACTGGGATGTGGCACATGATGTGGAGGCTTCGTGATCTCTTAATATGGGAGATGATCCTGTTGGCCTGCTCCTCATCTCTGAATCTCTTCCTGAAGTACTCCTCCTTCTGTGGGTCAGTGAACCCTCTGATCTCTGTCACCCTGCTAACACACTGAGGAGGGATCTGATTGGCTGCTGCAGGTCGTGTGGTTATCCAGATGTGAGCAGAAGGAAGCAGGTTCCCCTTGATGAGGTTTGTCAGCAGCACATCCACTGAGGTGGACTTTCTAGGGTCAGTCAGGATTGTAGTTTTGTGGAAGTCCAGAGGAAGTCGACACTCATCCAGACCATCAAAGATGAAAACAACCTGCAAGTGTTCAAAGCTGCAGATTCCTGCTTCTTTGGTTTCAGTGAAGAAGTGATGAACAAGTTCCACCAAGCTGAACTTTTCCTCTTTCAGCACATTCAGCTCTCTGAAAGTGAATGGAAACATGAACTGGATGTCCTGGTTGGCTTTGTCTTCAGCCCAGTCGAGGGTGTATTTCTGTGTTAGGACTGTTTTCCCAATGCCAGCCACTCCCTTTGTCAGCACTGTTCTGATTGGTTCATCTCTTCCAGGTGAGCCTTTAAAGATGTCTTCTTGTCTGATTGTTGTTTCTGGTCTGTCTGGTTTCCTGGATGCTGTTTCAATCTGTCTGACCTCATGTTCCTCATTGACCTCTGCAGCCCCTCCCTCTGTGATGTAGAGCTCTGTGTAGATCTGATTCAGCAGGGTTGGGTTTCTTGCTTTAGCGATGCCCTCAAACACACACTGGAACTTCCTCTTCAGCGCAGATTTAAGTTCATGTCGACAAACGGCAGCAGGAAGTTCTAAATGAAAAGAAAATAATCAAGAATATCAGTTCATGTTCTATAAGGTTTATTTGACAATTTATAAATCCCCTATGGCAGGGGTGTCTCATGCGAGGCCTGGGGACCAGAATCGGCCCAACAATGATTACAATGCGGCCCACTGGATGGCTTTGGAAAATGTTAAGAAGAGCATACACGTTAGATTTTCAACTGCATTTTCAAAGTTTTTACAGTGTTTTATACTGATAAACACCTGCTAGTTCAGTGGTATCCAAATTACAGCCTGAGCTTGGATTTTATATGGCCAATGTGTCATGTCCCTAAATGTGTTATTTTTGGCCTGCCAGCACAAGCAATTAATACAACTCCACATGCAATACTTCTTTTTAATTCATGGAGGTGTTCATGAAAGAGATTTCTGCCATCTGCTTCAAAACCTCAAAAAGAAGATGATTGAATGATTAACCAATCACAGCCCATGCTGTGTGATGCCGTGTGGCTTGGGTGGGGTTCACAGGTGACACACAGTAGCTGTGTCCATATTACAGTTACATCCTTTGAAGGTTCTGGTCTATGTCGGCCAGGTCCTTCGAAGCCCACAAAGACTGCAAAAGCCCTAAATGAGCAGCAGTGAAATTGGATGGTCTAGCCTTCAAATCTGCATTGCTTACCCTTACTGCAGTGTAACTCCTGTCGCTGATTTTTTTTTTTAATTTAATGTCACCTCCTCATTCAAAATAAGCTGATAACAAAATTGCAACACATTTCTACATCAATGAATACTAGGGCTGAGACTATCAATTTAGTAATCAAGTATTCTAGACTTGAGGAGTTGAGTTGTCAACTGATCACCACCTGGTGGTGAGTTGGATCAGGTGGCGGGGAAAAATGCTGGACAGACCTGGTGCACCTAAACATATTGTGAGGGTGTGCTGGGAACGCCTGGCAGAAGCCCCAGTCCGAGAGATCTTCAGCTCCCACCTCGGGTAGAACTTCGACAGCATTCTGAGGGAAGCTGAGGACATCGAGTCCAAATGGACCATGTTCCGCACCTCCATTGTTGAGGCTGCTGCTCAGAGCTGTTGCTGCAAGGTGGTTGGTGCTTGTTGTGGTGGTAACCCCCAAACCAGATGGTGGTCACCGGAGGTGAAGGGAGCCATCAAGCTGAAGAAAGAGTCCTATCGGGCTTGGTTAGCCTGTGGGACTCCGGAGGCAGCTGACAGGTATCGGCTGGCCAAGCAGAACACAGATCGGGCAGTGGCCAAAGCAATAACTCGGGTGTGGGAGAAGTTCGGTGAGGCTATATAAAAAGACTTTCGGACGGCATCGAAGCGATTCTGGAAAACCGTCAGGCGACTCAGGAGGGGAAGGTGGTGGGGTGGACGAGATTTGCCCTGAGTTCCTGAAGGCTCTGGATGTTGTAGGGCTGTCTTGGTTGACACGCCTCTGCAACATCAAGTGGAGATCTGGGGCAGTGCCATTGGATTGGCAGACCAGGGTGGTGGTCCCCATCTTTAAGAAGGGAGACCGGAGGGTGTGCTCCAACTTTCGGGGGATCACACTCCTCAGCCTCCCCAGTAAGGTCTATGCCAGGTGCCTGGAAAGGAGGATCCGCCTGTTAGTCGAACCTCAGATCCAAAAGGAACAATGCGGTTTTCGTCCTGGTCCTGGAACGCTGGACCAGCTTTTTATCCTCTCGAGGATATTCGAGTGTGCGTGGGAGTTTGCCCAACCAGTCTATATGTGCTTTGTGGACTTGGAGAAGGCATTCGACCGTGTCCCTCTGGGTATCCTGTGGGAGGTCCTGCGGGAGTATGGGGTGTCTGGCCCGTTGTTGCGGGCCATTCAGTCTCTGTACAACCGCAGTGAGAGCTTGGTCAGTATAGCCAGTAATAAGTCGGATTCGTTTCCTGTGGGTGTTGGACTCCATCAGGGCTGCCCTTTGTCACCGATTCTGTTCATAATTTTATAGACAGAATTTCTAGGCATAGCCAGGTGGCGGAAGGCTTCTTGCTTGGTGGCCTCAGAGTCTCATCTCTGCTTTTTGCAGATGATGCGGTCCTGTTGGCTTCATCAGGGGGTGGCCTCCAGCTTGCAGTGGAACGGTTCACAGCTGAGTGTGAAGCGGCCGGCATAAGAATCAGCACCTCTAAGTCGGACGCCAGGTCCTCAGCCAGAAAAGGGTGGAGTGCCGTCTCTGGCTCAGGGACGAGTTCCTGCCCCAAGTGGAGGATTTCAAGCATCTCACGGTGTTGTTCACGAGTGACGGGAGAAGGGAGCGGGAGATCAACAGATGGATCTGGGCTGCATCTGAAGTGATGCGATCGCTGCACTGGTCTGTCGTGGTGAAGAGGGAGCTTAGTGTAAAAGCGAAGCTCTCGATTTACCGGTCAATCTACGTTCCTACCCTCACCTATGGTCACGAGCTTTGGGTAGTGACCGAAAGAATACGATTGCGAATACCAGCGGCAGAAATGAGTTTCCTTCGAAGGGTGGCTGGCCTCTCCCTTAGAGATAAGGTGAGGACTGCGGCCATCCGGGAGGGGCTCAGAGTAGAGCCGCTGCTCCTCCACATCGAAAGGAGCCAGTTGAGGTGGCTCGGGCATCTGTTTAGGATGCCTCCTGGGCGCCTCTTGGGTGAGATGAATCAGAATCACAATCTTTTTTGTCATTGTACATCCAAGTTGTACAACGAAATTTAAAATTCACTCCTTCTCGGTGCCTCAGACAATACATAAAAATAGTGATAAATGAGTGATAAAATAATTAATAAAATACAATACATAATTAATTAAAATTAGAAGAATCTAGCCCCGATACACACACCAACACACACACACATTCAGCACTACCACCCCACATCACTTTCCATTTGACCGCACAGAGTTCAGTTCAATGATGGCCCTGGCATATAAGCTGTTTCTCAGTCTGTTTGTTCTGGCCTGTCCTGAAACGTCTGCCTGATGGCAGTAACTGAAACAAAGAGTGTCCGGGGTGTGAGGGGACCTGGAGGATGTTCTCTGCCTTCCTCTGGCAGCGGGCACTGAACAGTTCCTGGAGGGAGGGCAGGGGGCAGCCTATGATCTTTTGAGCAGTGTTGATGACTCGCTGGGGTGTTTTTCTGTCTGCTGTGTGACAGTAGGTCAGGATGCTCTTTACAGAGCAACGGTAAAAAGACACCAGACACCTGCTTGAGATTCAGACTGACTCCCACCTACGTGACATTTTATGCACGTCTATCACTGCTCTGTAGGCAGACCTGCCCTTTGTACCTGTTTGCCCTTCACATTAGTGTCAGTAGCTCACCTTTTGCTCTGTCATCAGAAAGACACAGCAGCATTTTACAGTTTCTGTAAGTTTTAAATTTTTGCTAGAAATGTAGAGCTTTTATGCTCTGATGTGTTCCTGAGTGCTTACATTTGATTATGTTTGTTTGCTGCAGGGAAATGAAAGTATTAAATAATTATATGCATCTTTATTCTTTAAAATAATGTCATCAGGGACTGTTGGCCCTCGGGCACTTTCACATTGTCAAAACTGGCCCTCCTTGAAAAGCATTTGGACACCCCTGTGCTAGACTGATTTAAAATAAATATATAAAAATTAATTAAAACGGAGCTTTTTCTCTGAATTAACAACAACCTTTAATTACACACTGGTCCATCTCTTGAGACATCAGTAGACCTGCCATTTTCCCAGCAGCTTAAATCTTTAGAGAAATCCCCTTACTGCTGAGCAGATGCTCTGCGAGCTCCTCCTGCTTCATTCTCCTCAGGAAGTCCAGTGTGATCTTCACAAATGCCTCTCTGCTGCTCCTCCTGTCCTCTTCATCCTCACCCTCTCTCTGACTCTCCGAGCATTCTGGGTAATCTGGACTCAGGACCTTCTGGATCTTCTTCAGCTCATTCTTCACAAAAGTGATGATGTTGTCCTCCAGCAGCTGGAACAGAATACTTTATGAATGACCCAATCAGACTGAAATCATGGAGCCAAACATTAGATCCATGTTGGACACACTGACAATCCACTGGCCAGTTGTTGTACATGTACAGACCTTAAATATGGAGTCCAGGTGTGTTTGATGCTGCTGGGCAGACTGACCACTGGGACCCTCTGAGCTCTGCTGGTCCACTCTGTGGAGGAACCATCAAGAATGAGTTCAAGCACAGGGTAAAGATCCAGTCAGAGATATTTGGAAAAAGACAGTAATTTAGGGGACTACCTGTAGTTGTAAATGTTCACTAATCTGATGCTTTAAAGACATAACCTTGATGGAATACCTTTGACATAAAGTTGAATTCCAATCAGGACCACTGGGAGGCAAAGCCTAGTTATGCATGAGAATGTATCAGAAGTAAATCCAAAATCAACTCCAACAAATCCTCTTTAGGATTAACTGCTGTAAATCATTTAGCTCTCAGTTCTTCAATATGCCTTTAGTTCCTCCCTGAGCTCAACAGCAATAGATGAATTAGATAATTCTGGCTCCCAAACTTCACCATCTGCCCTCCAGGAATCGACTACAGAGCTGCTAACTAGCTCTAATTCAGCTGTTTCCTGATAGTAAACCATATATGTATCTGAGAGGTTGAAGTCTCAGCTTTTTGTCACAACAGATGCAGCTACACTACAGTACCTGGAGTGGCTGAATCAATATGGATACCTGGTTCAGAACCCACAGGGTTGTCTGTTACCCTGGGTGTAGGGAACACCTTTTAATCAGCAAGGTCACTGCCCAGGATGAGACCAAACCAGCCAAACAGGATATTTCACATCCCTACATTACCACTAACAATGGTTTCATCAGCTGGATCAGACTATGAGCTGCTACAAAGCTACTGAAGATCAATGGTTCAAACTCTGAGTCAGGACTCTCAGAGGAGCGTGGCATCATTTACTCCTCATCAGCAGTAGGAGTTGGTACTGTACAGAACCAATCAGTGCCACAGGTCAGGCTTCCTGTTTTTTAGCTAAAATAGATGAGTCAGCTACAATGTGGCTTCTTATAATGGAAACAATTCATTTTGTTTTTCAGCTCTTCCAGAGGGATCGGTTGCTGGAACTGCTCTTTACACCAACTACAGCTGCACGATTATGGCAAAAATGATGATAACCATTTTTTTGTTCAGTATCATGATCATTTGATATAATATAAATGAAAGGATGGAAAGAACACAAAATTAAATCCACATGGCATTGGTTTCATTTTTACAGATACAGTCACTGGCTGGTCCATGACCATAATCAGAACCCCCACCAGTGACGTCCTCAATCCAGCCGCAAGTGGTAATGCCCTGAAGGAGTGAGTAAGAAAACTGGGCTTAATGTCTTGTGCTTCCACCAGGGGAGCAGGCATAATGGAAGCTCAGTTTTTTACTGTCTGCCTTCATGCCTTTTAAATTTGCTCGGATCTTTTATAATTATCATGAAATCACAATGTCCAATAGATACAGTGGTTAGTACTGTCACCTCACAGCAAGAAGGTTCACATCCACCATCTGGCTGATCTGGAGTTTGCCTGTCCTCCCAGTGTCTCTGCGGGTACTCCGGCTGCCCCCCACAGTCCAAACACAGGCATGAGATTAGTCTTGATTCTTAGTCTTATTTTTAATTGGCTGTAGTGAACAGGCCCTGTATCTGTATATTGTGTGACATTCCTGTTACTCAATCTATAATTAATCTTTGTAAACAAATAATATAAAGCTTTTCATTCATTGTATCTGTATGATGGATATGAATAAAACTTGAAGCAAAGTATTGAACAGCTGTGAGCAGTGCCGGCCTGAGGCATAGGCTGCATAGGGCCCCCTGACCACCGGGGGGCCCCCAAGCTCACCTACATTTGTCATGAAACTTTTTTTTAAACTCATGCCAGTGTCCTAAAGAAAGAAGAGACTGTTCCAACTGTCCAGATTTGTACAATTGTAACAACACTAATTTAATGAGTAGGCTACACTGACTTTCTGCATCAGCGAGCATTCAGGTAGTTTGGGCAGGCACTGTCTATCTCATCCTCTCAGTTCTCTGGGTTCCTTTCCTGGCTGTTTGGTGTTTTATTGTTTCTGGTTTGTTCTCCTGTGAAGTGGATTCAGTCCTGGTCTCTGTTCCTTGTGCTGTATCTTGATCATGTGCACGATCTTGTTGCTCTAGTGTGGGGGTTGTAGTCCTTCAGTGTGTCTGCTTCCCTGTGTTGTATCAAGTCAGCATTTCATTTTCTGTGTGTACTTCCTGTTTTACTTTGGCAGTCCTTTGTATCATTGTGTTCAGTTTTACTCACCTGGTCTTGTTCAGCTGCACTCCCTGGTGTGTCTCCCTGATTACTTTGTGTATATATTGTCTGTGTTCTGTTTTTGTCACGTAGTGTCACTCAGGTTGTGGTTCAGTGGACGAGACATACTAACTGGGCAAACCTTGGCTTTATTCATGCATGCATATTCAGACATAACTGCATTTGTGAGCTGTGGTGGTTTAATCTGTCTGGTTTATTCACGGTTTTGTGGTGACAGCATGGATAGACAGGTGGATTTCACTTTTATGTCTTTGTGCTCTTGCGGTACTGCCACCACCATTTTATGGTACAGCAGCATAATAACATATTTCCCACACTTATAGCACAACGCTCAATTGCTGACCATTTGTGTTCAAAGCACCTTGAGGTGACTGTTTGTTGTGATGTGGCGCTATATAAATAAAATTGAATTGAAAACATGTTTTTCAGTGGGCTTATGTACATGAGGCTGAAACAGCAATGCATCCTAAAAAATTAATAATCAACTTTAACCCTCCATCATTAATAACGGTTAGGTTCAGGTGACAATGAAGGCCCCAATTCCAATTTTGCTCAGGGCCCCTTCAAGGCTTGGACCGGCTCTGGCTGTGAGAGCCTCTCTTTTTCCCCTGTGATGTTCTGTGTACAATGCAGGTTTTGCCACTTTGGAAAAATAATTGCCAGAGAGGATAACACATCTTTTTTTGAAAGAGTTGACCAATTTTCCTGAAGCCTTTGTTACTGTCTGTGTTTAAGGGAAATGCAGATTCCACATAAGCATGCTCATCAGTTTAATGGACATCGTGGAAATCCTTGTGTTCATACTCTGGCACAAACGCATAAACTCGTGAGACAACAGCTTTAACAACACTGTGATAGTCTGAGCTCTTCTCTAAGCTCAGTGATGAAGGAGCCTCCAGAGCTTTAACAACTAGAACTCAGTGTAACAGTGAGGTGCAGCACTGCAAAGTGATCACTACACGTTCAAAGTACATGAAGTACTTTAACATCTTTCTCCCTGAAAGGCCCAGATTAATGTTGTTATGAACATCAAATTTAGCACTTACTTTAAGCTCCATCTCCTTCATTTCTCTTCCATCTGTGAGCCTTAGTTTTTCACTCTCTGCTCATGCTGCAGTCACTTCTTTTGCTTAAGCTCTACTTCTACTTTCTGCAGCTGTAGCTTTAGTTCCAGCTATTTGAATCCTCCAGCTCGGTCCTTTCAATCGGCTGCAGCTCTCTCTCCTCCTTCAGTGCTGAGTCACCTGATCCACAGAGCCAATCAAAGTCTTCAGCCAGTATCTCCTGTTCAACCAGAGTATCCATGATTTTAACTCTCAGTTCTTCTTTCCTCCAATGAGCCTGAACACCAGCACCATACTGGTGTCAGCATCTGTCACAGACCTGTCCAAATCAGACACCATGACGACAACTCAAAGAAAGACTCACCTTATTCAGTCACAGTCGCACACAGACACACTAGCCTACCAAACAAGGTAATGCAGCGTGCTAACAAGAGATGCTACAAGAAGATGAGAACCTGCAGGAAACTGAATACTGTGAAGCTGCAGCTGTAGCAGGAGTAGGCCTCAACACAACTACAGCTAACAATACCAACCAGGACTCACAACTGCACACAAACCAGAACACAATCAGTACAACTGAAACCTTCAAGAACCACAGTTTCAATGGGATTGAAGGAACGACGTGTTTGCACTGCAGTTTCTATCCAACAACATCAAGCAGTTAAATCAAAGAGTTCATGTTACTGACAGCTCACCTCTCTGCAGCAGATCCACGCTCCTCTTTAAAATCAATATCATCATGTTTAGACCAGTCACTCTTTAAGGACACACAGCTGGGTTCAGGCTCAGGTTTGAGTCTCTGATGGATCCTGAAAACAAACTCACATTTTCAATGTGCCTCATGGGATATAAATAACAACATTTTACACATTTTAAGACGTGAACTTACTTTTTGTCAGATGACTTTTTGCCCCCTAAATTCCTAAAGAAATTCTTCACCTCTTTGCTCCTGGAAGACACAGAACTGGATCCATGTTTAGGTGGGTTCCTGTGAATAATGATGCAGCAGTGATGTGAGTGCTGAGCTGTGACATGGAGAAGAGTCATGGACAGTTAGAGATGGTCATCTCACCTCTGAGCTTTGGTCTGGCTCTCATGTTCCCCACACAGAGTGGTTTTAGAGGGAGGGACTCCCTCCTCTCTGTCCTCACACTGATCCATGCTGCTGAATTCACACCAGCTCACACACACTTTCTACCTTCACCTGCAGAGGAAACACACATCATTCATGCTCACATCAACTGACAGCTGCAGAGCTCATGTCTGATGTGTTGGACTAACATCCACTCCATGTGAGACACAGCTTTGATCAGTTCACTACAAAAAGTGTCCCAGAGAGCCGATTTCAGCCTCTAAATGCCTCCATTCCTGGAGTCCTACAGACCAACAGGTCCAACATGACTGTAGAAATGGCAGAGAGCAGCTTTATTTCAGGAACAATGCCCACACACACACACACACACACACACACACACACACACACACACACACACACACACACACACACACACACACAGAGCCTGGTCAGTACTCCGTGTGTGTCTCATTTAGTGAGTTACAAATACACAACAGTGGCTGTCCAGATTGCAGTGTTCCTGTTGTTTACAGTCACTGCATCCATCCTGGATTGTTAGCTCGGAGTTGGTGGGGCTGCTTCAACACCCTGAACTGCGAGTTGAGCATTCCAGTTTAAAATTCTGACTTCCAGGTATGTTTGATATTCCGAGTAACTACTGGAACTAAGCTGCACACAACTGATGTTAGCCGGGAAAACATTATAGTCTGACTTTAATGGAGAGACGACAGTTTTCTTCCAGGAAATAAAAAACAGAGTTTGTTGTTGAAGAAATCAAACATGAGCTGAACAAAGAGGAAAATTCCTAAAGCCAAACTTACAGTTTCTGCAAACAGAAGACGCTCCACTTCACACCTGCACAATAAACACTGACACACAGGTGAGCTGCTTCCTGGAAGGAGGCGGGACTCCACCTGAAGCAAGACAGGTGGGGGTGGGGGGTCAGCTCTGTGTCTGAGTGTGTGTGAGATCAGAGTTAGTTAATGGTCAGCAGCTGAACACTGTTAAATGTAGTCTGAGCTTGGCTGTGGAACAGTGTGAGTCTTTGTGTGCACAGTGAAGGAGAGGGAGGTCACAGCTGACTTTGTAAATCATTATTTATTTCAGATGAAGTTTCAGTGCAGACTTTGACCTCTGATTAAAACTTTGTCACAATCTCCTCCAGCAGGAAGTCATTCTGACTCTTTTCAACAGCACAAACAAAACAGAAAAAAAAAAAGAAGCTAAAAATAGAGAGGTTGCAGGTTCAAATCCAGCTTTCAGCTTCTTGTTTGCAGAAAGGCCCTTTTTAATAGTTGCTGTCACTCACACAGTCCCACCTCCACAATGATGTGGTGGATGCTGGTGGTGCAGAGCAGCTGAATACCTCAGTAGGCTCAGTGCAAAAGGTTGCAGGTTCACTTCCAGCTTCATCAGCCTGCTCTTTGTGTGTGCCTCCTCTGTAATGACATGTTGGTAGTGTCGCACAGACTTATGTCTTTGTAATTCACACACTGTTTCCTGGTTTGTAAGCACAGTTTTTAGCACTGCTGTTATAACCCTCAGCTAAAAGTGTGAGGGTGTGTGGGGCGTAACACAAAAAGTTCCAACAAACCACAAAGCTGGAAACAAAATGACTGAACAAGAGACAAACTGCTGATTTACAGGCACACAATTTACAACATGGAGGCACGTAAGGATGCACACACACACACAAACAGAGAGCAGATATAATGTTAGCACTAAGAGCAGAGCTGAAAGCATCTGTCCAATCACTGATCAGCATCACCACCTGAAGGAGGCCACACAAAGAGCAGAGCTCATCAGCTGGAGATGATTTGTGTGGTGTTCTAACAAAGGGTTTCTTTAACTTTAGCTCACTCACACTGAAATTTAAGTAACAAAGCAAAAACTTCATATTTGAAGTCAGATGTACTATTAGTGAAGACTGCTCAGAGTTCCTGAGCTGCATTTATTGAACATGAGTCTTATTTACTATAAAGCTATGAAGGAGTCCTGAACTAGTCTAGTTCATCAAGATGGCACTAGTGTCTGTGGCCTGCCTTCTGTCTCTACAAACTGTGGTTGTTTTCCTGCTGTTCTGGTTGCTTGTTACACTGAACGTCAACTCTCTACTGGTTTATGATCGCCAAACACTCCAAAATATACGTCAATCACGCGTATGTTGGGAAGGTTTCAGTCAAGACAGGCAGAGGACCTTCTACCTTACACCTCCTTTGGATATACCGGCTTACCTCCGCCGTTTTCCGGCTCTATCTGCACGCAGAAGGTGCAGACATCGTGGGAAACGCAGCGGCAGGTTGATAAAACTTAAAACCAGTTTGGCGTGCTCTCCTATCACCTTCTATGGATATACTGGGTCAGCGTCTCTTTGTTTAATTTTGTGGTGCTTCCTGGATCCGATTACCTCGTCTCTAGTTCCTGTGGTCGGCTCGGCTAAGGTGCAACCAACAGGTCTCTCCTTTCCCTCCGTCTGCAGCCGTGGGGTGAACCTACGCAATCTGCGGCCTCTCGCTCGGGCCCGACAGTCGGCTAATGCTGCAGCTCCTGTCAGGATGGCGCTGGTAAATGCTAGATCGCTAGCCAACAAAACGTTTATCCTGAAGGATTTCTTTACGTCCCGCAGACTGGACTTTCTCTGTGTTACTGAGACATGGATGACTGTTGGTGAGTCTAGTGCTGTCTGTGAACTTTTGCCACCCGACTGCACTTATTTTAATTCTCCGAGGACGTCAGGATGCGGCGGAGGCACAGCAACTGTTTACAAAGAACGATATAAGTGTAAACAGGCCAAACTGACATCTTATTCCAGCTTTGAAATCAACTTATTTGAGCTTTGCTCTGCCTCCCCAGTGTTGTGCGCTGTTGTATACAGACCACCCAAGTGTAACAAAGATTTCACTGGTGACTTTACTGACTTCTTGGCAGGAATAATGCCAAACTATGATCAGATTTTAATAGTTGGTGATTTTAATATCCATGTATGCTGTCCCTTGAAGCCGTTGGCCAATGATTTCTTACATCTTATTGACTCTTTTAATTTTGTACAGTCTGTCTAGTCCAACACAAGAATGTGGGCACACTCTCGACCTTGTTTTAACATATGATTCTACTGTTTCTAACTTGGAGGTTTGTGATGCTGTTTTTTCTGACCATATGCCCGTTGTTTTTGACATGCCTTTCTTCTGTCATATGGTGAAATCTCGCACTGCTACACAGCGTTGTCATGTTATTAATTCCTCCACTGCCGCTCAGTTCTCTGCAGCCTTTAACGCTGTGATCAGCCCTTCTGACTCTCTCGGCTTTAATTCAGATGTCTCAATTCAAGTCAACCTGCCAGACCTCTCCACGGTGTTTTGACGTTATACCGTTATGTGACATGTAACATATTTTACTTGGGAAAAAAAAAGAATTTGCTATAAAACATTTCAAGCAAATTCCTTTTTTTGTACAGCTTGTTTGTTTAAGAAAAAAATCTAGAAAATTAGTGAATGAAGGGATATTTTTATATTGAACTTTCTGAACTTTCTACCTGGAAAAAAGTTTGCATTTGTTCTTGACTGATGATTTTGTACACTTCACTTACGCAAGAAAAAAAAATCCAGACATCAATGTATGGGAAAAATTGTTTTGTTAATGTTCTACTGTTTTGGAACAATAACTTTTATTTTGATAAAGTATTTTCTATTTATCTATAAACTTTGCCCAGTTCTATCCTGGGTTTTACCTAATTAATGATCCAGAGAAAAAAAAAAATCACAAACCAATTAAACTTCTTTAAAATTCTTCATAATTATTAAAAAGTATCGTTATCAGTATTGGTGATACTGGCTCTGTATTTACTTGGCATCGGATCGATAGCAAATCTTGTGGTGTGGCACACCACTACATTGAGCAGCACATACACGAGGAGTGATTGACAGTACTAAGACCCTCCTCCTGGCTCTGATTGGTTGTTTTTGACTGAGAGCAGTTCAGGGAGGAGGTGGAGGAGCTTGATTTATTTATTTTTTGGTACAAAATGCTGCTGCTCGACTAGTTGGTGTCAAAAAATGTGAACACATTACACCGATTTTAGCCTCACTTCACTGGCTCCCAGTTTGTTTTAGGATTGATTTTAAAATTCTTTTATTTGTTTTTAAATGTCTTCATGGCCTTGCCCCACCATATTTGTCTGACCTTCTCCACCTATACGTCCCTGCACGCTCCCTCAGGTCAGCTGATCTGTCACTGTTGGTTGTCCCAAAGACAAAGATGAAGATGAGAGGTGACCCTGCTTTTTAAGTTGCTGCCACAAAACTGTGGAATAAACATATAATGTCTTTAAACACTTCCTTCATGCTTATATTATTATTATTATTATTATTATTATTATTACTGCTGCTGCAATTACAAGAGCCTAATCAGGCCAGTTTGTTCATATGTTATGTGGCAAAGGTATGTAAGTAACGAGAGATCTCGTTGTTAACTTAAACACCTTGTAGGGTCTTTACCTTTCAATATAAAGCACCTTGAGGTGACTGTTGTTGTGATTTTATGCTATATAAATTAAATAAAATTGAATTGAAGTAAATGTAATTTATCAACAGTAAATTCTTAAATTTAAAAACACAGGACCACAGATAACACACACACATCAGTCGAAATAACAGATGAGAGTGAAAACTTAGGCGCGAATGCAAATTACTTTACAAATTACTTTACAAATTACTTTGTATTATTGTAGGGTCTTTACCCACAATACAAAGCGCCTTGAGGCGACAGTTTGTTGTGATTTGGCGCTATATAAATAAAATTGAATTGAATTGAATTGAATTGGAATGATCTCCCTCTGCACATCAGGCAGGCTGACTCACTCTGCTTTTAAATGCTCTCTTAAAACACATTTCTTCTCTTTGGCTTTTAACTCAGTCTGAGATGTTGGTTCTTATTGTTTATTGTTTTAATTGTGGTTTTAGCTTTTATATGTGTGTTTTAAACCTGTTTGCTCTTATTTGTGTACAGCACTTTGGCCAATGGAATTGATTTTAAAGTGCTTTCTAAATAAAGTTGAGTTGAGCTGAGCGTTGAGTTAAAATCATTTTATTAATTTTAATTAATATTAAAGCTTGTTGACTCTTTTTAGATTTCTGGGTCTTCAGTTTCTATACAGTAAGCTTGAGCCAAAGGACTTAAACACAGAACTGCGGAGGAAGAATTGTGCTCTATCAACGAGCACTACAAACTGATTCAGTATGAGGTGATGCACAGACACAAAGAAGCAAAGACGAGCTTCACGGAGATATTCGGTGCATCACGGTAACGTAAAGCATTCACAAGGTACTGCTATCTGAACACAGAACAATCAGCTCCTCCTAGATTTCAGCATGTGAGCTTCACATTACTGTAACTCCTCCATGATTCTGGGCTTCAGAGAAAATTCAAATGTTTCTGAAAGAAGAGAATGATTTCCTTCATTTCACAGCCAGAATGACAGGATAGGTCCAGGAGGCCTCGATAATACTTGGGTGTTAAAGGGTTAAGCTAGGCAGGAGCAGCATATACAGATCAATCACATTATAGAACAAATCATGATTCATACTAATTGATTCAATTAGTAAACTACTAAAATAATCATATGCTGATGCTAAACACCAGCACTGATTCTGCAGAGAGGAGGGAGAATCGTTGGCAGGCCGGCACAATGTTCCTTCTTCTGGCACATTTGATGGGATACAGATGCCAAAGCAGGCTCCAAAGTCCTGCTTCCCTCAGTGTTCATAATCCCATACAGCTGAGAAGAAAAGTCTGATGAATCCAGCTGTCAGACTGGACATGGTTAATCCTCCTGCACTCTGTGCTTTATAATCCAGCTGTGAATCCTTAGGATAATCCCATCTTCCAGCTGTTCCATCTGCGCAACAGAAAGTCCAGAGGAAGAAGAACTAAATCTTCTGGTTTGATTCACACTTCCTTTCAGTTTCTTCCACCACATGTTGGTTCTTCAAAATCAGGACAGAATTAGCTCTCATTCATACATTATATCTGTTAAATACAACATTAATTTGGAAGTAGATTATTATTATTATTGTGCAATCATGTGCAATCATATTATTGTGCACATATACATTTGTTCTCTTGAACTCTCTGTTACATTTACCACAATAAGGCCAGATATTAATGACTAACAAATACAAAGTGAGAGGAAATGTGTGTGAGTGTGGTCACATTCACCAACATAAACATCAGAGGGCTTCAGGTTCAGGTGAGTTTATTTGCTCCTGCAGGTACATTTGGTTTGCATTCAGCAGCTCATCCATGTGAAAATGAAAACCTTTCCAAACATCCCAGAAACAGAATCAAACACAGTGAAGGAAAAAGAAGAACAAATCCACCCTACATGATGGGAGACAAACAGTGATTTGATGCCTCACCCAATTTCCTCAAGAGGCTTTGCCTTCTGCAGGCCGCCCCTGGAAATAAGAACGACTCCTTTGTCTGATTAAATAAAGGTTACACTGACTCACTGCTCCATCTTGTGGTACAGATTGGTATTACACAGAAGTACAGCCCAGCCTCAGTTTATATCTTTTTTTGGACATAAAGACACAGCAGCTGCTGTTTCACATCCTGGTGATGGTTTTAGTTCATGTTGGAAGGTTT
Organism: Amphilophus citrinellus; assembly: GCA_013435755.1. Taxonomy (NCBI): domain Eukaryota; kingdom Metazoa; phylum Chordata; class Actinopteri; order Cichliformes; family Cichlidae; genus Amphilophus; species Amphilophus citrinellus. The sequence goes on from CM024212.1 coordinate 372,662, forward strand.
TCAGAGCAGCTGGTGTGAAATCATTTAGAGTTCTGGGAGAACTGGATTTTTTTTTATGCCTGTCATGTCTGGCAGTTATCACAATCGGAATGATGATCTGAATGCACTGGTGTACCAAACATATTTGCTTTTACAAGAGCAACTCTGTACGTTTTCATTAGATGTCAGTTAGTTGTCTGATTTTTTTTTCCCCCCTCTGGCTTCAGCACTACACTATAGTATTATTTCACCACAATTTGCGATCTACCACCAGGCACGGCCAGGTGGTAGATTGCATGTGTAATCTCATGACGGTCCTATTCATGCTTGATTTTGCGGGGCAAAATAGTGACCAGCGTCAAACTGAGGGGGAAGAAGAGGAAGGAAAAAAAAAAAAAGGTACAATTTCTGACTTTCTATTAAACATAAAATCCCAGGAGCTTGTCTTATTTCTTGTCGTCGTAGATTCACAAGGATAACACACGGACGTGTTGCTTAAAGAATGTTTATTAACAATAGAGCGCGTGCCCGTGCATCTTATTTTAGAGCAGCGTAACACAGACTAGAGCCATCCACACTCACACTGTCACTGAATTAGCACAGCATTTAGCATTAGCTTGCTAAAGCCATCACAAGACACGTGGGTTGGGCAGAAATTTTTTTTGGGACATGATGTCTGTAGTTATCGATGGCTGCTGGTTATTTAAAACAGAGCACTGCACTGACTCAACCAAGTACTCATTATAGATAAAGTTTTGCGGCAGTATCAGTTGGATATAACAGACATTTCTATAACTGTATAATACAAGGATGACCACTAAATACTACTGTTTCCTTTCCATGTGTGTACTTTCATGAAGGTTACGACTACCTGAACACGAGAAGCTTTTGTCACAGTGTCTGCACTTGTATGGTTTCTCTCCTGTGTGAACTCGTTTATGCACTTTAAGCTGACCTGCAGTGGTGAAGGATGACCCACACTGGTCACAGAGGTGCTTTTTAACCCCACTGTGGAAGAGTTCATGCTGTTTTAATTCACTTGCTGTGGGGAAGCTTCTCCCACATTCTTTGCATTGGTTCAGTTTGTGTCCAGTGTGTCTACGTTGATGTCTTTGTAGGCTCTGCTGATGATTGAATGTTTTCCCACAAAGGTCACAGCGAAATGCTTTCCCACCACCACAGCGATGACAGGACTGAGAACTGGATCCATCTGTGTGGCTCTGCTTCTAAACAAAGACACAAAGACAGAGTAAGTCAGAGAATCCTTCAACATTTTTATCCTGTACGTCACCTGGAATAAAGAGCATCTCTGCCAACGTCCAGTTACATTTTACTGCTTGTAGGGCCGAGCAATTAATTGAAATTTGAATTCAATTTGGGCTTCAAACAATCACAAAAAGTGACAAAAAGGATTATTATTAAAATTATTTTGGCACATTACACTCCGTATACTCTTAGCTCTGATTTATTCTGAAGCCTTGAGTCTTTGCAGCCCTACAACGTAACCTACCTAAGTGAACAGCAACGTTGCCAGCACTTACGCTTGTGCAGCTTGATTACGGGGTAGTTACCATCAATTATTGAGTGGGATTTTCTACGCTGTAACCTGAACTGCACCTCCCAAGAATATCAAATAACATCCGTTATGTCCCTAAAAATTATGGGGTATGATTAGCAAGGGATGGCAGGGAGGTGTCCCAACCAATATACGATCATGGGTGTAATTAGCACCGCACCGGACCCTGATTGCCCCGACCCCGAAAACCAATTGGACTCATGTCCCTACCAATGTTAATACCAAACCTTTGAATACAGGGTCTGTCAGAATGTTGTGGCACTAAAATGTGAGCAAATTTATTTGGTCTAAATAACTTGGTTCAATTTTTTCCCCGTATAATTAGTCGTGATAACTGGCATTACCTTTCTATTTATTAATTTGCTTAGTTTATAATGTATTTATTTATATGGCTATTTATATTTGTTTTTATTTATATATTATGTACTTTATTTTAAAATGTATTATTTATCTTCAAGACATTGTAAAAATGCACCAGATTTCAAAGTATTAACTTTTCTTTAAAGGACACATATCATGCTTTTAAAGCCTTCCTTTTCATATGTAAATCATTCATTGTGGTCTATATAAAGTAGAGCTGCAATGCTCCATTCTGAATTCCTCGTTATTGCAGCTCCACAGACGCCTGTTTTACACCTTTTCTGAGGCGCGTCTTAGAGCAGCGGTCTCTTTAAATGTGAATGAAACATTTCACGCCCCACACTCCCTCTAGGTTGCAGAACGTTCCACTTCACCCCGTTCGGCCATTTTTGTAGTTTGATAGCAGCGATACAATTATCTGCCAGCAGAGAAACAGGCACTTCAAAGAGGCTCTGATGCCAGGGGGCGATGTAAGGAATCGTGTGGGTTAATACACCCAACAACTGAACATTCTGACTTATCTACTTGCAACTACAGCATAACTGAACTTGGACTACAAAATCACAGCGAGAAAAAAATGGAAGATTCACAAAATCGGTAAGCCGGAAGTCCATGACCTTGCTTATAAGTTCCACAGTAAATACTGTGACGCAACATAAGAAAACTTAACTGGGAATGGAGAAATCTAAGCAAACTGAAAAATATGACCGAAAAAGAATATAAAGATATCTACACTCAAAGTACACAAAAAAAATATATTTAAGGTCTAAAAAAAGTGAATTTTGCATGTCTTCTTTAAGTGCAATAGATGCAGTGTTTAACAAGGCAATGAGTAATTCTGTTAAATAATTGTGATTTTATTATTGACCAAAATAATTGTGATTATGATTTTTTTCAATAATCGAGCAGCCCTAATTCCATGTTATTCAATGTTTAAACTGGACCACTGGTAAGTTAGTTGATGAACTATTTTCATCGACCCCTTTTTTTCATGGTGAAAACAAAACAATAATAAAAACTACAGAAAACAATCAAAACTATGATGAAATTAATTGATGCTTTTGCCAACGAATGAAAACAAGACAAAAATGTTTGGTGGGGACCACTTCCAATCAGAACTGAGTTAATTTTGTGAAAGGCAGGGACAAGTCAGGAAAGCCTCTAATCAAACGCGCACTTGATTTAAACCCAGAAAGGCCATGGTCACTAGCATGTGAACTACTGTTATTCATGATGGAGCTAAGTTATGTAGACAATGTCAGCAGGGAGAAAGAAGAGCTGAGCTGATCTCACTCTCTCTGTTAGACAGATAGATAAATCTGTCTCCATCTATATAGTCATGGCTGAAAATGTTGGCACCCCTGAAAAATTTACAGAAAATGAAGTATTTCTCCCAGAAAATTATTGTAATCACACATTTTGTTATGCACATATTCATTTCTTTTGTGTGTAACGGAAAATTAGAATACATTATAATTAGAATACATGTATATTTATTAAAATACAATATAGTTTTTTATGATCATGGAAACAAAAATTATAAATTAAAATGTGCTGCCTTTACATGCAGTAGAATTACTAACATGCTAACACAACTTAATGCACAGAGTTGTTCCAAACAGGCTAAAATTACAAGATTAAAATAAAAATATATACCTCACAGTAACTGCACTTGTAGAGTCTCTTTCTGCTGTGGATCTGTTGGTGAGCTTTCAGGGAATGTGGAGCTTTAAAAGTCTTATCACAGAGGTCACATTGATAAGGTCTCTCCTGAGTGTGGGTAAACATGTGCTGTTGTAAATCTGCATCTGTTGTAAACAGTTTTTCGCACTGATCACAGCAGTACACATCCTGTCCAGTGTGAATGCGTTGGTGTCTATTCCGGTATGCTAGCTGGCTAAAAGATTTTCCACAAAAGTCACAGCTGTATGCCTTAATTCCAGAATGGGTGGCTTGATGCCTCTGTAAGCTGCTACTTTGAGTAAAAGCTCTGCCACACTGATCACAGCTGTACGGTTTCTCTCCACTGTGGATGAGTTGGTGACTTGTTAGGTTACTCTTCTGAGTAAAAGAATTTCCACAAAACTCACAGGTGAACGGTCTCTCTCCAGTGTGGATGACTTGATGATTTTTTAATGAAATCTTCCTAGTAAAATGCTTCCCACACTGACCACAGGTGTATTTTTTGTCTCCCTTCATTCTGTGAGGTTTGTCAGCCTGCTGAGAGCACTGACTTCTCGGTCTATGTTGCTCCTGCAGTGACAGAGATACAAACAGAGGCAGTGAGTGAAATGTAGACATGGAACAACCTCAAACTTCAAAATCCATTAATATTAGAGGTTTTTTGTTAGCCTACAAACACCTTCTACAACTACTACCACCACCTATTGGTGACAATGGCACATTATATCCAACCACGTTGGGGGCGGCACGCATAGATTTATATAAAATCATTTCATTCCTTCTGCAGCTTCTGCTCAGAGTGACCCTGAAGCTTGAAGCAGATCTTCAGAGCAGAACAAGAACTACTGCCACCAGCTGCAGTCCAACACAGTGGAGTTGGAGTGTGTTGAACCACAGGATGAGAGACTCTGGGGATCACCACAACAGCAGCATGAACAGCTACTGGGACAGCATTTACAAACCAGTAAGAACTGGAATCAAACTGGTTGGAAAACAATGATCTCTAATGAGGAGAGAGTGGAAAAGTGCTAAGAAAATATGAATTGTGTAATTATAACAGTAATGAAAATGACATCATAGATCAAATACTGTTCAATGAAAATGATGTATTGTGTGATAAACTGTGGGTTTGATCTGAATCTTGATTATTAATGTCTTTGTTTCAGTGTCCTGTTAAAATGTGACCTTTTTATTTGGTCTTGTTGTAACTTCAGTGCTAACTGGGACCATAATAAACCAAACCAACAGCAGCTGATGAAGTCACACAGTTTCAATAATAGTGTAACACTGAGATTTTTCTCACCTGTTGTGTTGAACTCATTGTTTCCTCTGTAGAGGTTGAAAATGTTCCTCTGCTGCTCCGTCAGACTCTCCTGCTCCTGATGATCAGCTGCAGGAGAACAGATCTTTATTAGAAGCTACCACACTGCACTGTTTGGGGGAATGAGCCCTTTAAGGCTGCATTTGGATTTATACACTTCTGTGGGATACGGCCGGTTCCAGCCTGCTATGTTAGGGTGGGCATCTAGAAACAGTAGGTGGGAAACTTGTTGGAAACAAAGACAGAAGGTCTGAAGAGCCGACTAGTAACCCACAGGTTTGTGGGTAGTAGCAGAGCTACACACCCTGATTAGAGACAGTTTGCTCAGAGTTTGTGATTTCCTGAACGTATCAGGTGAGCAGAAAATAAAGTTAGAAGTTGGAGGCATGTCAGAATTGTTGGTACTGAGAGACAAAGTGGCAGATTTAGTTCAGCTAAGGGAGCAGCAGCAACTGTGGAAGCTGTGGAAGGAGATTCAGAGGGAAGCAGCAAAACAACATGAAGGTCATGAAAGAGAACAATTTACCCCTGCTGATGTTACTGCTTATGAGCCCCAGCACCATCTCCAGTCTTATGCTAGTCAGCACACAGCCCTCACTGCCCCCCCACAGCAGCTGAGCTGGTGCAAAGATTTCAAACTCTCAGGTCAAATTTGGTGAACCAGGCCAGAAAGATGAATTGACATTTTCCAGCCTTGCTCATCAAATTGAGAACGGACTAAAACGAGGTTATCGTGAAATAGAAATAGTAGAGGCTGTAATTCGAGCGATTTCTCCAGGCTCACAGCTACGCAGCTATTTAGAAGGGAAATCCCACCTCACTCTTCCCACACTTCAGCACATTCTGCGCTCCCACTTTCAAGAAACGAGTGCCACAGAGCTTTACAAGCAGCTAGCCTCTGGAGCTCAGAACAGCAAAGAAACCCTCAGAGTTTTCTCGTACGAGTTTTAGATTTCAGGCAGAAAGGACTGTTCGCTTCCCAAGAGTCAGAATCAGGACTTAAGTAAGTTTGCACACATTACCTACTTTAAATACTGGCACCGGCACACCGCAGGTGGAAAAGAGGCCTGCTTTCCAAAACTCTTCAAGGACTTTCAAGGTGGAAAAGCTTTACAAACCCACACATCTGTCATCCAGATATTCCAGCTGCAGTTTGATCTCCTCCCTACACCTGCTACTATGGCCTCTTTTCCACTGATGGGGTTCCAGTGCCAGTTGAGCGGTTTTCCATATTGAACGCACTCGGTGCTCAGCCAATTTGAAAAGACTGACATTGATCAAAAGACGGCAGTTTGCAGACAGCTCGACAGCTGACCTGTTCCTTCATCAGTATGAGGAATATGAAAAGTTTCAGGAACCCGCTGTCCAAGACAACCTAAATCAGCTGAGGTGTCTGGCAAACTTTAGCCCAGCCATGACTAGCAGGATGAAGATGATGGATGGATGTTAATGTCCTTTAAGTTAAAGTAGGTTTGTTACAATCACTGCATCATAACCTAGCAACGTTCTCGGAGATCACCTGTTGGAGCCTCAGATAATACGATGAAGCAGTCAGATGGTGTGTCTTTATTCATTTACCTACAACAGCTACAGTCTTTGAACCAAGGTAAACAAGGATAGTAAACAGACTATCATTATATACACACACATATACATATATCAGTGGCGGATGCTGCTCTTTCAAGTAGGGGAAGCTCACTTTCGGCCTACATCATAAAATGTGTCGGTTTATTTATTCTACCCTCCGTTTTTACTGTATTTTTCGTGCACTGCGAGCGTAACCAAAAACAAATTCCTTGTTTGTGTGAGCGATACTTGGTCAATAAAGCCTGATTCTGATTCTGATTCTGTTCCTTTTCAAGAAAATGATCTGTGACCCTGTCTACCAACAAGGCATCTTTTCCAGGGACTTGACTAGTGTCCTCTCAATGGCCAGCAGAGCTAGGCTGCTTAAACGGCCTTGGCCCATGGTGTTGTGGGTGTAAGACTTGAGCCGCGTTAAACAGAAGCTCCTCTCTACACCTGCAGATGTAGCTCCAATCGTTGCCACTAATGACAATAGTTTGTACACCTGAGGCATTGCACTGTCCAACTCCGGTCCAGAACATTCAAACTGTCTGCCATTATGTGCAGCTTGCTAGCTGGGACTGGCGTGAGGTTAGTGTGAAGTGTGTCCGCCTGTGAGTGCTTTGTGACGGTGGAGGGGCTCAGCAGCACCCGCTGGACAGAAACTGCGATAGAAGTCAGAAAGAGTGATAGAAGTCAGTCTCCAAACACAAGCAGCTACAAAAAAACCACCAGAAATAGAAGCTCGATTTGTCTCTAGTCGTTTTTAACAAAGAAAATGCCGCTAAGAGGATTAGGAAAGTCTCCGGTTCAACTCAGAACAGAATGAAAATTTTCAACTCAGAACAGAATGAAAATTTTCAACTCAGAACAGAATGAAAATTTTACACCATGTGTAAACATGGTATAAAATGTTTACACCAAAAGATCGCTGATTCGCTCATTTCGCTGTCAATCAAAAAGGGATTCAGCCTCAGACAGATCATCCAATCATCATGCAGAAGCTGAGCGTCTGGGCCAGCCGAGGCCAGCCCACTGCCCCATAGACCCCCAGAGACGCTGAGCGTCTGATGGGCGGGACAAAGCCCAGCATTTATCCAATGACTCGTCTCGTTTCGCTGCAGTCTTAGCTTCGCTATTGAACTCTGTAGACACTCAGCGTCCACACTGTTTAAAGCACTCGAAAGCTGCGGAAATAAGAGAGAGGAAAGCCGTGTCGTTACCAGTGATAAGAAGCTGATTCTGAACAAAAGTTGAGCGCGTTGTAGCGCATATTTAGTCAATGACATGTACACACAACAGTATATATTTGATCACTTATTTTTTTGACATTTTAGGGGAAGCTGAGCTTCCCTTGCAGTCTTAGAGCAATCTCCTCTGATTTTATATATATATATATATATATATATATATATATATATATATATATATATATATATATATATATACACACACACACACACACCACATACATATACATAGATATATATAGATAATACACACACACCCAATATATAATACACAACAAGTAGATAATATATAACACACACATAGTATATATACACACACACTAGATATATATACACACACACATAATATATATATACACACCACATATATATATATATATAACACACCATATAGAATTTGTGTGTGTATATATATATTTTATAGAGGTGTGAGAGGGGGGGGCGAGGGATAGAGAGCGAGGGAGAGAGATAGACACAGAGAGAGAGGTAGAGAGTAGACACAGAGATAGAGAGAGAGGAGACACAGGAGAGAGAGAGAGAGAGAGACCACAGACACAGGAGAGAGAGAGAGGATCGAGAGAGAGAGAGAGAGAGACAGACATCACACAGAGAGCGAGAGGGGGGGGGGGGAGAGAGATAGAGGAGAGCGGGGGAGAGAGAGAGAGAGAGAGAAAGAGAGAGAGAGAGAGAGAGAGCCGAGGAGAGAGACAGAGAGATGAGAACGAGAGAGAGAGAGAGACAGAGCGGAGAGAGTAGAGAGTCGAAGAGAGAATGAGAGTAGAGAAGAGAGGGGGGGGGGATGCGAGAGAGAGAAGAGGGGGGGGGAGCAGAGGAGAGAGGAGAGAAGAGAGAGGGGGGGTGGAGAGAGAGGAAGAGCAGGTGGGGGGAGAGAGAGAGAGAGAGAGATATAGAGCGAGAGTAGAGAGAGAAGAGGATCGTATCGAGGGGTAGGTGGGCTTAGAACACTAATGAGAGAGAGAGATATATCTCAAGAGAGAGCCGACACACACTGAGATGAGATATACACCCACACAGATAGAGATAGAGGACACACACTATTATACTAGATACACACCAAGATATAGTAGACACACACACCAGAGATCAAGACTACCACACACATAGAGCTACACACACACAGAATATATCACACACCCACATATAGTAACACACACCCAGAGCGATATAACACACACACATAGAGAGATAATCCACACACATATGATTGATAAGACACACACAGATAATTATAAGTCACACACACACCATATATATATGATATCCACACACATATCATATATTTATTACACACACATCTATATATAAATACACACACATATATATATATATATTACAACCACCTTAATATATATATATACACACACATATATATATATATACACACACATATATATATATACACACACACACACACACACACTAATTATATCTGTAATCGTGACTGGGCTATAAACTGCAAACCACGTCATCTTTCGGTTTCAAGACACACTAAAGTTCCACACATACATTCATATCTTTGCATAAAATTGCAGTTGTTTGCACGTTGTGTCAGTTTAATCCTGAAATGAGCAGATGGTTATGGACGGTAGGCGCTTTAAGCTAAGCGCTGTAGCTTTAAGGAGCTGCGCGCTCCCGCGGACCGCGTTGCAGCCGTAGGATTTAGGAGTTGCGCGTTCCAGCGGTCCGCAATGGATTTCTGGCAGCCGATCACTTTTTTTTGCACAACACCGGCACCTCGACGGTGGAAACGTAGTATGAGATCTGTCCATCTAAGCCAGCATTGCATCCGCACAGCCACCGCTACCAGCGCGCTAATGTGACGCTGTTTGTTAGACTGAGTGATCCGCAAACCTGGTGGTACATACTGAGCATGGGAGAAATCCTGAGCCACATTTATTTCCACGCACGGATCTGAACACGCACACAGGTAGTTCTGCTGCAATAACAGCCCCACAGGCTGCTGAGAGACTTTGTGCTCCACCTTCTGCCAGCATGCTGAGCTAATGATTAGCTGGTGTTGGTCTCCAAACACTCTCTCACTCTCCTCTCAGCGTGTTCACCATAAAGTGAACAGACACCGAGGAGAGCAGCAGAAGAGCTCATTCAGGAGCTGAGCTGCAGATGAACTGAGCTCACATTAAAGTAGCTCCTGCTTACCTTTAGATGAGCCCGGACCGCAGAGACAAACGAAGCTGCCGCATCTTCTTCTTCTACTTCCGGCTAGCAAACAATGAATGTGCGCATTACCGCCGCCAGCTGGTGAGGAGGAGCTGAAACACTGCTTCATGAATTGAGCTGTGAGTGAACTTTGACCTCTGTGAGGTTTCTTCCTCTTTGTGACAGCGTAACAAAAGCTGCTCTGTGCTTTCATGCTGTCCACAATGATCACATCTCCCTGCTGAGCTTCTCTGTTATCAACAGTGTTCTGGTTCATCTTCATCTGAGAGTCTCCTCTCTGCTCATTCCTCCTGTTTCCCTGTGGATCCTGGAAAACCAGCTTCCTCTGCATTACTCCTCTCCTTTTTACTCTCCTTGCTTCCTCTCCTTTATTCATTTCCTCTTCTTTTCCCTCTCTTTTCTTCATCTCCTTTCTTCAGCAGGGACAGCCATGTTTGAGGAAACTCTCTCATTTCCACACTGACAGAACCGTGATGGTTTGATGTGATGGAGCTCTGATTGAATCAGTTGGATCATTTTCCTCGGTGATCTTTAACTGTTAGACGCTCTCAGAGGCTGGTCGGTGAGCACAGCTGAACCCAGCATCCCTGTACAGTACACGGTCACGGCGGCCGGCCGGGTCGCCCTTTGCACACTGAGTTTCAGTTTCTTCCTCCTGGATGAAGGTTTGTGGACCCAAAGTGCAGAACAACGAGGTTTAAAGCAGCTTTGTTCCAGCAGCATTGATCACAGGATCCAATCAGAACAAATCTGCCTGCAGGCACAACTAAAAGAACCTGAACCTGAGCCTGTGATGGGCTCAGCCCTGTCACCAATTGCAATGTAAACCAGAGTCAGAGCCCTCGAGCAACAAGCTGTGTCTGTGGATGCTGTGGAGTCAAAAATGTTTAAAAACTCGATCAGTTTGCGTGATTTTAACAAGTAAATGAGACTCATGTTCAATAAATGCAGCTAAGACATCACATGTTGCAGCAACTTTCACATTAGTTTCTGCAACAGGAACCCTGAGCAGTCTTTACCAAGTCAAGAGTACATCTGACTTCAAATAGGAAGTACTTCCTGCAGTTTTTGTTGTGCTACTTACATTTCAGTATGAGTGAGCTGCACTTAAAGAAAGCCTTTGTTAATACAGCACACATTTCTGACTCCACTGGGTTTGTTTCTTTGCTAAATCAGTTTCCAGCTTTTTCTTAGTCAGTGAAGCTAACTGGAGTTTAGAGTGATTAGATTAGAAACTACCTGAAAGGATAAGAACGATGGTGAAATTAATTGAAACTTTCATCAACCAATGAAAACAAGACGAAAATGCTTGGCGGGGACGACATCCAATCAGAACTGATTTAATTTTGTGATGGGCGGGACAAGTTAGGAAACTATCCAATCAAATGCACAGTTGCACAAATTTGCTCTAAACCCGGGAAGACCAAACTAGCCTGTGATTGGTCGTTACCTCTGATAGAACTAAGTGATGTAAACAATGTCAGCAGGGAGAAAGAGAAGAGCCGATGTATGGACACATTTGTCCTTTGATGTTGTGACAAACATTCAAGCTTTCATAATATTCCATAACTTTTAATAATTGTTTAATTTTGTGTAAGTGTGTATAATGACTAATTCAAGGGAACTGAAGAAAAAGCATTTACGTTTTACACCCTTTATATTTTAGTCGACTAAATCGACTGTAGATTTAGTCGACTATATTCTTACGATAATTTCATCGACTAAAACTAAAACTATTCAGATGACGATGCACGTGGTAGAGGGAGAGGCTCCTGCAAAGCTCACTTGGAGACCGGAAAAAGCACTTTGCATAGATGCTACATGCGGGAACGGTGAGGAAAATGAGTGACAGAAAACGTAAAGCACACAAAGTGTGTGCAGTTTGTCACACAGTGTGTCTGCGAGCTAAAAGAAGAGCTGCTGTATTTCAGGGAGAGCAAAGAGAGAGAAGTTCACTCAGAGATGGAAAAGATGCAAGAAAGGAAGGAGAGAGCAGCAGGTCAGCTGATCACAGCCTGCACACCAACATCATTTACTGCAGCTACAATAGAAAGCTGTGGTTCTTCTCCCCATGCAGAGACACTACAGCTGATCTTAGGGTTCCTCCACCTTCTGAATCCCACTGTAACCCCTGAGTATCCTCATGTTGGTGTTTAGGTGGAGACACAGTCACCCTCTACTATGGAGGACACAGAGAACAGAGCTGTGTTTAAATTCCCTTTTACAGTTTGTGTCCTACAGAACAGATTCAAGCTGAGTGCATCAAAATAAAACAGGAAGTGAGACGAGGGAACAAAGACGCCTGACACAGAACACTGGGAAAATAGAAATCAAAACACAACCGTGAACAGAAAGAAAAGAAACTCAAAGGAAAACATGATTCAAAAAACAAATCATAAAACAAAACACTGGGACAAAGGGCCCAGGACAGTTTGTGTTCTCATGTAATATTATTTAATATTGTTAAATTAATATATAATGAGGTTCGGTTAGCTTTACACAAAAATAGCAGGTAGAAACGTCCTCCAAAGAGCTACTTTTACTTTCTTACTTTGAGTACATTTCATGTAATACACATGTAATATAGTAGAAAACTTGATGTTGAGACGGCAGAGTCACACCCTTCTGCCGCTTTTGTCATGCGTTCATGGTTCGAGACCAGCTAGTTTGCGGGGCCGGAGTTGAACCCGTTTTTCGGCCGAGCACCGAGTGCTTCCGCAGTGGAAAACCCGCCTAACGGTTCAAATAAAGGCACTGGAACCCTGGCACACAGACTGAAATATATCAGTCTGTGTGTAATGAATGAATATAATATACAAGTTTCACTTTTTGAATGGAATTACTGAAATAAATCAACTTTTTCATGATATTTGAATTTTATTACCAGCACCTGTAGGAGGAGCTGATGTTCTGTGTTCAGACAGCAGTACCTTGTGAATGCTTGTGTTACTGTGTTACACCGAATGGCTCCATAAAGCTCGTCTTTCCTTCTTTCAGCACTGTGGAAACATTCTCTCTCTAGAACAAACCTAACGGTCGTCTAAAAAGTCAGACTGAGAAGATATTGATGGGAAGGTTCAGTTTGAGTAATGCAGCCTGTGCATCACCTCACAGAATAGAATACCTTTATTGTCATTACACAAGATGTACAATGAGACTGAGATTGCTGAATCAGTTTGTAGTGTGCGTTGATAGAGCACTTGAGTATCAGGGATAATTCTTCCCAAAACTCCACTCGCAGTTTCTAAGTCGTCGGCTCAAGCTTCCTGTATAGAAACTCAAGATCCATGAACCTAAAAACATTAACAAGCTTTAATATGACCCTAACCCTGGAGGGAGAGCCGAGAGCTCGGACACATGATGAGTTGAAGCAGTTTCATAACCGGATGACTCCTCCTGATCTGGAGGTACAGAAAGAAATGCGAGTTTGGAAGACTGGATTTGGTGCAGAGCTGTCAACACGATGCAAACTGTCATCAATGTGCAGATCTGCCAGAGTCCGAGTACCTTTACCTCTGCAGACCACAAACACTCCATCGAGCTGAGCAGGCTTAAAGGATGATTACACCAAACTGAAGCAAACAAGGAGACACGAGGAACCTTCTGGGCGGATTTTATCTGAGACAATATTTGTAAAGTTTGCTTGAACTAATTTGTCTGTGACTGCACTGTGGATGGTCACTAAAGTTAACTCACCAAGTGCACAGATCATTTAAGGGCAGAGCTGCCATTAATGGCTATGGCTGATAATTGTATCTAACTAGTGGAAGTACTCAGCTGGATGCATTACTAGAGACAGCAAGGTATGCACTCAGAGGCTGTTAGAGCTGGTTGTGTGTTTCCTCGCCACCGGCTGGATCCAGTTCATCACTGTTCCTACATGGACAAAACTCTTTGGTTACCTCAAATGCTTTTAAACCTCTAGATTGAACTCCTGGTTTAGCTTTAGTTTGTTTTCTGTAACCCTGAAGTCTCATGTACGTGTGCTGGGAGGAAAAAATAAAATACAAATGGCCAGTTAACTCCATCTTTGAACAGACCCTTTATTAACCCTCTGGAGTCCACGGACGCGCCGACGCGTCAAAATGACATGGCCGATTTGAGATTACGTAGCATCGGGACACTGCTGCGCTGAGTCTCCATTTCAACATTTATTTAAAGAGCAGACTTCAAACTACGTACCAGTTTTTAAATTTCGTTGATAGGCCAAGTAAAACCAGTTATGCCCAATGAATTACGCCATGCTTTTTCCTTTATCGTTTCCTCACCTTCGATGCACGTTTTGTGCAGAAATAAACGGCGAAAACGGGAGTTTCGCTAACAGGAAGTGCCTGCTAATAAAAACAAAACAAAACAAAATAATTCCCGACAACACCTTTCCTATTGGTGGAAAAATGCACCATTTCAACCAATCAGAAAAGTATGCGGTACCATGGTGCATTTGGGTGCATTTGGCTCCTGAGGAACAAGTGAAAAAGTGGTAAAAGAGACAATATTGATGGCAAGTTCTGCCTGTGATGGGCCCCTCAGTCTTGTGGAGGACAGAAACTGTTTTTTGAGGTGGCATAAATAATTTGTGTAGCATCTTAATTTGAGTCCTGATTGCTCTGCAAATAGTTGTACAGAAAAACGCCTGAGGCCTTTCCTGCATTTTCATGTGAATACCTGCATATAACCTTATTATTTACTATATTTTTACACATGTTTTGAAAATTTACAACTTATATTTGCATTTTAAGTTTTAAAAATAATTCGTTAAGCATGTTTCTGATTTTTACAGTAAAAAAATCAAATCTTTTTCTACTCGGATTTTATGTTTTTATGTGATTTTAAGTCCAGTGTGTTAATACAGTATGCCAAAATGAAAGAATAACTATACAGTCACACACATGAGGTGGTGCTGAAAAGAATGATACCAAACAAGGCAAGGTAAACAGTTTCTAAGGTCAACTATAAAGGTAAAAACAAAAGTAGTCAAAAACGGCCAAATATACCCCGGACCCCAGAGGGTTAAGTTCTGTGGTTAATTAGTCACCTGCATTTGTCTATTGTTGTTTTCACAGTATCCTCACAACACATCTGTTTCAGGGTGATGAGTTACTGCGGAAAAATAGCAGCGTGCAGGAGAGCAGCAGATTCATTCAGAGCTACAGAAGAACTGAACTCAGATCAGATGCTTTTAGATGAGCCCCGCCCACAAACCAGAGAAACTGTGATGAAGCTGGAACTCTTTCCAAACACACAGAAGAAATCAGAGAACAGGCACGATCCAGGCCAGCCGCCCCACAGCAGCGAGGCTCACCAACGAGCTCGTCAGCACACTCCTTCACTCCCATAGAGACCCACGATGTAATAAATGGATGTTTTTTGGAGTCTGCAGGTTTTCCATGAGGCTGTTAAATGATGGAGAAAAACTTAAAGGTGAAACGTACAGTATGAAGGATGCCTGGAACAGACAAACCCTGACAAGCTGATTCTGCTTCACATTCATTTGAGCTTTGGTCCAATGCTTGGATCCAGCTTACAGAGAGCATCTATAAAAGCTGAACCAGCTCGTGGTCCTTTTCTTCACACCACATTCTGCCTTTATCACACCTGCTCTGGGCTCTATTAAATTCTATCCACCATCAGTTAGAATTTAAGTTCATGGATATAAATCCTGCTCCAGCTTTGGACTCAACTGTTTCCCGTTAGACACAAACATGTTTACTGTGTTGAAGTGAACGCACATCAGTAAAGAACACAAACGTATGAGACGGGTCGGTCTGCAGTTTGTTTTCAGTGCTCGTCAGTCGGGATCATCTTCAGGGATTAAAAAGAAAAAAAGAAATTTCATCAGCCTGGAGAGACCAAACTGCAGATGCTGGAGCAGAAAGGGTTCAGGATGACATCATCAATATGGATCTGATAGTTGAGTAAAATAACACATACTTTATCAGTCAGATGTTACAAAACTGCAAGGTTTTCAGTGTCTGCTGTACAGTGAGACCCTCAGTATAAATCAATGCAGAATTTTGTACTTTTAAGAATTTTTTCCAGATAATTTTTTTTAATGAAAGCATGTGAAGGATGTTAATCATAGGAAGAACCAGACTGCATAAAAGATGAGGTGCTAACTCTAAACAAAAAGGTATTAAAACCAAAGCTCTGACAAACTATTTCAAAATGAATCATTCTGACATTTTAAACACATCATATGTTAATTTCTACCTGCAGCAAATTTGGGGAAAATCAGAGATTTTGGGTCTCATTTTTCTTCATATTACTGTCAGAGTTTTTAATAAACTGCAGGAAGCCTGTTCAGTGTGAGTGGAGAGCAGCCGAGTCTCCTCCTCTGATAAACCTCCATCTGTGCCACTGAAAACAGTTCAGCTGACTCTGCAAACATGTTTCCATTTGGCACTTCAGTCTTTACTCTGAAACACAGGAAGTGACATCATGGCTCAAACTGTTTATTTTTCACCCCAAACTTTAAAGATTTCAACAAATAACTGATGGTTGAATATTTGTATTTGACAACAAAAACTTAAAGTTAACAAGAAAACAGCTGCAGAACATGTGGATCAAAACGCATCAAGAAAAACAAACATGGACTTCAAAGTTGTAGAAAAGTAAAAAAAAAATTCAATTCAAAACAATGAAAAATACAAAATTACAAAACAATAAAAATAGAAAACTAACTGATAATGTTCTGTCCTGCACTGTTCCCTGCTCTGCTGATTTCTATCAGTTTGAGTCTGTCACATGAGGTTATTCGTCATTTCAAACTCTCAGGGTCCCCTACAGATGCAATCCCACCTCAACTACTACTTTGGGGCCATCGCACTCGATGCTCAGCTGAAAATCTGGCTCCGGTCCAGCACAATGATCTATCTGGTCTGGAATCAAGGAACACGTGACGCAACCAGCAGAGGGGCAAGACTCTTCCATCTTAACGTAAAGTTTTCCACTGCTATTGCACGGCATGGCGTGTATTACATGAGAAAAGCGAAGCGATTTTCACGGCTGTGAATTAGGTTGGGCTCTAAGGCTGAACTTGCTGCTTTGTATCAGTTCATATCACAGATAAAAGGACACAAAGTGCGTACTTGTCGTCTTGCTCTAATCGCTGTCTGTGTTTCCCTCTGTGCTGCACACAGATGCTGCAGTAGTTTGGTTTGGACTGTAAAATATGTTCACAGCACAAGCAATAAAGTTTGCAAAAGGTGGAGCATGTTCTGCCATGTTTGCGCCCTTCGACTTTCGTTTCCAAACGAGGAACCGCCCACACTCATACGTAAAGGATCAGCTCCCAACGCACTGGAAACGCAAGCCCGTTCTTAAGCAGTTCCCCTTGGAACAAGCAGCGGCGCCTTGTCAGTGCAAGCGTAGTATTTGTGTGTCTGCAGATTCATTGTGATCCAATGATGGGAATGATTTCAGCCCTGCATGATCACGCTGATGTTTGGACAGAGCAGATAATAAAGTGAATGTTTTTGGACATTGGTAACAGTGAAACAGTTTCTTTGTAGCGTGGGATCGTTTGTGGTAGGAGTATGAACTGAGATTCCTGAAGCTCTTGTCACACTGGTCACAGCTGAAGTTCCCTTCAATGTGTGTACGTTCATGAAGGCTACGACTCTCTGATCGTGAGAAGCTTTTGTCACAGTATCTGCACTTGTACGGTTTCTCTCCTGTGTGGACTCGTTTATGTGCTATAAGGTGACCTGCAGTGGTGAACGATGACCCACACTGGTCACAGAGGTGCTTTTTAACCCCACTGTGGAAGAGTTCATGTCGTTTTAATTCATTTGCTGTGGAGAAGCTGCTCCCACATTCTTTGCAGTAGCTCAGTTTGTGTCCAGTGTGTATACGTTGATGTCTTTTTAGGCTCCTTTGATGATTGAAAGTTTTCCCACAAAGGTCACAGCGAAACGCTTTCCCACCACCACAGCGATGACAGGGCTGAGAACTGGATCCATCTGTGTGGCTCTGCTTCTACACAAAGACACAAATAAATGTAACTCTGTAAAAAAACTGACACCAAATCAGTTTTACACCCACTACAATGTCGCTTTTCTACTTTACCTACTTAGCGTGAGTCACCAAGGCTGGATGTGTTTATATTAGGGGTGGGACTTTAACGCGTTAATTTCGATTAATTAATTAGAGGGAAATTAATGAATTAAAAATTTTAACGCATTTTAATCGCACTTTGCACCGTGGAACGTTTCTCAGTGCACGAGTTCCAGGCATACAGATTATATCGACGCACAATGTCAAAAATTCAGGGGCCGTATCCTTCGAAGGAACTGTCATAACGCAAAGGCCAGAAGTGAGCGGCTAGCCTTCATATCAGCGTAACCTGCCCTCACCTCTGCGTAGCTCATGTCGCCTAGCAAAGTGAGTGTGAAGCACAGCTGTGTAAAAGCAGCTGGTTAAACGAAGAACGAACTTTTTCTCCTTTTTGCGGTTTAATTTTAATTCTTTTATTCAAAATAAGCTTTTAAAACAAGCATAACACATTTCAACATCAAGGAATACAGCTGAGAGAATGATTAATTTCCAACTATATTAAGTGAGACATTAATGTTGAATAAAACTATCCAGTTATGAAGCTTAACTTTAATTTCAGGAGTTTGCTTATCACAGGAGCACTTCCACCCTTCGTTGGTCTGTGTAGTAGACTGGTGGGAAAATAAACAACATTTTGAAGTTTAAGCTTATGTATATTGATTCATTCATCAACCAAATTTAAATTAATATTTATTAAATTAATATTTTTATTATTATTAATATTTATTTAAATGTGATAAAATGCGATTAATTTCGATTAATTAATTGTTTAAATCGAGTCCCACCCCTAGTTTATATGTCTCCATTTTCTTGCTGTCAGGTTTTAAAAGTGGCCCGTTTGATTCTGGTGAAGGAGTCGCTCTCATGACTCAGCTAGTGATGATACTCCCTGGCCAATCAGTGACGCAACATTTTCGGATCACTTGGAACCCCGGCCGAGTGGGTACTTATAAAAAAGTCAGTACTAGTGGACACGCAGTGTAAGTGTCACAATCTGAAGCAAAAATCCTGTTTTTGGTCAGCACAATTATTTTGTATAACCATCAGTATCACTGGTGGTTATAGAAATATGTTCTCTTCATTATCATGTAGGGCTGAAACTATCTATTCTTTTGGTAACTGAGTATTCTATTGATTATTCCATCGATTAATCAAGTAATCAAATAAGAAATACTTTCTTGTATTAACAGTGCTCTGCATATTTTAACTTCCGTACAGCAGTTTTTGGCTGTGAGAAACAAACAGCGGTGGCTGCTACAAAGTTCTCTTTTCTTCACATTGATACAGATGGTTGATGAAGGGCCTCCAGCTGTGTCACAGTAAAGGTTTTAATGGTAGCTACAGAAAAAAAAAAAAGCTGTTATTTTGGACGCTAGAAAAAAAATGGGACATATGTAAAATCCACTTTTTTAGCACTTAAATACATTTTTTGTGGAAGGAAGGAGAGAACAGCAGGTCAGCTGATCACAGCCTGCACACCAACATCATTTACTGCAGCTACAATAGAAAGCTGTGATTCTTCTCCCCATGCAGAGCCACTACAGCTGATCTTAGGGTTCCTCCACCTTCTGAATCCCACTGTAACCCCTGAGTATCCTCATGTTGGTGTTTAGGTGGAGTCACAGTCACCCTCTACTATGGAGGACACAGAGAACAGAGCTGTGTTTAAATTCCCTTTAACAGTTTGTGTCCTATATAACAGATTCAAGCTGAGAGCATTCATTAGGGCCCGAGCACAACCTGTGCGAACGCCCTATTGTATCTGCTTTTGATTATTTAGGCAAATGAAACATGCTCAAAAACTCATGAAATTTTGCACACGTCAGGTCTGGTGAATATTTACATATTTTAATGGTTTCAGGAATGGCCCTTTCAAAATGGCTCTACAGCGCCACCTTTAGTTAAATTCCCACTGCTGTGTTTCACATACATGTATGCAATTTGGTACACGTATGTAACATGTCCAGACAAACAAAAAAAAAAGACCACTGGGTCCAATGGCCTAAACCCAACATGAAGTCTGCCATTTTCAATTAAATGGGTGATTTTAGGGATTTCCTGCGCTTATACTTTCTCTAATAGCTCAGAGGATTTGGATGTTAGCAACTTCATATTTGTTTTGTCTAATTTACACACCAGGGGGAATCTAAATTTCAAAAATGGTGAGATTTTGCAGGGGGCGTGGCCGTGACATCCATCCATTCCCTTCCGCTTATCCTGTTCAGGGTCGCAGGGGTGGGGGGATGGGCTAAGATGGAATCAAACCCAGACCTTCTTCCCTACAGGAAGTCGGCCATCTTCAATTTGGGTGTCAATTTTTGCCATTTTCAGGCCTGCCATTTGAATCATCTCCTCCTAGGGCATTTGACCCAGTGAGACCAAAATGGCTTAGTATCATCTAGACAAGTAGGGCATCAAACGTTGTTGAAGGTTTTGTAGAATATTCAACGGTCTTGTCACACCAGGCCGATGAATTTGGCCTTCGGTTTTCTCTCTCGCCACAGAATTGTTTGTGCACTCATTTGCACATGCTCTCCCTGATCAGCCTAAAAATGTAATCACTCATGTACAGACTCAGGCTGAACCCAGCGTGCTGCCGGTGTTGTGCCAAAAAATGATAGCCTGTATTTAAATGGCTGTATTTAAATGACTTGTTGACCTATAATCAAACATATCTCTCATGAATGATATCAGGTCATTTTGAGTGAGAAACAGCATTTCTATCACAAGATAGAAGCTGCACTCAGTTTTTGTCAAAGTCATTTTTTATATATTCATTTTTTAATTAAGGTAAAAACTGTCTGACATTAAAAATGTCTTTTTAAACAGAAATCTGGCTCAAAGGCTGCAGAAATCACACCAAATATAACATCACAGATCTATACAGATATTTGAAGTGGCCAAAAAGCTCTGGATTGATTATAATGTAGGTACAATAACACAGACTCCTAAAGATTGTTGAAAACAGGTTATTTCTTCATTTTATATATAAGCCCTTTATAAATCATGTTGACTGCACTCTGTTTACCAATATAAGCAAAGACATTACACATAAAAGCACACAGAAACATCAGGATCACTTTATGGCAGACGATCACTTTTTGGCAACTGCTGAAAGGAACTAATAACGCAACTTGTAATGTAACTTAGTTACTTCTAAAATTAAGTAATCAGTAAAGTAACTAAGTTACTTTTTAAAGGCGCAATCAGTAATTGGACTACTTTTTTAAGGTAACTATACCATCACTGATGCAGACAGACTGCATGTAAAACAGCTGCTGCTGTGGTGTTATCAGTGTTGCTGTTGAAAAACTGCAGGCTACATACATTTAATGTTGTAATGCTTTGTATTTACAAACATCCTCCAAAATACGTTTCTATTGCAGGTCTATTTTTAGTTGCTAATCAGGGAATAAAGCATAAAAATATTTTTCCCGAAATGCTTGCTCATAGGGTGTCGTTTTGACTGTTGTGTTTTCTCTGTAATTATTGTAGGATCTTTACCTTACAATATAAAGCACTTTGAGGCAATTGTTTGTTGTAATTTGGCGCTATATGAATAAAACTGAATTGAAAGTAAGCCAGCAGTCTGAGAGCAAAGTGCTCTATTGGGGTGAAATTACAAGATCAAAATAAAAATACGTACCTCACAGTAACTGCACTTGTAGAGTCTCTTTCTGCTGTGGCTCTGTTGGTGTTCTTTCAGGGACTGTGGAGCTTTAAAATTCTTGTCACACAGGTCACATTGATAAGGCCTCTCGTCAGTGTGGGTAAGCATGTGCTGTTGTAAGTATGAGCCAGCTGTAAACAGTTTGCCACACTGATCACAGCAGTACACATTCTGTCCAGTGTGAAGGCGTAGGTGTGCATCTTTGTTCCCTTTCTGGCTAAAAGTTTTTCCACAATAGTCACAGCTGTATGCCTTAATTCCAGAGTGGGAAATTTGGTGAGTCTGCAAGCTGCTCCTTTGAGAAAAAGTTCTACCACACTGATCACAGCTGAATGGTCTCTCTCCAGTGTGGACGCGTTGGTGTTTTTTTAAGTTTCCAGCTTGGGTAAAAGACTTTCCACACAAGTCACAGGTGAACGGTCTCTCTCCAGTGTGGATAACTTGATGATTTTTCAATGAACCCTTAGTACTAAAATTTGTCCCACACTGATGGCAGGTGTGTTTTTTTTCTCCCTTCCTTCTGTGAGGTTTGTCAGCCTCCTGAGAGCGCTGACTTCTTGGTCCATGTTGGTCCTGCAGTGACAGAGATACAAATAGAGGCAGTGAGTGAAATGCAGACATGGAACAACCTGAACCTTCAAACTCCCTCCATTAATACTACTTTGAAACCTGAGGTTGGAGCATTGCATCAAACACCTGGTACATGTAAAACCTGCTAAGACAGATGATGTTTTAATGTCCTGATATGTAAAACGTCAGAACTGACAGAGGGTGTACTTTCTGAGTCAAATGTCTCCCAAGGGCCAGAGCAGGCGACATTCATCCAGAGCAGGCGACTGCTGGCTAAGGCTAATCGTAGATTTGGTAAGATCGTTATTCACGTCGGCAGTAATGACACCCGGTTACGCCAATCGGAGGTCACTAAAATTAATATTGACTCTGTTTTTGCAAAGTTACACACTATGTCGGACTCTGTAGTTTTCTCTGGGCCCCTCACCAATCAGACCAGGAGCGACATGTTTAGCCGCAAGTTCTCCTTGAATCGCTGGCTGTGAGTGGTGTCCAAAAAACCACGTGGGCTTCATAGATAATTGGCAAAGTTTCTGGGGAAAACCTGGTTTTGTTAGGAGAGATGGCATCCATCCCACTTTAGATGGAGCAGCTCTCATTTTTAGAAATCTGACCAAATTTATTAACCCTCCTGAAACCTGACTACCCAGGGTTGAGACCAGGAAGCAAAGTTGCAGTCTTACACGCCTCTCTGCAGCTTCCCTCCTCCCTCCTCCCATCTCCCCAAAACCCCATCGCCACAGAGTCGGTGCCTGCTCCCAGACCACCAAAAAACAAAGCTAAAATCAGCAAAAAATTATTTAAGCATAAAAATTGAAAAAGAAAAATTATATGGCATCCTCAACTGTACCAAAGAGTAAATCAGTTTAATGTGGATTATTGAACATTAGGTTTCACTCTTCCAAGTCCATCCATCCATTCTCTTCTGCTTATCCGGGGTGGGGGCACCAGCCTAAGCAGAGAAGTCCAGGATTCCCTCTCCCCAGCCACTCCACCAGCTCATCCGGGGGAACCCAAGGCATTACCAGGCCAGTCGAGAGCTATAATCTCCCCAGCGTGTCCTGGGTCTATCCCGGGGCCTCCTCCCGGTGGAACATGCCCAGAACACCTCACCTCACCCAAGAGAAGACCAGGAGGCATCCTGATCAGATGCCCGAGCTACCTCAACTGGCTCCTTCATGTGGAGGAGCAGCGGTTCTATTCTGAGCCCCTCCCAAATGGCTGTACTCCTCACCCTATCTCTAAGGGAGAGGCCAGCCACCCTTTGAAGGAAACTCATTTCTGCCGCTTGTATTCACGATCTTATTCTTTCAGTCACTACCCAAAGCTCGTAGATCGACCGGCATATCAAAAACATCACTTTTACACACAGCTCCCTCTTGACCACGACAGACCGGTGCAGCGTCCGCATCACTGTAGACCAGGGGTGTCCAAACTTGCGGCCCGTGGGCCACTTCCGGCCACGCCCACTTCCGGTTCGCGAATTGATGTCAAAAATAACATACAATTTGGCCCTTTAAGTTACTTTTTTGACATTTCGCTTAACCCTCTTAATTGAAGGGGTAGGCAAAATGTCAAAAAAGTAACTTAAAGGGCCAAATTCATAACCATCTCAAACACTTATCTTCGTCAGGGTTCTGGCCAGAAATTTTTTTCAGCCAGGCGCCCCCCAGGGTTAAAGCTAATGCTAATTAGCAATCTAACGCTAACCGCTAAACGCAGCTCCCACTTGTTAATCTAGTGACGAGGCCTAGATATGTAACCAGAAAGAACCTCTAAAGTCTAGACGTCTTTGTGGACATGAAGTTACATTTCTCGAGATGCATGTTAGGTTAGGTTCAGAGAGGATCTTCGGTTATGTAGGTAGGATCGACACAGAACTCTAAAACATGCCTTATTAGATTGAGAGTGATAATTTTTGCATATAATCCAGAAGCATAAACTATCGTGTTTTTAAAATGGAACAACTGGAAGTGACATAATCTTGCTGGGAACTGTATTTTTTTTTTTCGTGGAAAGTCTTTCATAGCTTCACTGGTGCTGAAAACTAATGTTTTACTATGGCTTTCTGAATACAAGTAGGGCTGCAACTATCGATTATTCTAGTAATCCAGAATTCTATTGATTACTCCAATTAAGTAATCAGATCCAATCCAATCCAACTTTATTTATAGAGCGCTTTAAAAGACAACAAAGTTGAACAAAAAGCTTTCCAGATAAAAGACAGCAATAAAATACAACACACAAAAAAAAAAAAAAAAAATAACATGTGAAAAATAATAATAATTTAAAAAGTATAAACCATAAAAAGAGAACTAAATAAAAATATAAAAGCAGTTCCCAAAATGACTCAAACTAACTGGAGACTGATATTTTGAAATGCCTTAGAGAAAAGGTGTTTTTAAATGAGATTTAAAGATTTAAAGTGTTGGAGCCAACTTAACATAGAGGGGCAACCCATTGCATAGTTTGGGTGCCACCACAGCAAACGCTCGGTCGCCCCGGTGTTTCAGTCTTGACTTGGGACAGCAAGAAGTAGGTGGTCAGCCGACCTGAGGGACCTTTGCGGGGTGTATGTGTGTTGCTACTTTCCCACCGTCGAGGTTCCGGAGCCGGAGTAAGTTCCCGTGCCGATCCCAATAAACCGGCGAAACGCTTAAGAACGGGCCCGCGTTCCCACCGCGTTTCTGTGAACTGCTCCTTTACGTATGAGTGTGGGCGGGTCCTCGTCTGGACACGAAAGCCGAAGCGCACAAACGTGGGAGAACACACTCCCCTTTCTGTGCTGCAAACACGTTTTAGGGTCCAAACCAAACTACTGCAGCATCTGTGTGCAGCACAGAGGGAAACACAGACAGCGATTAGAGCAAGACGACAAGTACGCACTTTGTGTCCTTTTATCTGTGATATGAACTGATACAAAGCAGCAAGTTCAGCCTTAGAGCCCAACCTAATTCACAGCCGTGAAAATCGCTTCACTTTTCTCATTAATACACATGTAATATGGTAGAAAACTTGATGTTGAGACGGCAGAGTCACGCCCCTCTTCCGCTTTCGGCACGGGTTCCTGGTTCCAGACCAGCTAGTTTGCGGGGCCGGAATTGAACCCCTTTTTTCGGCCGAGCACCGAGTGTTTCGGCGGTGGAAAACCCGCCTAACGGTTCAATTCCGGCTCCAGCTCCGGAACCCTGTTGGTGGGAAAGAGGCTTGTAAGAGGTCTGTTAGGTATGTGGGGGCCAGGCCACTAAAAACTTTAAAAGCAAACAATAAAATTTTTAAATTAATTCTAAAATACACAGGCAGCCTGTGTTTATCTGCTTGTCCATTTTAAAAGCTGTATCAATTTTTACCCCAAGGTTGGTGACAACTGTTTTGACACAGGATGTAAGCGGACCCAGGTCAGATGGTGGAACACCTGGGCCACTTGGCCCAATTATAACGACCTCTGTTTTCTTTTCATTACAATCCAAGAAGTTCAGAGCCAGCCACGCTCTGATATCTTTAAGACACTCTAACAAACATCTAAAGGAGTTAGGGTCTTTACGCTTGAGTGGTAAGTAGATCTGACAATGCATAAAATGCATAAAAATGAAATGACATGTTTTCTGATAATGGAGCCAAGGGGAAGTAAATAAATACTAAAAAGAAGGGGCCCAAGGATGGAACCTTGGGGAACACCACATGACAGAGCAGCAGATGATGAACAAAATTTACCGACAGCGACCGAAAAACTTGTGTCAGTCAGATGTGACTTGAACCACTTGAATGTTTTAGTGCGACTTTGGTAAGGGACGACAGGGGGGAGGGGAGTAACACCCAGCGTACGCTTTTCAAATTGTTAGAAAATGTCGGTCAATCTGTGTAATATGAGCGCTGCCGTCTGACTGCCGATGGCCGAGACATCCACACCACTGCACCATTATGTCTGCAGTGATATGGCCTCATGTCTGGCGGATCAGTTCAAAGGCCTCATTGAATTCTCTAAAATAGTCCATCATTGATTCACAAAATGACTCTACTGACGATATTAGACAGGAACAAGCTGTGAGTGCGGCGCAGCAGGTGTGGAAAGCAGCCAAAGCTGCCGGAGATAAATTCAACAAGAGGTGGAAGTATTGTTCCAAAAATGGAAACTGTACACAGTAAACCGCAGAAAACTATGATGGATTTGGCCTATTTTCATCTATGCTGGCCCGGATATTTGTGTGCGTAATCTGGCGATCGGCACTGTTGCCAACTTTTGCGTAACAAAACTCGCTGTGGGCTGCCTCAAAAGTCACTAGAAGTAGCTAAAGGACGAATCGAGATCCGGGGGTGTGTGTGCTGTCCCCCTCGGTGCCAAAGAGAGGTCCGGGCGATGCCAGAGTGGGACGCAGTACGAGCGCAGTATGTACACAAAACACAGCGACGGTGGAATTTCCAGGTTTCCGATTTTGTGTCAAAAAGGGATATGATAATATTAATAATAATGATGATGCCTTAGACTTATATAGCACTTTTCACGGTACTCAAAGCGATTTACAAATCCATGCACTATTCAATCACACCACAATCATACTTGGTGATGGTAAGCTACTAATATAGCCAGTCTGACAGAAGCGTGGCTGCCACTTCGCGCCTACGGCCCCTCCGACCACCACCGAACACCAACCACACTTAGGCAATGTGGGTTAAGTGTCTTGCCCAGGGACACAATGATAGCATGCACTCAGATGAACCAGCGACCCTCCGGTTGCGAGGTGAGCACCTACCCACTGCGCCACTGCCACCCACCCGGGTTTGTTCATTTTAATGTTTTTTCTTTGCTTATATCGGTAAATAGACTGTGCACAGGATTTATGAAGGGCTTATATATAAAATGAAGAAATGACTTGTTCTTACCCTCATTAATAAAGAATATATTGCAGCTTCTGCTAAGATGTTGAAGAAGGTGGCGAACGATTGCCAGCAAAAGTTGCCCTTTTATTAACAGTTAATTGGACAGTGGACTCATCTCTGTGCTTGTCCTGTTGGACCTCAGTGCAGCTTTGATACTGTTGACCATAACATTTTATTACAGAGATTAGAGCATACTATAGGTATTAAAGGTACTGCACTGCAGTGGTTTGAATCATATTTATCTAATAGACTTTTTTGTCCTGTCTCCCCCCCCTCAGCAGATGACCCCCCCTCCCTGAGCCTGGTTCTGATGGAGGTTTCTTCCTGTTAAAGGGAGTTTTTCCTTCCCACTGTCACCAAGTGCTGCTCATAGAAGGTCGTTCTGACTGTTGGGTTTTCTCTGTATTATTGTAGGGACTTTACACAGGGTTTGCACAGCATTCAAGCACCTTTTAAGCACTTTCAAGGCCCATTTTCACAATTACAGACTGAGTGAATCAAACTCCATCCTTCAGTCAGCAGGGTTATAGCTAGCTCAGTGAATCCATAGACATATACACTGACCTATCACAGCAACGGGCTCACCTGCTCTGTGTATCTGCCGGCTGCATCACGAGCACATAAAAAAGACTCACTTGTATTGTTTGGCTTCCACAATGTCAAAAGTAAAAAACACAAGGTATTATACATCATTAATGTGGGAAATATATATAAAAAGCAAAATTTAGCCACTCAAAGCCCTCTGTTTTAGCATTTCAAAAGGAAACTGAACAATACATTCATGGTATTTGGATTCAACTAATAAGAAAGCTATTAAAACCTATGATTTGTGTTCCTTGTTTGATATATTTACTCGTAACCTCCCTGGATAATGTTTGTTTCTATCTGTTCAAATGCATATTAATAACTTTGTACATTGAATATATTTCAGTAAAGATTTTTTTTAAAAAAGAAAAAGACTCAATTCTGCTATTAAGGTCACGTGACTTTGAGTACAAACCAACAGCCAGGGAGTCAGGGTGAAGCCAAAGCATACAAACGGCCGCAGTGAAAAGGCTGTATGTACACAAAACACAGCGACAGTGGAGGATTTCAGGTTTCCAAAAGTTGCTGATGTCACCAGATAAAGTCACTAAATTTGTCGCTAGTCACTTTTTGGAAAAAAAGTCGTTAGGGGGGTCTGAAAAACCACAAAATATGGCGACAAAGTTGCTAAGTTGGCTACACTGCTGCTTTAGCATAACATAAAATGGTATAATGCCATGTGCTCCTGTGGCTGCATGGTGTGCCCATCAGTACTGCCCCTGTCCTCGGGTTAGTGAGCAGAGCACAGCTAGACTCAGCTCTTTTGCAAACAGCACATCACGACTCCACACATGTAAAGTTTCCTCACAAGAGCGTGAACCTGCAGCAGCACAGAAGCGGTTACAATTTCAAGCACTTTCAAGCACTATATCCACAATTCAAGCACTTTTCAGACCATGAAAGGACAATATTAAAATTCAAGCATTTTCAAGGATTTCCAGCACCCATACAAACCCTCTTTACAATATAAAGTACCTTGTTTGTTCTGATTTGGAGCTAAATAAATAAAATTGAATTTCTTTTTCCCATGACTGTATCTCTTTGTGACAGTAAATAAAACAGTTATCAGCTGTCTCTCCTTTGAGTTTCTCATCACAGTGAAAAATGTAAAATGTGACCTTCTTATTTGGTCTTGTTGTAACTTCAGTGCTAACTGGGACCATAATAAACCCAACCAACAGCAGCTGATGAAGTCACACAGTTTCAATAATAGTCTAACACTGAGATTTTTCTCACCTGTTGTGTTGAACTCATTGTTTCCTCTGTAGAGGCTGAAAATGTTCCTCTGCTGCTCCGTCAGACTCTCCTCCTCCTGATGATCAGCTGCAGGAGAACAGATCTTTATTAGAAGCTACCACACTGCACTGTGTGGGGGAACGAGCCCTTTAAGGCTGCATTTGGATTTATACACTTCTGTGGGACACAGCCGGTTCCAGCCTGCTATGTTAGGGTGGGCATCTAGAAACAGGAGGTGGAAACTTGTTGGAAACAAAGACAGAAGGTCTGAAGAGCCGACTAGTAACCCACAGGTTTGTGGTTGGAGTCCCTGTTCAGATGCTGACGTCTCTGAGACGACTGTTTGTATTTGATCCTGACAAAAAGAAGCAGAGCAAACAAAAACCTGAGCAAAGCAACATTTAGAAGATTCATTTGTTCCAGCAGCTCCAGGATGGTTTCTACAGGCTGAAGAACAGCAGTCAGTGCAGGAATCAACATCTGCACACTGATTTTCTATTAGAGGAACAAAGTGAATGCAGACACACACACAGAGACACACTCTCTCCAAACCCTCACAACAAAAGCTGTCCAGCTTTGTGTGTCTGTCAAAATGCTTTGTACACATCCTGCTGGACTCAGTGTTGCTACAGCTGCAGTCAGAGCAAGATGGAAACCATCAAGAAGGAAAGTTCAGATCCACTCAGACTAAATGTCTTCAGTCAGTGTGTCAGCCTCCAGTTACTGCTGACAAACTGCACTGCTGCACCTCCACTGACTGAGGAACTGCAGTTTGGTGCTCCATCTGAACCTCATGAGATTTGGAGTGAAAAACAGCAGAAGATCAGCCTCATCGTTCCTGGAAGGAGAGCTGATAGTGAGGTTTGGATTCTACTCTGCTGGGAACAAAGACAACTGGAGACTCCACGGCCGAGAAGCTCCTCCTGTTCTGCTCCATCAGGTTCACCACCTGGAGCGCAGGTGTAGTTGGTGCATCCTGATCTAAAGTCTCTGTGGAGGAGTCAGTGTGCTCATAACAAACTGGCAGACACACACAGACTCACACTGACTGATGATGAGTTGTATGTCACTCTGACCCAAGTAGACAGGGGATCCCTCATGTTCCTTGTTTCCTCAACTACCTACTGGGCTCGATTCGACTGTATCAGGGATGTGTGCGATTCCCTGACTAGATGACTAATCGTCGCTATTGTTACTAGTCTGTACCAGACATACTAGTCAGTTAGCCTAATTATTAAGGTTTTAATGAACCCAGCACTGGTAAATGTTTGTCCTAAAAGTTATGCAGCCATCTGCCATTAGATGGCACTGCAGCCCTTATAGCATCATAGAAAAATGCCATAACGTAACCTGAAGCGCACCAAGAA
Organism: Amphilophus citrinellus; assembly: GCA_013435755.1. Taxonomy (NCBI): domain Eukaryota; kingdom Metazoa; phylum Chordata; class Actinopteri; order Cichliformes; family Cichlidae; genus Amphilophus; species Amphilophus citrinellus. Next base: position 402,957 of record CM024212.1, read on the forward strand.
ACACCCTTCGTTCTCTGCATTTCTGGCTGAGGGACAAATGTATTTACGCTGTTTAAAAAATGAAAAATTACCGCAGTAAAGAGCAGGACCCAGGAGGGAAAAAAGTACCATCATTTTATGTAAAACACGGGACACGACCGAAAGGTAATTAGAACACGTAATGCACCTGCACAGGTATAAACACCAGCAACAAACAAAAGTTTGAAGTATAACGTGCAGTGTTCATAATGCACGGTGCCACACAGTTAAGCAGCATTTAAAGTGCGATTCATTATACGATATAAAGAGTACCTCCCAGCTTCTGCTATGGTGTTGAGGTATGGCGGCACCTATAGGACAAACGGTCGCGTTATTACGATAATTCAAAGTTCCTTTGATCAGCCGCCTCAGGCTCTGTGCTAACCAGCTGTTCAGCTTGTAGGGGCAGGTAACGCTGCTTCAGCGGTGATCACCCGGCAGTATAGGGTTATAATATGTATGCTGTGTGTTTCAGATGACTCTGATGTTGCAAAACTACTGCTGAGAACTGTCGGTCTGGGAATTCAACCGGTGCTTTGTGCCTCCAGTTTCTTGCTGTCGGGTTTTAAAAATGGCACGCTTGATTCTGGTAAAGGGGTCGCTCATTACTCTGCTAGTGACAACACTCCCTGGCCAATCAGCGGCATGCTGTTCTTCTGTGTCACATTTTCAGATCTCCGCGGATCGCTTAGAACCTCAGGTGAGTGAATACGAAAAAAGGACTGCAACCTTGTACCTGATTCTAATGGAAATGCCATCAAATCGCAGCAGGTCGAGTCGCGCTGAGTCGTTCTGTATGGAAACACAGCTTCAGAGACTGCAGACTGCCCTGCAAGGTACTGTGGAACTTCTACACTTGCACCATTGAAAGCATCCTCGTGGGGATCATCATAGTCTGGTTTGGGAGCAGCACGAAGCAGGACAGAGAAGCTCTTCAAAGAGTGGTGCGCCCGGCAGAACGCATCATTTGGACTGAACTTCCTGATCTGCAGACCATCTACTACAGGTGGTACCAGACCAAAGCCAGGAAGATCATGAAAGTCATGCTGACTACGGACTCTTCTCTCTGTTGAGGTCAGGGAAGTGCTTTCACTCCCTGAAGGCTAACACTGAGGCTGAGGAGGAGCTTCTTTCTGCAGGCCAATGTGTTAAAGTAAGAGAAACTCCATGTTTGTGAACACTAATGTTCTGTGATGGGTTTAAAGAGATCATATAGTTGAGTAATAGCTCATCAGGTTAAGAATTGTTTTAAAAAGCTCACTGTGTTAGAATAAGTTTGCAATTAATATGTTTATTTGATCATTTATTGTTAAGAACTACGTTAAAAATCATTATCATTTATCTACAAAAGTGGTCTGAATCCGGTCATCTAAGATTGATTGCTTTTGTCTCCGCCCACTAGCCTAGGGGAAATCGCGGTATTGTCCTCATTCGAGTAAAAGTTCTCAGTGAAGAAACGGTTCTGGAAGAGCTACAGGAAGAGGTAGTAGCAGAGCTACACACCCTGATTAGAGACAGTTTGCTCAGAGTTTGTGATTTCCTGAACGTATCAGGTGAGCAGAAAATAAAGTTAGAAGTTGGAGGCATGTCAGAATTGTTGGTACTGAGAGACAAAGTGGCAGATTTAGTTCAGCTAAGGGAGCAGCAGCAACTGTGGAAGCTGTGGAAGGAGATTCAGAGTGAAGCAGCAAAACAACATGAAGGTCATGAAAGAGAACAATTTACCCCTGCTGATGCTACTGCTTATGAGCCCCAGCACCATCTCCAGTCTTATGCTAGTCAGCACACGGCCCTCACTGCCCCCCCACAGCAGCTGAGCTGGTGCAAAGATTTCAAACTCTCAGGTCAAATTTGGTGAACCAGGCCAGAAAGATGAATTGACATTTTCCAGCCTTGCTCATCAAATCGAGAACGGACTAAAACGAGGTTATCGTGAAATAGAAATAGTAGAGGCTGTAATTCGAGCGATTTCTCCAGGCTCACAGCTACGCAGCTATTTAGAAGGGAAATCCCACCTCACTCTGCCCACACTTCAGCACATTCTGCGCTCCCACTTTCAAGAAACGAGTGCCACAGAGCTTTACAAGCAGCTAGCCTCTGGAGCTCAGAACAGCAAAGAAACCCTCAGAGTTTTCTCGTACGAGTTTTAGATTTCAGGCAGAAAGGACTGTTCGCTTCCCAAGAGTCAGAATCAGGACTTAAGTAAGTTTGCACACATTACCTACTTTAAATACTGGCACCGCACACCGCAGGTGGAAAAGAGGCCTGCTTTCCAAAACTCTTCAAGGACTTTCAAGGTGGAAAAGTTTTACAAACCCACACATCTGTCATCCAGATATTCCAGCTGCAGTTTGATCTCCTCCCTACACCTGCTACGAATTCTGTAATTCGTGACTGGGCTATAAACTGCAAACCACGTCATCTTTCGGTTTCAAGACACACTAAAGTTCCACACATACATTCATATCTTTGCATAAAATTGTAGTTGTTTGCACGTTGTGTCAGTTTAATCCTGAAATGAGCAGATGGTTATGGACGGTAGGCGCTTTAAGCTAAGCGCTGTAGCTTTAAGGAGCTGCGCGCTCCCGCGGACCGCGTTGCAGCCGTAGGATTTAGGACTTGCGCGTTCCAGCGGTCCGCAATCGATTTCTGGCAGCCGATCACTTTTTTTGCACAACACCGGCACCTCGACGGTGGAAACGTAGTATGAGATCTGTCCATCTAAGCCAGCATTGCATCCGCACAGCCACCGCTACCAGCGCGCTAATGTGACGCTGTTTGTTAGACTGAGTGATCCGCAAACCTGGTGGTACATACTGAGCATGGGAGAAATCCTGAGCCACATTTATTTCCACGCACGGATCTGAACACGCACACAGGTAGTTCTGCTACAATAACAGCCCCACAGGCTGCTGAGAGACTTTGTGCTCCACCTTCTGCCAGCATGCTGAGCTAATGATTAGCTGGTGTTGGTCTCCAAACACTCTCTCACTCTCCTCTCAGCGTGTTCACCATAAAGTGAACAGACACCGAGGAGAGCAGCAGAAGAGCTCATTCAGGAGCTGAGCTGCAGATGAACTGAGCTCACATTAAAGTAGCTCCTGCTTACCTTTAGATGAGCCCGGACCGCAGAGACAAACGAAGCCGCCGCGCTTCTGCTTCTTCTTCTTCTACTTCCGGCTGGCAAACAATGAATGTGCGCAATCCCGCCGCCAACTGGTGAGGAGGAGCTGAAACACGGCTTCATCAATCGAGCTGCATAAATTGGACTCGCTGCGGGGGTCCTGAGGTGACTGTGGGTGGGGTTTTTCTACTGGTGGGGGCCTCCTCTTTTCCACCAAATCAAAGGTGCAAATGTTCCCAATGAGAAAGCAAAGAAATGCCAAACTCACTGAAACCAAAGGAGCAAAAACCAAAACAATGGAGCAAAAATGGTAAAAAGAAACAAACAGAAAGGTTGCTGATGCAAATGAAGGCGAGTCCACATGAATCTGCTGATAGAAACATGAAGCTGTGCTTGTGTGTCTGTGTGCTGACAGCTGTAACACACTCACATGCTGACCTCTGACAGCAACATAAAGAGCAGAGCCTCCATTTGAAGCTGCATTCACACTAAATCATCATCATTTCTTCTTCAGGAACTTGAAGCTGTTTCTCACATTAGACAAAGTGACAGTGTTTCTGTCAGAGCTGCATTTGAATTCTCATTAGCAGCATGTCATCTTTGTGAGGCACATTTCCACTAAACTCACTAAAGATGCTAAATGTTCCATCAGGAGTCAGCAGCTGAATGAAGACGTGATGCTGATCCAGCTTTAAACAAACCAGAGCGCTGAAAACATCTGAAGCTTTAGACACTTTGTTACCAGCAGCTGTTACACACACACATCATTTGTTCCCATTTCTTTGGTCGATCCATGAAAAATGCCAACGATAACACAGTTTGACACATCAAATAGTATTTGTGCAGCAACAAGGTGATCATCACAGAGATATGAGCTGCAGACTTGGACCATCTCAGCATGGTGTGCAGTGTGTCCTTTGGAAATGGAGGAAAGTGGACAAGTGGAGGAGCAAAGAAGAAGAAGAGCTTTGAATGGCTGATGTTGATTCCAGATGTGTCTCTGCTAACTGTGAGCAGCACACAGTTTATCCACTGCTGCAGGAGCTCGTTTTACTGGGACAAACTGGATGCTGCGACGTGTCGCTCATTTCAAAACACTTCAGTGTCAGCTGTGTTCATTAAAGTGACATCGTGCAGTTTGTGTTTGCACCTCCAGAGGGCGACAAATCAGCACAGACAGAGAGCTCCATTCAAACTTTGCTGCCATCAGTAATAATTCTTCAAATATGATCATCAGTGTTTGAGCAGCTATGATATCAGAGACAATCTAGACCTGTGTGACAATACTGAACATGTTTGACCCTCCTTCAAGATCATGTGATCCACTCTCAGTCTGCACTTTCATTGATGAGCTCAACATGTTCAAATGTGCTTTGAAGAAGCTTCAATCAAATCAAGCTTTGATCACAGGATTCATGTGAGCAGCAGATGAACTTTACAAACAATCAGTGGATTTATCTTCTGTTTGACATCAACTTTGATCACTGAGAGCATCTGAAGGACCTTTTTTCTAAGTTCTCACTAACATCTCAGATGATTTCAGATCCCTGCTGTTCCCCACCTGCCCTGTAGGTGGCCTCAGTGTGTTCACTCCTATTTCCACTCACCTGTTCCGTACTCCTCCTCCTGCAGGTACAGAAAGTCTGAATACTCATGTCAACAAGTCAGTGTTAATCTGGTTTTACAATGCAGCATGATGATGTGGTGGTTAGCACTGTTGCTGCACGGCTAGGATTACGCATTAAGCTGCCCTTTAATATTAATGTCAGCCTGTAGTTTTCCATGTCAGTCCATACAGTTAACGGTTTAAAATCAGGACTGCAGCTCTGATCAGTGTTTCCACAGTGAACTATAAATATTTCCACAGCAGCTCTGAGAATTTCTTCTATCAACAGGTTTCTGAATCCTCCTGAACAGTCTTCATACAGGTCTGTTGTACTGCTCATGGGTCTCAAAGTTTTTGGAAAGAAAAAACTGCAGCCCTCAATAACAGTCATTAATTGGTAAATAGACTGGGTCTTATATGGTGCTTTTCACTTCAAGTTTCATTCATCCAAGTACACATTCTTTTTTCAGTACCTTGAACCTTATCTAACATTTACACACTCACATTCTATCATTGAGGGCCACTCAAGGTTCAGGATCTTGCTCATGGGTACTTACACTTCTTGCCAGAGATTGAACCATGGACTTTCTGATTGGCAGACAACACACACATGGGCACTCTGGTTAGTTACTGTGGCCTACAGAGTCTTGGAGTCTTTGCTCAGCAATGGTACAGATGTGAAACCAGCTGAGATGGAACATCTGTCTCTGTTTGTACTTTCTGTTCAAACTCAGCAGGAATAATTAGTGTGAAGCTTTGATTTCTGTTGATCCTCTTTGAATCATGGATCAGCTGAAATGTTTGAAAATGTTGTTCGGACGTGTTGAACTGACTATTAATGGACTGAAGCTTCCAGTCAAAGTGAATCAGTGCGTCAGTGAATGCATTGTGTGTGCTGGGCTGCAGCTCATGTCTCCATCTAGTGGACTGATAGAAGTAGAGCAGCTGATGGCAGCTTCCTCTGCCTCATGCTGCAGATCGACCGGTAAATTGAGAGCTTCGCTTTTACACTAATCTCCCTCTTCACCACGACAGACCGGTGCAGCGTCCGCATCACTGCAGATGCAGCCCTGATCGGTCTGTCGATCTCCTGCTCCCTTCTCCGGTCACTCGTGAACAAGATCCTGAGATATTTGAATTCCTCCACCTGGGTCAGGAACTCAGCGTTGAGATGGAGAAGGCACTCCACCCTCTTCCAGCTGAGGACCATGGCCTCAGACTTAGAGGTGCTGATTCTCATGCTGGCCGCTTCACACTCAACTGTGAACTGTTGCACTGCGAGCTGGAGGCCACCGCCTGATGAAGCCAACAGGACCACATCATCTGCAAAGAGCAGAGATGAGACTCTGAGGCCACCAAGGAAGAAGCCTTCTGCCACCTGGCTACACCTAGAAATTTTGTCCATAAAAATTATGAACAGAATTGGTGACAAAGGGCAGCCCTGACGGAGTCCAACACCCACAGGAAATGAGTCCGACTTATTGCCGGCAATACAGACCAGGCTCTCACTGCGGTTGAACAGAGACAGAATGGACGGAACAACGGGCAAGACACCCCATACTCCTGCAGGAACTCCCAGGCCATGCGTTGAGGTGAGCCCAACTATATCTAGCTGATATCTCTCAACCTCACACCCTAGCTCAGGCTCCTTCCCCACCAGAGAGGTGACATTCCATGTCCCAATAGCCAGGCTCGATAGCTGGGGATTGGTCCACCAGGGCCTCTGCTCTTGAACATCCCCCGACACAGACTGCACCTGACCTCTACGATGTCTCCTGCGGGTGGTGGGCCTACAGGAAGGCAGGTCCATGCCATTTCTTTGGGCTGCACCCCGCCGGCCACCACACACTCCCCCTCAAGCTCCCTCCCCAGACCTAGCTCAAGGGTGGGGCCCCTGTAGCCCTATTTTGGGGAAGGTAAACAGTCCCCTTGTTGATATTTCCATGGGAGTATTCTGGCCCCTCACCCCGGACCAATTTACTGTTAAGTCGAGTTTTTTATTTGTGAAGGAAGACATTTAAATCACTTTAAATCACAATTAAAACATTTATTACATTAAAGGATCAGAAGATATCACATGTACAGGGGCACTCCTGGTTCAGGAAATCACAGGCCATAAAAGCAGCTGGCTGTGACCCCCCCCCGAAGAGCACAGATTCTAGGCTAAAACATAACACTTTATTCTCCCACTATCTACAAGCACTCTCAGTTCAAAACAGAGAGTACCGTGGTTTAGACTTGCCTTTCTCAGATTGGTTCATCAAGTGGCTGGTTCTGCCCCAGCTTTCACCAATCAGCAATAAGAGCTCTGAAACACATGCCTTCCTGCCATCACATGTCCCTAAGCATAACTTGGCAGTTTTATTCTACTTAGCAACAGGGTGCAGTGACCAATACACATGTAGACACAGACATTTCAGGAAACCTTCAAGGATATGATGTTAGGGATTATTTTTTACTCAGTGAATAAAGGACAAATGTATAAAGGTAAACTCCAGTAAATTAATTAATAAACAGTAGATCGACCAAATAATAAACAATTAAATAATACATTAGACAGAGAGCAACTGATCAGAAAGTAGCAGACTAACTTCTCTGTTTCAGTGCATCTTACCTCGAGGACCGGCCACAAGGATGCATAATTAAACCATCAGGAAGATGATGTGCTTCATGACTGCACAGCTGAGGAATCTGAAAACCAGCTTGAACAAGACTGAGTGACGAAGGTCAACTCGTAGCACCCAGAGATTGTTTATGTGTAGATAAGAGGAGGCAGTCAGTATAAAGATGTTGTGCTTAGACAGGAACACGGGCTCAGAGAGAGAGAGCACACACAGGCCTGTCTCTTCTGAGTCCCCACATACATGTGTGTATTTTTCCTGATTCTTTAATATATTAAATGTATTACGTTTTTAATTAAAGTGTTTCAGGTGTCTTCCTTCATAAACAACCTGATTACCTGTCAATGATAAACATATTTTCCTCAGAGACCGGGAAGGCTGTAAATAAGATAAATATATCTCCCAAAGGCCGTGACGTTTGTCTGGCATCTACTGATTCATTATCTGTCTTCTCTTTCTTTCTGGACATTGGCCTGTGTAAAAAAAAGAAAAAAAAGTGGGCGACATATACAGCTGCATGCCTCGGACTGACTCTGTCGGTTACAAATACAATATGTATACAGTATTTCACATAATACACTTTTCCTAAACTAGTCCAATGGAAACAAGGTGAGACTTCAGGCAGCAACTGTCAGATCCAGCAACAACATCCAAAATCCGTCTGAACTAGGTTGTATCATCCCACAAAAGCAGATCAGATGAAACAGTTAAAGAAGCTCCACTGAAGCTTATTCTGACTCACATTTAGGTCGGCTTAAAGACAGGACTTGTTCTTAAAGAAACACACATTTGGACTGATGGATTTATGAAACATGTTTCTCTCTAACAAAATCCACCGTGAGTAAATCAGGTGTCAGTATTTGAGATCCTCTGCAGCTCTGAGACTGTGCAGTAAAGATCTCAGCAGATCACACATCTAACAAGCTGTTAAATGAGATATTTCATGCAAAATCCACTTTTTTAGTCCTTAAATACATTTTTTTGTGTGTGTGTACTTTGAGTGTGTAGGAGTGTAGATAATTTAAATTTATTCTGTCCTGGTGCTCTGTAGATATCTTTATATTTTTTGGGTCATATTTTTCACTCTGTTCAGTTTTCTCTATTCACTGTTATGCTTTCTTATCTGTTACATCACAGTATTTGGTGTGGAACTGCTAAACATGGACATGGACTTCCGGCTAACCAATTTGGTGAATCCGCCTTTTTTGTTCTCGCAGTGATTTTGTAGTCCAAGTTCAGTTATTCCGAAGTTGGAAGTAAACAAGTCAAAATGTTCGTTGTTGGGTGTATTAACCCACACAATTTCTTACATCACTCCCCCGGGATCAGAGCCTCTTTAAAGTATCTGGTTAAATTTTATTTTCCTCTGAAATGTACTCACATCAGTGGGGAAAATCCTCATTGTTACTCTGCCAGTAGCTAATGGCAGGAGCACAGCTATATACAGGTGCTGGTCATAAAATTAGAATATCATGAAAAAGTTGATTTATTTCAGTACTTCCATTCAAAAAGTGAAACTTGTATATTATATTCATTCATTACACACAGACTGATATATTTCAAATGTTTGTTTCTTTTAATTTTGATGATTATAACTGACAACTAATGAAAACCCCAAATTCAGTATCTCAGAAAATTAGAATATTACTTCAGACCAATACAAAAAAAGGATTTTTAGAAATGTTGGCCAACTGAAAAGTATGAACATGTACAACATAGGGGTTGCATGAACTAGTCGACTTGTCGAGTAGTCGATTCTAGGAAATCTCACGAGTTTTTAAATTTCACATCGAGTAGTCGCAGTCACGTGACTGCTGGCGACAAAATGCATTTCAAACAGATGGAAGGCGAGGACGAGGAGCAGGCTGAGTCTTCGCCAACAGCTAGAAAATCAACAGCGTGGAAGTATTTTACTAAAGATGACTCTTCTGGTTCAACTACTGTTACGTGCCAAATCTGCAAAGCTGTGCTGAAGTACAACAAACGTACGACCACAATGCACAGTCACTTGAAAGTATTTTGAGCACCTTTTTGGGCCACATTACCAGAGTGACAGGAGATCAGCAGCACACGTCTCCACTGCTGCAGAAGAGGTCCGTGATTTTTTTCCTTTTGTTACCGCAGATTCCCACCACGGCGAACCCACTGGAGTGGTGGGCCAGCAATCAGGACAGATTTCCCCATTTGGCAAAACTCAGCACAAGGTATTTATCTGTTCCGGTGTTGTGTGAAATTCTGTTCCCCCGTGAAAATCTGTTCCCCCTGTGTCGGGAGCACGAACTGCAGCCAGAGAGGCGGATCGGACTGTCTTCATGGCGCTACTGATCGATTTCTTGGTAAAACGACACTGAAAAAGACTTGCTAAATTAATTTGTTCCCATGTCATGGGCCTGGGAACGAACTGCAGGGAAAAGAGCAAAGATCCAGAAATCCAATCCAGAGTTTCTCTGTGACAAACACAAACATGTTAAAGACACAAATAGACATTAATAGTCTTTAGTGACTGTTCATCCACATCAGTGTTTGTGTTGAAGACATCAGTGTTGGTCTCAGTGTGGTTAACAGCAGTCAACAGTCCAATTAGAAAAAGCTCATTTCAAACACTTCATGCAGTTCATCTTCTCACCAGCAGAGGGCCACAAATCACCATCAATGAAGACTTCAAGGAGATGTTAGTGACATCAGAGCTGCACATCAACATCTGATCAATACGGAAGTTCATGTTTCTGTCACTGGATCAGTTCATAAGCACAAAGCATGCAAATGTGCTCTTATTGTGAAAAGGTGCTCCTGCTGAGAGCTTCCTTCCTGTCCTGCTTCCATCACAGCTTCCAAAATGAGTCCAACAGTAAGAGCATGTGGAGAGGTTGGAAAAATGGCATTAAGAAAGAGAAATCAAAGATTTGGATTGATTTGAATGAGCTCAGACTTGTTGAAAATGCAGAGGACCTGGTTGTGAAGTGAGCTTCAGAGAAACACAACATCCTGATATTCACTGTGAAGCTTTGAGTGGAAAAAGAGAATAATGGATCCTGGAATAATGGCAGCTTCCATCTTTAAAGGACTGAAGAGGAAGAAGTTTACAAGGAATCATTGAGAACAGTTTCAAACATCAACTGATTGAATCCATGAATGTGAAAACGTGTTTGTGAGTGAAAGAGACAGACATGTACAGACTGAACTATCTGTTCAACAGTCAGAGTGTTTCTCTAACAGGAGGACGCTCTTTACACTCAGCTCAGCACACACACACTGAGGAACCAGGAAAGACTGTAAACCCAGGATAAAGAGGTTCAGTGAATGTGGTGTTGAAGGTGTGGAGGTGGATCAGAGTGTCAGAGGAGACTCTGTAGAAGGACAGAGTGCCAGCAGGACAGTCCACATACACTGCTACTCTGTTAGAGACAGAGGAGGAGGAGGAGGAGGAGGAGGAGGAGGAGGATGTTCCCTTCTTATTGTGCCACAAAGAACAAGGACCATCATCAGAACATCTCAGACTCCAGGACTGATAATTCCCTCCAAACAAACAGTCATTGTTAGAGCCATTTTTTGTTTGAAATAAAATGTTTATTTATGTACATAGATTTTATATTTGAGATTAATATTTTGCAGAATTTTAGGCTTATTTAGACACTTAGGAATTATCGTATGCATATTTAGTATTATACGAATTAAATTTGTAATTTTGAAGTTTTACCTAGATGCTAAATACTGTGGTGCATTTTGATTGGCTATTGATTTAATGTAAAACCGTCAGGACGCATGAAGAACGTCAGTGGAGAAGCCGCGAACCCTAGGAGCACCACAGTCTTTTGACCGTCACATTTCAGATAGATATTTAGATAGGAGTTTTGAATTCATCTTTTGTTTTGTATGATTTTCAGTTACTATAAAGAAAGACATCAAACTCAAGTTTTGGATTCAAGACTTTTATTTCTGTTTCGTGTCGCGTCCGAAAGTACTCAAGAGGTTCACGGCTAGTGAGTCTCCTGCACTCACATTCAAGTCAAAAGACTACCCATCCACGAGGCTGCGTTACCGAGGCGAGTGGAGGACATGAGAAGTTGGATGCTGTCAGCTCAGTAAGACGACAAAGCCAACTGAAATCGCCTTCAAGGTTTGAGAGGGACTGGAACAGTAAAAGAAATACCTCGACTGCAGTGCTGGCTAAAATAAGCTTTCCCTGGGTCAGGTCTGATATTCTCTTCTCATTTTCGTTAGCCTGCTACGCTAGTTAGCGCGCTAGCTATCCTGCTAAGATGACTGTGCAAAATCTCCAGTAAATGCCCAAAGGATTTCCAGCTCAGAAAGTCATTCATGTTCATGCCAAACGATCTTCCACAAGTAGTACCTCTTTTCACAAGTGTCTGTGAATGTGCTGGAAGAGTTTAGAAGCTGTGAGGAATTTCGAGAATCGTCACAGTTAATGTGTGAAGCTTTATCGGTGAAATAATATGGCTGAATTCAATGCTGAGTCAAACGCGGATGCGCTTGCGCTTAGTGACCAGAAGAGGGCACCAAAGCCCACGGAAAGGGCAGTGGAGGAGAAAATCAGGAGATTGAGAGATGAGAGAAGGGGAAAGTTGGCACAGTTGACAAAGCAACGAAATGAGATTGAAACGTTGAAACAAGATGAAGGCAATATTGAAAGCTTACAATGGGAAATTCTACCTAAGCTAGAAAAATGTTTTGGAGAGTATAAACGTCTTAACGAAGAATTATGTGAGCTTATGAGTGAAGAGGAACGAAATACTGATCAAGAGACATTCCTAAGCAGATGTGAGGAATTAAATGCATACATAAACGAACTAAATGAGTGGATTGAAAATGTGCACACTTATTCTCATGAAGAGGAGGATAATGTTACAGCACAGGATAGTGTTTCTGAGACTTTCTCAGTTAGGAGTCGTGCAGCTCAGCGATCTAACACCAGCTCAGTGCGCTTGAGACTCAAAGCAGAGCACGAAGCACTGCTGAAGCAAGCAGAAGCAATGGAAAAGAAAAAAGAGCTTGAGGAAGAAGAAATGCGTTTGAGAGCAGAACAAGCACGTTTGAAGGCAAAAAAGGATCAGTTAAAGCTTGAAACTGACATTGCTGCTTCACAAGCTAAATTAAAAATTTATGAAGAATATGAAGAAGTGCAGGAATCTGTTTATGATTTACTGGGACCAGTAACAAAGCCTAAAGCTGAATCTAGGTATTTGACAGAAAGTAAAGAGGAGTTTACTAGTCATGATTATGGACACATTGGAGGTGCAAAACCACGATATGATGTCAAGCCTAAATCAGCTGCGCCAGTTATCTCTTCACGGAGAGGGCAATCATCAGGAAGGCAAATGACTGGCAACACTCAGAATGCCAATTCTGCTGATGACCTGTATCGGGTGCTACAGCGTCAAAATCAAGTGACTGAAATGCTCATCAAGCAACAGAGTCTGACTCAACTGCCTCACAGAGACATACCAGTATTTACAGGAGATCCTCTGACATACAGGTCTTTCATTAGAGCTTTTGAGCACGCTATCGTTAGCAAGACGGACAGTCAGCAAGATCGCTTGTATTACCTGGAACAGTTTACGAGTGGGGAGCCACTTGAACTCATTCGCAGTTGCGAGCACATGAGACCAGACAAGGCTTACAAAGAAGCCAGAGCGTTACTCAACCGTCATTATGGTGACGAACTGACAATTGCAAATGCTTATATCAAGAAAGCAATGGATTGGCCACAGATAAAGCCAGACGACAGGAAAGGATTGAAAAATTATGCCTTGTTCCTGATTGGATGTAGTAACACAGTAAGTGACGTGGACTACATGGACGAGATGAACAATCCTACCACTATGAAGAGCATCTTGTCCAAGCTTCCATTTAAGCTGAAAGAGAAATGGAGGGGCCATGCCTACGACATTTATGAAAAACAGAGAAGAAGAGCCAGATTCCCCGACCTGGTGGACTTTGTGTATCATCAAGCCAAAGTCGTCAATGACCCACTGTTTGGTGATATCTTGGACACCACCGCAGGTAAACAGGTAGACACACGGAAGAAGTCCAGCTCAGGAAAAGGTGAGTCAAAGCAAAGCAGCTTCGCTGTAAATGTGACTGCTACTGAGAAGAGCGCCCCCAAAGGCCAAGCTGAGAAGAAAGCAAGTAAGTCAGGCAACGCTTTCCAAAGTCCCTGTTTGTTCTGCAAGAAGAACCATGCACTCAGCGCGTGCAATAAGATCAAAGAAAAACAGCAGAATGAAAGAATTGACTTTTTGAAGTCACAAGGGCTTTGTTTTAGCTGTCTGACAGCAGGACACCTATCCAAGGACTGTAAGAAAAAGAGCTCATGCCCTGAGTGTTCCTTTAAGCATCCTGCTATCCTGCACGTTGTGAAGGAAGAGACCACACAAGAAAGGAATAGTGCAGATGACAGCGCATCGAGTGCAGCTGAAGAAACGAACGCTCTCGTGTCAGCAGGATGTGGAAGATGTGACCACACTGGGGCCGGGAACAACGCATGTATTCTTCCCATCGTACCTGTGCAGATAAGACACAAGAAGGGCTCAAGTGTAATCAAGACGTATGCGTTCCTGGATCAAGGAAGCACTGCAACATTCTGTACTGAGGACTTGGTGAAGAAATTGAACGTCCGAGGAAGGAAGACAGAGTACATTCTTCACACCATGTCACAGGAACAGAAAGTTAGCAGCTATGTCCTAACAGATCTGGAGGTGAGTGGCTTAGATGGACAAGACTACATCAAGCTGCCCAACGTATACACACACCCTGACATACCTGCAAAGAGAACCAATATACCACAGAAGAAAGTTTTGGAAAAGTGGTCTTACCTGAACCGAGTCCATCTTCCAAAACTGGAATCAGAGATCGGCCTACTCATCGGTTCCAATGCTCACAAGGCTATGGAGCCATGGGAGATCGTTAACAGCCGAAATGACGGTCCTTGGGCCGTGAAGACTGCGCTAGGGTGGGTATTGAACGGACCTGTCAGCAGATGTCCAGAGAAAGAATCCGGTAGTGCTGAGGTACAGAGTTTCTCAGTGAATCGCATCTCTGTTCTGAGCATAGAAGACATGTTGATGAGGCACTATGAGGCTGACTTCCCCGAACGCCGGTGTGAGGACAAACAAGAGCCATCACAACATGACAAACAGTTTATGCACACTGTGACGACATCAGCACATCTGACCGGTGGACATTACACCATCAAGCTGCCTCTGAAGGAAGACTCTGTGAGGATGCCATGCAACCGTGGTATAGCTGAGCAACGGCTCAACTCCTTGAAGCGAAAGTTCATCAGAAATGCAGACTTCTTTCAAGAGTATAACAGCTTCATGAACAACATCCTGGAGAAAGGCTACGCCACCAGAGTCCCAGATGAGCAGCTGAGTCGCAGTGATGGGAGAGTGTGGTTCATCCCACACCACGGGGTGTACCACCCAAAAAAGAAAAAATTGAGGGTTGTGTTCGATTGCGCGGCAACATACCAAGGAGTGTCGTTGAACGACAGACTGCTACAAGGCCCGGACCTTACAAACACGCTAATCGGAGTGCTGCTGAGGTTCAGGCAGGAGCCTGTCGCACTGATGGCGGACATCGAATCCATGTTCTACCAGGTGCGGGTTCCAGATGAAGACGCAGACCTGTTGCGCTTCCTTTGGTGGCTAGGCGGCAATCTGAACGAACCAGTGGAAGAGTACAGGATGTGCGTGCACCTATTTGGGGCCACGTCGTCCCCCAGTTGCGCTTCATATGCGCTCAGGAGAACAGCACAAGACGCAGCCACAACTACTTCA
The DNA here is from genome assembly GCA_013435755.1 of Amphilophus citrinellus. NCBI lineage: Eukaryota > Metazoa > Chordata > Actinopteri > Cichliformes > Cichlidae > Amphilophus > Amphilophus citrinellus. The sequence goes on from CM024212.1 coordinate 418,125, forward strand.
CCAGAAGCCGCAGAGACAGTCCTCAAGAACTTCTATGTGGACGACTGTTTGAAGTCAGTTGCCACTGAAGAGGAAGCTGTGCATCTTGTGAAGGAGCTGACGAAGTTGTGTGCCAGTGGCGGGTTCCACTTAACCAAGTGGGTAAGCAACAGTAGGGCCTTGCTGTGTTCCATTCCTGGCAACGAAAGAGCAGCTGAAGTTAAAGATTTGGACTTGCAGCAGGACGAACTACCAGTAGAACGAGCGTTAGGAGTGGAATGGTGCACAAATTCCGATAGCTTCAAGTTCAAGATTCAGCTACCTGACAAGCCATGCACAAGACGAGGCATCCTTTCGGTTGTTAGTTCGGTGTATGACCCGATGGGTTTCTTGGCGCCGCAACTCCTGCCCGTCAAGCTCATTCTGAGAAACCTTTGCAAAGACAAAACAGGGTGGGATGAGGAAATCCCGCAGAAGCCACAACAAATATGGAAGAAGTGGCTAGCAGACCTTGACAAGCTGTCGGAGCTCAGCGTGAGCAGATGTTTCAAGTCCAGCTCATTCGGACTAACCAAGGTTGCGCAAATCCACCATTTTTCAGACGCAAGTCAAGATGGATATGGGGTTGTGTCATACCTCCTGCTGACGAATGAGCAGGAGCAGAAACACATTTGCTTCTTGATGGGAAAGTCCCGAGTCGCTCCGCTCAAACAAGTTACGATCCCAAGAATGGAGTTGACAGCTGCCATGGTCTCAGTCAAGGTTGACCGGGTGCTGAAAGAAGAACTCCAAGTTCCCTTGACACATTCCATCTTCTGGACAGATAGTACGACCGTACTAAGGTACATTGAAAATGAAGCTCTTCGTTTCAAAACGTTTGTGGCTAACCGTGTCTCTTTCATTAGAGAAGCCACCACAAGAGCTCAATGGAAGTATGTCAACACCTCCCAGAACCCAGCTGATCAAGCTTCAAGAGGCTTAAAGATCGAAAGTTTTATGTCAAGCGACAACTGGTTTCAAGGGCCTAGCTTCCTGAGCGAGCCAGATGACTGGCCAGAGCAACCTGAGCAGTCTACTTACCTGTCAGAAAGTGATGAAGAGGTGAAGACATCCGCTGCTGTATCATGCACGAATCCAGTGGTCGACAACACAGATCCAGTGAACCAACTTGTGGAGTATTACTCTAGCTGGTACAGACTAAAAAAGGCAACTGCTTGGATTCTGCGCCTAAAAGAGATACTGCAACACCTGCGTGAGAAAAGAAAGGAATTAGAGAGCGCTGTGAAAGAATCTGAACATGACACAAGGAAACACAAACCAATGGTTGAAGAACAAATGAACATCTGTAAAAAGAACCTGGAAAAGCGAATGCTCACAGTTAAAGAGTTATCCAGAGCAGAAATGGAGCTGATCAAGTACAGCCAGAGACAGACTTATGCTGAAGAAATAAAAGCTCTACAGCAAGGAAACAAAAGTGTGAAAAGAACCAGCCCAATTTTTAAATTGGATCCATACCTGCAAGATAGTGTTCTGAGAGTAGGGGGCCGTCTGAACAGATCGGCGATGCCTGAGGAGGCCAAGCATCCTGTCCTTCTGTCGAAACAGCACAGAGTAGCCTACCTCATTCTCCACCATACACACCTAGAAACCGGATGCGGCGGCAGAAATCTTGTCCTGGCAAGATTACGACAACGATACTGGATACCTAGAGCTAATGCAGCAGCCAGAACAGTGATCACAGAGTGCAACCTCTGCAAAAGACTGCATGCAAAGGCTGGGGAGCAGAAAATGGCAGACTTGCCACAAGATCGACTGGTACCTGACAAACCGCCTTTTACCAACACAGGCATGGACTACTTTGGTCCTTTCGAGATAAAAAGAGGACGAGCCAAGGTCAAACGATATGGAGTGCTCTTCACATGTCTGACAGTCAGAGCAGTGCATATAGAAGTTGCATACTCCCTCGACACGGACTCGTGTATCAACGCTCTGCGTCGGTTCCAAGCCAGACGAGGCCAAGTATCAATCATTCGTTCCGACAATGGCACTAACCTGGTCGGCGCAGAGAGGGAGTTGAGACAAGCCTTGAAAGAACTGGACCAGACCCGCATCAATGAAGCTATGATGCAGAAGGGAGTGCAATGGCTGTTCAACCCGCCTGCTGCATCTCATCATGGCGGCATTTGGGAACGTCAAATTCGTACCGTGAGGAAGGTCTTACGCTCTGTTGTGAGGCAACAATCGTTAGACAATGAAGGACTACAGACCTTTCTGTGCGAAGTTGAGAGCATCATCAATGGGAGACCAATTACCACCAACACAAATGACCCCAACGACCTTGAGCCGTTAACCCCAAATCATCTACTCCTGTTGAAGGCGCAACCCAGCATGCCACCTGGTGTGTTCAGTAAAGATGACATCTATGTGCGGCGGCGCTGGAGACAAATCCAGTACATGACGGATTTATTCTGGAGGAGGTGGACCCAGGAGTATCTGCCACTTCTGCAAGAGCGGCAAAAATGGCTTGGATTGAAGAGGAGCTTCAAGGTTGGAGACGTCGTCCTTGTCGCGGATCTATCCCTGGCTAGGAATTGCTGGATGCTGGGCAGAATCACCAAAGTCATGCCTGACTCCAGAGGGGTGGTCCGAAGTGCTGAAGTCCGGACGAAGACCAGCACCATCCAAAGACCAATAACCAAAATTTGTTTATTGCAGGGAGAAGAATAAAGAAAGAAGGGAAAGACTTACCTGAATAGACATATACTTACCTGTAGATAAAGAAGATTAGACTTACATGAAACCTGAAAAGAGAGAAGAAAGTTAATGATAAGTTAATGGTGTAAGATATGTTGTAGAAGAATGGTAATGGCTCTGAGTTTAAGTTTAAGTTGATAATTGCCATGCTAAGGCCTAGTCAATTAGGGGCCGGGATATGTTAGAGCCATTTTTTGTTTGAAATAAAATGTTTATTTATGTACATAGATTTTATATTTGAGATTAATATTTTGCAGAATTTTAGGCTTATTTAGACACTTAGGAATTATCGTATGCATATTTAGTATTATACGAATTAAATTTGTAATTTTGAAGTTTTACCTAGATGCTAAATACTGTGGTGCATTTTGATTGGCTATTGATTTAATGTAAAACCGTCAGGACGCATGAAGAATGTCAGTGGAGAAGCCGCGAACCCTAGGAGCACCACAGTCATTTGACCGTCACATTTCAGATAGATATTTAGATAGGAGTTTTGAATTCATCTTTTGTTTTGTATGATTTTCAGTTACTATAAAGAAAGACATCAAACTCAAGTTTTGGATTCAAGACTTTTATTTCTGTTTCGTGTCGCGTCCGAAAGTACTCAAGAGGTTCACGGCTAGTGAGTCTCCTGCACTCACAGTCATCATTGTCTCCCTCCCTTCTGATTCTTCTGTAACTCACTGATATACAAACCTCTCCGCTCCACTCGACCTCCCAGTAACAGTGACCAGTCAGACCATCTCTGCACAGCAGCTGATGAAGATCATCAAACCTGTCTGGATGATCAGGATATGACTGAACCTCCTCCACATATGTCACCTTCCTGTTGTTGTCAGACAGTTGTAGGTTTGTGTTCACTGTGTTTGTGTCGATTGTGAGTTGACAGGAATCTGATGGAGAGAACAAACACAATCCAGCTGCAGTTATTGATCCATCATCTGTTCATTGATTGACACTTTGATGATGACTCCTGACATCAGAGATGTGAATGAGTGATGTGACAGTTTGAAGATGGTTGAATGTGTGCTGCTTTGTTTTCATCAATCACATTAAAAACACACTTACACTTCCTCAGACCTGGGATCAGCCATCGCACTCCAGCAGGCTCCACCCTGAAAGGAGGAGGGGGGTCAGAGCAGCACAGTCTCTGTCAGCATGCACACATGGACATTACATCACTCTCATACACACACTGTTACACACTGATAAAGGAACAGGCCAACATTTTCAGACATACACTTCAGTCCATGTGAGGATCAAATGTATAGACTCCAAAACTAATACATAACATGATATTAACATTCCTGGATGTTTAGTACTTTGAAACCTTTGGCTGTATTTATCTGAAGTGGAGACTAAACTACATGGAGGATTTCAGGCTGCTAATGCTATGATGATATATGCTAACAACATGCAGCCTCCTTCTCACACCTGATTATCTTAACCTAATCATTTGATCATATTATGCTGTGTGTCTGGCTATACCTACTTGACCATTATTGACTAACATAGAGAAAGTGGAGATTCCTCATATCTAGCAACTGACCAGGCCAGTGAACAGCTGGCAGGAACTGAGAAACTGGAGAATCCCACATTTCTAGGTAAAGGGTTAATCTGTTATTAGTAACATCAGTTCTAGGCTGCAGCCTTACTGATTTGCCAACTTCTGATTGGCTGAGCACTGTCTAACATGTTAGTCATGGATGACTCATCGCCAAAAATGGGGCTGTGACTCATAATTGATTAATATTAAAGCCATACCTACTACTCAGCAATATTGCTCAAATGTAAACAACTTGGTTGCTTTTGGCAGAAAAGATTTGGCAAAGTTTCCATGGGCACAGCCTCCATACTCATCTCTGCTACTCAACTGACAAATGCACTTTCCTTAAACCATTTAAAGGGAAATAAACAGGTTTTCCAACAGTAAAAGATCTGCTGCCAGGAAGCATTGATCCAAGAAAGAAAAAAACACTAATTTCTTTCTTTTTGTGCCAAGTTTACAATTAAACTTTTACAGGTTAAATATATTTTTTGTTTAAAGCAGATAAGGCTACCATCTAAATACTGGAACTGAAAAACAGCACTAATCCTGTAATGCTGTAAATTAAAAACACACTAATAAATGAAAAACCACATTCACAAAGACCCTTGTGTGGTATGGCTGAAAGCCAGTATCAGTGGAAGAGGTGGAACCCCTCAGGAGGCCAGCTTTGGCTTAGGCAGAAATGGAGCCCCTCAGGAGGCTGGGCAGGATGCCAACATCAGCAAAGATGGAGTTCCTCAGGAGGCTTAGCAGGTGGCCACAAGTCAAGATGAAGACACTCAGACCCAGGAAGCAGGTTACCCACAGGCTCTGGACTCTCTGATTGAGGGTGTTTGGCTGGGCGTACAGGCTCAGGTTCAGGCTCAGGTTCAGGTTCAGGATCCACAGACTCAGAGCTTTCAGGCTCAGGTAGAAGTGGAGATGAAGAGTGGCCCACGGGCTCAGGTCTCTCTGGCTCGGCTTCTAGTACAGGTTTGGGTGTCATGGGCCCCCTGGGCTCAGGAACCTCTGGCTCAAATAAAGACCGCTCAGGAGGTCCCATTGAGGTCTCTTGTCATTGGGACTCTGACTGCTCAGCCTGTCTTACATTTCCCCATAATCACTGCAGCTGGCTGGTGTGTTTCTACTGCTGTTTGTGTTTAAAGACATTTTTGCACAGACTATATTTGGACATATCTTAATAATATCAACTCTTAACAATAACTCAGGAATAGAAATTAAATATTCTGTGATATTTTACATTTTTAGAGACAAATCACCTCAAATGCTCTGGCCTGTATTTACCCACTGAGTGTAGGCTGTGAGGTCACTGTTTACCTCTTAATGCCGGGGGTGAAGCATCTACAATGATCTACTCTGGAGGAGAAGTTTGTGAAATATGGGCCACTGAGTTAGAGAAGCTGCTTCTGTCCAATGACAGTGATACTGAGGTGAGTTGTTGAGGACTTCCAGGACTTTTCTGTCAGTAAGCACTGCCATTTAATAAGTGCTGCTGTTTGGACTGCTGTTAGCCAGTGGTGCTGAAACTTTCTTTGCAGTGGATTTAAAGTTGTTACAGCTTTCTGTACAAGTGCTGTTCATGCAAAGCAATCTGTGACTCTATTCTGTTAAAAGTGCTATAAATAAATATATAAATTAACAAATCAATTAATAAATAGATTTCTGTGAGTTTTCTTGCTCTTAACTGTACACAAAGCATTTAACTTGATTTGTCACGTTCTATGACAGTTCTTGATGGTAAAACCTTAATAATGATTTATTTCTCTTCTTTTTGTCAACCTGCGACACGCTAACAGATCCAGTCTTTTTGTTGAGTTAGGCTAAACATGTTCCAGGCCTCTATATATACAGAGATCAATCTGAATTAGGCTCATAGGGAGAAAAGTAATTTTCTAAAAATGACTGCACCATTGTAAAGAGAAACATCCAAAGATTAAATGTGACAAAAAGCAGTTATCATCACTGTTCCTGGAAAAGTCCAACTCTACCAGACATCCTCTCCATACCTGAGAGTTTTCAGTGGATCCTTCAGTGGTTAGGGTTAGTGGATCCTGGATGATTGTAGCTCAGGTCCATCTCTCTCAGATGGGAGGGGTTGGAGCTCAGAGCTGAGGCCAGAGAAGTACAGCCTTCCTCTGTGATCAGACAGCCTGACAGACTGCAGACACACAAAATAATCCATCTGTGAGCAACGATTTTCTGCTTGTCAGATACAATAACATCTATCCATTTCCATCCATTCAATTTAATTGAACTTCATTTATAAGTGACAATTCTCAGACAACAGTCATCTCAGGTTGTGTAACAGTATAAGGTAACAGCCTACAATAGAGAGAGAGAGCCCCAACCATCAGACAATCCACTGTGAGTAGCACTTCCAGTTAGTGTAGAATAGAATAGCTTTTATTTTCGCTGAGAAAACAATGTTAAGAACAATGTTAAAACAGTGAAATGCAGTTTAGCATCCTCACTAGGCAACTGTTAAAAAGACAAAAACTGTTCAAAAACATCAATAAATAAATTAAAATATATTAGCACTAAAAAATATGCACAAGTGAGGCACCTGAGATTTTTTCTGCCTCTCTCACCACTCGCTGCAGGTCTCTCCTGTCCTGTGCTGTGCAACTGGAGAACGAGACTATCCAGAGGTGGGTCAGGACTAGGGTTGCAGCGGTAACCGGTTTCACGGTATACCATGGTATTAAAATGCACGGTTATCATACCGTGGGTGATTGCTTATTACCGGTAATAAGGGGAAAAAGTAAGCCAGCTGAGAATCTCGCACACGCAGCTCCGCTCCGTTTCGGCTGCCCCTTGGTCAGTGGCACGGTGAAAGTGGCGACAGATTTAACCTGTCTCCATCCTCTTAAAAAAAAAGCTAAACTAAAATCAGCAGTGTGAGACTACTTCGGATACCCACCAAACGTACGTGAGGATGGTTATCCCTTTCGAAAACAGTGTGGAGGTAAAGTGGCTGCTAAAGGAGGAAATACTTCAAACTTGTTCTCACATTTACTACAGCACCATCCCTCTGTGCAGATTAAAGTAGCTATCTCATTAATACCTGTCTCTCTCTAACAAAAAAGTGTAAAATGTTAACTATAAACCCGTCTATGTTTCCTCGTGCTCGTTCCACACACTAACCACCAGCAAAAGTGCTGAGTCATCCGAACTATAGACACGCCGGTCCCGGTGGCCGTGAAGCGCGCGCTGTGCTGAATGCGCAAAGACGGCATATTTACGTGCATTTATCAGGCTGACTGATTAACTTGCTGTGATGTCATGTTTTCCATGCAGCAATATTGCTATTAGCTGACGCAGTGCAGCAACAGGAAGGTTCCTGAGTGAAGGGACCTGCCAGGATCTGTGTGGCAGCCATCATCATGCTGCTGAAATACAAACTCAGGATTGTAGCTGGGAATAAAAGAACAGCTGTGATGTAGTCATGCTCTCAGTGAAAAACAGGAGCCTTCATTGTTTCTCAGTGTGGGCGTTAAACAGACCACAGGAACCACAGTTTCTTTGAATGAACCTTTATTGTGTCAAACAGTGAAATGATAAGGATTCAGAAACAAAGATGAGATGATGATAGAAACACCTGCACTAACAGGAGAACCAGGATCAGAGTCCCAGTGAGTCAGCTCAGGACTGGGAACACTGGTCTCTCCTCAGTGTGTGTGAGAGTGGAGTCTGGGAGCCCTGGGTGGCCTCACAGGTCACAGAGCCCACCTTCTCCCACTGGTCTGCAGGGAGCCTCAGGGTGCTGCTCCAGCTGTAGAGGCCGTCCTTCTGCAGCACCCCGGGGCTGCTGCTCTCCTCCCAGCTGCTGCTGCTGCTGCTGCTGCTGCAGTCCACCTTCCAGGACAGACTCCAGTCTGAGGGGAAGCCCTTGTTGGCCAGGCACATGAGCGTGGCCTTCCCCTGCTGCAGCTCCTCTCTGGAGGGGGGCAGCACCGTCAGGGTGGGGACGACTCGACCCACTGCAAGGGGAGAGAGAGAAGACAGTTCATGCAAAGAGAAGAGAAACTCCACCCTGTTGGCTGCAGCTGGTTCTGCTGATGAAACTGGCCTTCAGTGTTTCACTTCCCCCTCTGAGCTCACTAACCATGAAAACAGGTTTCACAGCTACAGAGAAAAAAATCTCACTCTAATTTCATGAACAAACTCAAACTTCAGAGTCAAAATGGTGCATTGAAGCAGAGTGTGAGGCTTTTAATGGATCTGCTGTGTTTTCCTTCAGGTCTCAGAGAGGTTCTCATTCACACAGGAATCACTGCTGACCCTGACAGCAGACACGCTTCACTGCTCACAAACTTTTAAATGTTCAAATACTTTTTACAGCTCAAAAAAGATTCATACTAATGCAGCATGTGGCTCAGTTAGCTGCAGTCGTATTATGATGCTCACAGTCAGAATGAGGATGAGATTTATTGTTCAGTCTGTGAGCAACACTGAGGTCAACATGTGCCATGATTCCCAGAGACAAACTATCACAGTTTCTTTGCTTATTACAAGAAAAAGTTTCTACTTTCAACACTTTAATATATTTTCTTTGAGTTAAACTTCCATGGACAGAATTAGAACTAAAGCAGCATCTTCAGTATTTCCTAATAACTTTATACGAACATGCAGGCTGTGAAAATGAGAATTTGGTGACCAGAGACAAAAGAGTTCCTTCATCAGACTAAATATTATCTGCATCACAGTGAAGTCTACAAAGGTCACAGTAATAATATTATATTTGAATTATCAAAGTCACCAAAAAAACCTGAATTTATTCACTTTTCAGCTTTCAGTTCATGTAGAAGTCAAAGGTACTTACAGTCAACCTCCAGCCTGGTTCCTCCACCAAACGTCCACCATAGTGATACAAACTGCCTGAGCCGCCGTACAAAAACCTCTGAGTGCAGAGACACGGCTCTGTGACTCTGAACACAACAAACTGCACACAAACAGGCTGTAACACAGCTGATTCACAGGAACAGCAACACAAACAGAGGGACACAAACGACAATGATACAAATTTATTCTATATTAAATTAATTTCAAATGTCTTCAGACACACCTGAACTGTAAAAATGAAAATCTTATTGCAGAAAATTTCCTGAATCAACAAAGAAAAGTAAATCAAATAAAACAATAAAATGAGCCATTCCTGATGAATCCTGTGATAAAGTGATTGATCCAGGGACAAGCAGCATCATCAGAGTCGTCCACGTCCCTGCTGGAGTCAGTCAGAGCATTTCCATAGAGAATCACTTTGCATCAGCATCAGCATGCTCCAGTGCTCTCAGAGAGTTTATAGTCCTGAGACTTGAACACTCTCAGGACTATAAACTGTCCTTCATCACAGCTGAAGCCACAGAAATCCTCCTCATCACAAACATGACTTTGACCTGCGTCCTCATCTGGACTCTCCTCTGCTGCTGCTTCACAGGTAAAGTCCAGAGACTCAAACTCCTCCTCTATGAACATCTGTCCCTCTGAAATGAAGCTGATAAAACCATGAAGCTGCTTTCTGTTTGTCTCTGTCTCCTCAGAGTCCAGAGGACAGGCCACAGTGACTCAGCCTGGAGCTGTGAGTGCAGCTCCAGGAGACACCGTCACCATCAGCTGCAAACATAGTCAGGCAGTAGGTCTCTACCAAAATAAGACAAAACCTGCATCATACTGGTATCAGCAGAGAGGTGCTGAAACTCCTAAACTGCTGGTTTATTGGGCTGACCAGCGAGCATCAGGAACCCCAGATCGTTTTTCAGGCAGTGGATCAGAGACTGACTTCACTCTGACCATCAGTGGAGTCCAGGCTGAAGATGCAGCAGTTTATTACTGTAAGGGAATACATGAGGTGAACAGTCAGTGGGAGTTCACACAGTGAAAAACCGTCATACAAAAACCTCCCTCAGTGACACTGAACAGAAACTGAACTGACTGCTGCAGCTGGAAGATACTGCAGACAGATACAGTTCACTGAACACACACAAGACATGCTGATTTATATTCATATAGACACCTCTGTGACAGCCTGGTGGGAATTTTTAAAATCAACTAAGTCTTCACTTATCCCCTGTAAACTGACACCCATTTGGAACAATATGGATATCTGTCAGAAAAGGAAAATACTGAATTTTCTGTCATGGCACGAGAAGGGTATAAAAGATCTAGAGCACTTTATTCAAGATGGGAACTTTATCCCATTCCAAGAACTTATATCAAAATATGGAATCAGCAACAGTAAATTTCTGGAATATCAATAATTGAAGTCCATCCATCATATAGGAAAGATTTAACCTCAATCAACTAAATTTAGAAATGACTGTTGAATATTGATGATTCAGTTTCTCTCCCAATTCCAAAATGGGAATGTGATCTCTCTGTCAATCCTGATCAAAACTTCAGGACGCAAATTTGTTTAAACATCTTCAAAATGACAAAAAGTCCAAACTTATATACAGACTTATAAAATATCAAACTCTCCATAGAACACACTATACTGAACAAAGGATGTTTCCAGTGGGTCTTACACACTCAAACATGTGCACCTACTGTGCAGACAGCACTGCCAAGAACCACGTGCATGCTCTGTGGTCTTTTACACCCATTCAGAGCTTTTGGCAGAAGATATGTGAAGATCTGTCCACATGGTTTAGTTGCTATATCCCAACCTCACCCACTGTGTGCATTTTAGGTGATGTGAGTGAACTGATAGAGAACCAAATATATCACACATAATTCTTACTGCATTACCATCACTAAGGAAACTATCTTCATTCATTGGAAATCAAAAAATGATTTATGTGTTACGCCATATAGAAATGTACTTCTAGACCACATAAGTCTGGAGAGAAAGTCTGCCACCTCAAAAAACCAATTAGACGAATTTGATTCTCTCTGCTTCCCACTGATCAATTCCATTACATAGTGGGGGTCTCGTCTCTCCATGCACCTTATAGGTGGCTGGGGGTGGACTTTGGGCTGTGGGCACCTGTGGACTTTGTGGTGCTGAAGGGCTGTGCCTACTGCTTTGTGGCATCTGTGGGTCTGCCCTGGTTGGTGGTGGTAGTGGGCCTGGGTGGGAGCTGTCCTGCAATCTTGTGGTGTAGGACCTGGGGAGCTTGCGGTGGTGGATGCCAGCTCTGAGTTGGGGTCTGGCCTCTTCTGCACCTGTCCCTGTGCAGGGTCTGGGGCCCTGGTGCCTGGGGTCACCCGTCTCCAGATTGGGTCACTTCCTGCATGGGGGGGGGTTCATGCCCCCAGGTGGGGTGGGTTGGCCCAAGTCGGGACATCCAGTATGTGCTTGGGACATCGGGGAGTTTGATATGTGCATTAAAGGACATATCCTGGTCAAACATGACTCCAAGATTCCTCACAGATTCCAAGATTTGTCAAACCATGTTTCTAAGATTTGTGGGGCCGAGTACAAGAACTTCAGTTTGATCTGAATTTAGAAGCAGGAAATTAGAGGTCATCCAGGCCTTAATGTCTTTAAGACATTCCTGCAGTTTAACTAATTGATGTGTGTCATCTGGCTTCTGGAGGCAGCACCGTCAGGGTGGGACGGACATCACCTAGGAGACACCAATCAGCTTAGAGGACAGGGAGCAGGCAGCACAGCACACAGTAACACCTTCACTGTGTGAGAGTGGATTTCCTCTTTAAGGAGTTTCTGACAGATGTTTTCTGCTCCATCACTCACACAGTTTCACTTCCCTTTAATAAAGCTCTGATGCTCATCAGCACAGACTGTCCTCATAGACCTGAAACTCAGCAAACTGCACAAGGATCAAAATGTTAAACAGCATTTCAAAAATTAGCTGCAAAGTAAAGTATTTAGTTATATTTAATGCTGATTTATTTACAGAACATAATACACTGAACAAATATTCAGTTATATATATTTACATATACACATTTTTATGATATTTTTTGGTGTCTACAATCATAATTCACACTCAGACTAAAGACAAACAGACATTTTGCAAACACAGATTTGTCATAAATAAAAATAATTAAATAAATAAACAGCTGGTACACATTTATAATCTTACCTTTGACAAACTAAGTGGAACATGTAATGAAAAGTTCAGCAAAGTTGGGCTTAGATGAACTTCAAGCTTAAAATGGAGAAAATAACAAAAGAAATTTCATGTGACTGAGTTCACCCACCCCAAAACACACAAAAAATTTATTTTCATATTCAGACACTTAAATTTAAGTATTTCATATTAAAGCCAAAACTCCAGTCTGGTTTCTCCACCAAACTGACTGAGTTGTTGTACACAAACCTCTGACTGCAGAGACACGGCTCTGTGACTCTGAGCACAACAAACTGCACACAAACAGTTTGTTGTAATAAAAGTAAATCAAATAAAACAATAAAATGAGCCATTCCTGATGAATCCTGTGATAAAGTGATTGATCCAGGGACAAGCAGCATCATCAGAGTCGTCCACGTCCCTGCTGGAGTCAGTCAGAGCATTTCCATAGAGTCACTTTGCATCAGCAGCAGCATGCTCCAGTGCTCTGAGAGAGTTTATAGTCCTGAGATTTGAACACTCTCAGGACTATAAACTGTCCTTCATCACAGCAGAAGCCACAGAAATCCTCCTCATCACAAACATGACTTTGACCTGCGTCCTCATCTGGACTCTCCTCTGCTGCTGCTTCACAGGTAAAGTCCAGAGAATCAAACTCCTCTCCTCTATGAACGTCCGTCTCTCTGAAATGAAGCTGATAAAACCATGAAGCTGCTTTCTGTTTGTCTCTGTCTCCTCAGAGTCCAGAGGACAGGCCACAGTGACTCAGCCTGGAGCAGTGAGTGCAGCTCCAGGAGACACCGTCACCATCAGCTGCAAACATAGTCAGAGAGTAACTGTCTTCAAAAACAAAACAAAAGATGGATCATCCTGGTATCAGCAGAGAGGTGCCGAAACTCCCAAACTGCTGGTTTATTTGGCTGACCAGCGAGCATCAGGAACCCCAGATCGTTTTTCAGGCAGTGGATCAGAGACTGACTTCACTCTGACCATCAGTGGAGTCCAGGCTGAAGATGCAGCAGTTTATTACTGTATGGGAGAACACAAGATAGACAATCAGTGGGTGTCCACACAGTGAAAAATCATCGTACAAAAACCTCCCTCAGTGACACTGAACAGAAACTGAACTGACTGCTGCAGCTGGAAGATACTGCAGACAGATACAGTTCACTGAGCAGAACATGTTCACATAACACCAGAACATATGTGATTTTTAAAAAGCTCATTCGTGCTCTCAGAGTAGAACATTGTTTTTAAATTTTCATTCTCAGCTCAGATTCATATTTCATTTGAGCAGTTTTAGTTGCTCTGAGGTAAATGTTCACCTGGAAGAACCAACACAGATGGCAGTTAGCAAAATGAATATTTCCATCAAATCAAATCAAGTATTCCATTAAGTTACCCAGCTACCCTGCAGTGAAACACCTTCATAACACAGAAAACACAGTCAAACCTGAAGTTTCCTCCATAATACCCTGATTCATAAATTTGATAAGATGCAGATTAAAAGAAGAGAATTTAAGAGAAAACAGTCAATGTCAAAGTTATAAACTAATCTAATTTTTCCCGTCTAAAAGCACACATGCTTTTTTCCATTTGTAGTTCTTCATTTGTTTCTAATTAAAGGACTGAAAACCTCAAATTAAAAATAGTAGTGTGTAGTGACAGCCTGGAGCAGCGAGTGCTGCTCTCAGAGACAACATCACCATCAGCTGCAAACATAGTCAGTGGGTAACTGTTGCTAATAACAGAGCAAAAGATGTTTTATCCTTGAGAGTTGCTGAAACTCCTCTAATTAAACTCCTTTCAGTACATGATGCTTTTATTTGAATTTAAATAAATTCGGAGTATTTGGAGGTGGATGTTGTGTTGCTCTCTACATAATTCGGACTGTTTCATGCTCAGTCAGCTCATTAAATTTCAGTGTTACAATCCTCCTTATGTCTTTATCATAGAGCTGTGATACTGCAGACTGTGAGTCTGTTCAGTGACACAACAGGCATTTATAGAGCTCTGTCCCAGTGTGAGCACAACACACACTTTACTGTTGTGCAGCTCTTTTCCTCTCACACACTCTCACTGCTGCTTTGTCTGCAGCAGCTGTTACCTTCACTCTGTATGATGTGTTCAAGCTCTTCATATTTTATAATATATATGAGGATAAAATGCTGCTGCTGCTGCTGTGGTCCTGCTGCATCACTGACTGAAACTGTCACATTTACTAAACACTCCTGATACCAGTCACACGCTCTTAGTTTCATACTCGATACATTCAGCCGTTCCCTCCATTTCAGTCCATGAAACACTGAAGTCACATGATCTGTAGACTGTTCCAGATGTTAGCAGCTGCAGGCTGAAACATTGGTTAGTGAGGCACGCCCAGCTTAAAGTCACAGCTTCTCTGTGTACCTGTCAGCTGGTCCAGAGCAGGTTATATTCAGAGTCTGAGTTTCAGATCAGATGGAAGCTCCAAGCTTTCCCTGATTCTTCTCCAACATGATCCGAGTGTGATCCAGACTCTCTGCAGGAAGCTGTTTTCCACATGCTGAGGCAGATCTCACTCACAGCACAGAAGGAAGCAGCCAGTAAAGTCAGAGCAGAGCTAAATGGACGGGTCTGTGTGGAGGCTGATTATCAGGAGATTCGGGCAGTCAGATCAATTTCTCTCTGATCTGAAGTGATGTCCACGTCTCCTTCATGAGGCTGTGGGACAGAGTCAGACCTGAGTGCTCTGATGCTTCACATTAGAAACAAACTGCAGCACTGAGTGGAAACATCAGCAGGTTCACCTCTGACCTCACAGGATGAACAACATTCTGCAGCACTGCTCTCTGTGTTATTTACAGCACCAGGGTCGCTCCTGCTCTTAGATTTGGATCTTCTTTATAGATCTCTGTCACCTGTTCCTCTGATGATGTCACTGACTGCAGTAGGCGGAGTTCATTTGATCCATTTTGTGTGGAACAAGAGTCACATGACCAATCAAAGGCTCCCTGTAAAATGAGCGTGCTCAGAGCCTGAAGCAGGAAGTCTGAGTTCACAGGAAGTTGATAACTGTTGTGATACCTGTTATCTCTCACTGGGGTTGGAGGTTTGGTTAAGCCAGCTAACTCAAAGAAAGCCTGGATATGTTAAACCTGATGCTGCCCTCTGCTGCACTTTTGATATTTGCTGTTGTTGCTGAGTTTTGTGTGTGTGAGCTGCAGGAATTAGAGCAGCAACAGGAGCTGCAGTCAGAGGCAGAGTTTCTGACTGTGACCATGAAACATGTGGTGGACATGTGGAACATGGAAGTGGACTGTGCTCATTTGATTTGCTTTGATTAGATTTCATTCAAACCTTCTTGTGGACATTTTTGGCCTCAGCAGGTTTGGAAAGTGGAGCAGCATCAGTTAAAGCTCATTATAGCATTTAAACAGGTTCAAATACGACACGCTGTGAGAACAAAGAGTCTACACTCGTGTGGAGCTGCAGCATTTCTCCATCACAGCACCTGATCAAACATTTCCACACAGGATAGATCCATGTTTCCTCAGTCTGAGCTCCTCCAGAAGCCTCCTTTCTCCTTTCTCCTCATCTCCTCCAGGTACACTTCAGGAATTCAGGAATCCTTCATGAGAGGGAATGGCTTCCTGCTCATGTGAGAAGATGTGATGAAGCAGCAGTCAGCACGAGGAAGAGCACCTTCTTACTGACTACTGAGCTCATGTTTAAGGCTTTACTGCCCACTAGTGGCCACAAAGAGGAAGCTTCAGAGAAACAACATGCTGATATTCACTGTGAACCTTTGACTGCTCAAGGACACAATCACAACATGTGGATCCACGTGAAATACAGCCTCCATGTTACAGGATATGGAGCTGTAAAGCTGTGACATCACCTGTTAACATGGTATGTTTCCTAAATCAGTCACATGTCAGACACTCACAGAGTGGACAGGTGTGTGCAGGTAAAGGAGAACGAGCGTCGAGCTGATGGTTGGTGTAACGAGGAAAGAGTCTCTTTGATGTGTGTCACAGAAATACAAAGAGTCCAGTTACAGCAACACTTTGATTTCAGTGCGTTTCTGTGAACCAGCACGTGTTGTGCTGTTGTCTGAAGTTTCAAATTAAAATCCCTCAGGACCACTTTTATTGTGAAACATTAGCAGGAAGTGCATTTTTGAAGACAAACCAAGTTTAAGTGTGCGTGTTGGTGCTGATGTAGTATCTGATATGCCTGTTTTAAACTTCTTATCTGGATTGTCTATCACTGTAAGAGTGATGCATTATAGTTGAGGCCTTCTTAGCTGAGGTCCTCTACCTTAAAGTCCCCTTCTCTCACTTTGACCATATAAGGATACCAGGGGCTCTCTGAGACCCCTGAAACTGGTACCAGACAGTCTATAGGTAAGAAGGTAAGTAAGTAAAATTTTATTTACATAGCTCCTCTCAACACATAAATCTCAAAGTGCTTCACAACACTAACACAAAGTACAATTGGAATAAGGAGAAAGAAAATAAACTAACAAACACAAGCCTAAAAAGATGAGTTTTTAGCTGTTTTTTAAAAGACACCACAGAATCCACAGTTCTTATACACAAGAGGACAGAGATCCAGAGTCGAGGAGCTACTGTTGCAAAGCTCTGTCTCCTTTAGTTTTCAGCCTTGTGTGATGTAAGGCCAGTAGGCCTTTATCACGACCTCACAGACCTGGGAGGAATGTACGGATGCAAGAGTTCACTGATATAAGTTGGGGCTTGACCATGAAGACGTCTATAAGTCAGGACCAGAATCTTAAACTGGACTCTGAATTTAATGAGGAGCCAGTGCAGCTGGATGAGTAACGGTGTAACTTAGACATCACATACAGTGTAAACCACATGTTAGAGCCTATATACAGATGAAGCCATTTAAAATGGCCGTGACAGGACCTTGGCCGGTCCGTGGCTGAAATGAAACCCCCCCCTCTCATGATGTAGCAGTGCAACCACGGGTGGGAACGCCCCTAAGCAGCATTTGGGAAATCTGGTGGTAATGTCTTGTGTATCCACCAGGAGGAGCAGTGATAGTGGTTTCACTTACAGCCGCTATGCTGTATTTAATTCATACATATTATATTTACTCACAGGTTCTATGAGTCTAACAGAATCATAATGTTGAACCTTTCTGTAAAACACTGATATAAATATTTGCTTGCTGCCAGTAAAGTAGACGATGTGCACACTGTACAAGCTGACTAATGAACATGTAAGCATGAAACAATTATATAACCACACTGATAATGTTTGTAAACAAAAAGAAAATCTGAAATGTGAACATGAATTGATTATTGCTGAGTTCTGTCAGTTGCATTTATGCAACAGAGAGCAGCGGGATTGTTCAACAATGATGTATATGAGTGTGTAGTCTGCTCTAAACAAATATGGCAGAAATATGTGGAGCTCTGTTCAAACATTAAGGCTGAAGACTCAGTGAAAAACTGCTTTAGGGGAGGGACCCAAAGATTTGGCTCCTACATTTAGGGGAATAATGCCTTGCTGGTGACGTGCTGGTGTTGTGTCACAAAGCTATTTCTGGTATTTGCCAGAAAATGATTGGCTGTATTTAAACGGCTGTAAATAACCTGTTGGCCTATAATCTGCTTTCCAAATTAACAGTCACAGCAGCATCGCAGTCATGCTGCTGTGAAAGTGACCAAATGCAACAACAGCCACATGTTACACAACAGTGTCCATCTGAATAAGCTGTCAGGACGCTCCCACACTGCTTCAGTAATGTTGAAGTCTGGGCTCTGGGGAGGCCAATCCATGACTGTTAGTGTTCCACTGTGTGTTTTTCTATCCAGGCATGAGTTTACTGCAGTGTCAGTGTGTTTGAGACTTTTCTGCTGATTAATGATTTTTAACAAGATCTCAGCACCAGTGGATGAAATGCAGCCCCAAACGTGACAGAACCTCCTCTGTGTTCTACAGACAGCTGTAGATGCTCAGTGTTGCACCTCCCTCCTGATCTCCTCCATACATATCGATTATAATTTGAACAAAAGTTTCCACTTTGTGCTCATCACTCTATAAAACCCACTGTTAAGTGCCATTTTTGAGTAATTTGTAGTTTATTTTTAAGAGCCTTTTAAAAAATTCCAAAAAGCAGGATTCATGAGTATCAATCAGTTTATCTTCAGTACACATTTCTGAGAAGGCACATCTGTCTGATGGTGGAAGGACAGCTGGGACAATACTGTCATGTGAATCAGGTTTGACAGCAGGGAGTATATAATATGGGTGTTCATATTAATGCTGATGATGTTATAAGCTACCTTTAGTAGGTATCTTTTAAAATAATTTTAAAATTATAAAAGTGGAACTTCATGCAGAACTTCTAACAGGAGACTGAAAAGGGAGAAAGCTTAGATTGCTCAGTGCAGCGCTACTTAAACAAAACTATTTATTTACTTATTTATTAGATTCACAAAACTAAATTGATCACAACAATGTTTGGTGATTTGCAGTGGAAAATGTGTAAAAGGTCATACTGATGAAAAATTTATTAATCTATTTCAGATTTTCCAAACTTGTCCCACCAC
Organism: Amphilophus citrinellus; assembly: GCA_013435755.1. Lineage (NCBI taxonomy): Eukaryota > Metazoa > Chordata > Actinopteri > Cichliformes > Cichlidae > Amphilophus > Amphilophus citrinellus. The sequence continues at coordinate 437,011 of CM024212.1, forward strand.
TGGTTGCAGCTTTGTTTTAGACAGTGAAAATACATCAGTATGAAATGTTAACAAAACATTTGTGAATCACAGAAGTCAAAGTTTTTGTGAAGAAAGCGCCATCTCTTGGTGACACTCTGCAATTGAGGGGTGTGGTCATGCTGGGAAGTAGATACGCTCAGAAAAAGGAGGGACTTCCAGCCGGCTGGGAGCGGCAACTTTGAGTGGCTTCATCTGTAAGACAGGAACTGCCATTGTTCTGGGAGAGACTGAGAGAACAAAGCATTGGCCTTTGGGAGATATGTTTGTCTCATCCTTGAAGATTCTGCCACAGTATGTACAATTATTATATAAGGAGAGTAAATGTCACTATGTCCTGTTATTAAACAAGCCAGAAAATAATAATTTGCTTGTCAAATAAATGGTCAAATATTTGGATCAATCATCCTTCATATTAGATGCATTTGTGGATTTTCTGATCAGCTTAATAAATTCTTCACATCATCTAAAAAGATTATTCAAAAATAAATGATAACCAACCTTATATGCATAAAAAGCTGAACTTCCTTTCACCCACTCACTCACACCAACTTTGACACAGACACACACACACATCACAGACACACCAATGCTCACATACTAGATTACTACAAAAACAGCTGATATGGCAGCTGAAAATGCTTCTTATTTTAACTCAACTTCTATTTAAATGACAAAATGTCACCATTCATTTTACAAAGTAATTCCATCCATCCATCCATCCATTCGCTTCCGCACATCCTGTTAAGGGTAGCGGGGGGGGGGGGGGGGGGGGGGGGGGGTTGGAACCTATCCCAGCTGTCATAGGGCGAGAGGCAGGGTACAAAGAAATTCATCAGGAAATATTTTATTAACACTGGTTAGACGAGTCCACAGGCTTCATCCTGTCATTGCAGTCCTCTTTCTCACTCTGAGACACACATACATGCTGATACAGACAGTAACACACAGATACAGACAGTAACACACAGTAACAGACAGTAACACACAGTAACAGACAGTAACACACAGTAACAGACAGTAACAGACAGTAACACACAGTAACACACAGTAACACACAGTAACAGACAGTAACAGACAGTAACAGACAGATACAGACAGTAACACACAGTAACAGACAGTAACAGACAGATACAGACAGTAACACACAGTAACAGACAGTAACAGACAGATACACACAGTAACACAGAAACAGTAACAGACAGATACAGACAGTAACACACAGACAGTAACAGACAGATACAGACAGTAACACACAGTAATAGACAGTAACAGACAGATACAGACAGTAACAGACAGATACAGACAGTAACACACAGTAACAGACAGTAACAGACAGATACAGACAGTAACACACAGACAGTAACAGACAGATACAGACAGAAATAGACAGTAACAGACAGTAACAGACAGATACAGACAGTAACAGACAGAAACAGACAGTAACACACAGTTACAGACAGTAACACACAGTTACAGACAGTAACACACAGTAACAGACAGTAACACATAGTAACACACAGTAACAGACAGTAACACACAGTAACAGACAGTAACACACAGTAACAGACAGTAACACACAGTAACAGACAGATACAGACAGTAACACACAGTAACAGACAGATACAGACAGTAACACACAGATACAGACAGTAACACACAGTAACAGACAGTAACACACAGTAACAGACAGATACAGACAGTAACACACAGTAACAGACAGTAACAGACAGTAACAGACAGATACAGACAGTAACACACAGATACAGACAGTAACAGACAGTAACAGACAGATACAGACAGTAACACACAGTAACAGACAGTAACACACAGTAACAGACAGTAACACACAGTAACAGACAGTAACACACAGTAACAGACAGTAACAGACAGTAACAGACAGATACAGACAGATACAGACAGTAACACACAGATACAGACAGTAACACACAGTAACAGACAGTAACAGACAGATACAGACAGTAACACACAGTAACAGACAGTAACACACAGATACAGACAGTAACAGACAGATACAGACAGTAACACACAGTAACAGACAGTAACAGACAGATACAGACAGTAACAGACAGATACAGACAGTAACACAGTAACAGACAGATACAGACAGTAACACACAGACAGTAACAGACAGATACAGACAGTAACAGACAGATACAGACAGAAATAGGCAGTAACAGACAGTAACACACAGACAGTAACAGACAGATACAGACAGTAACACACAGTAACAGACAGTAACAGACAGATACAGACAGTAACACACAGATACAGACAGTAACACACAGTTACAGACAGTAACACACAGATACAGACAGTAACACACAGTAACAGACAGTAACACACAGTAACAGACAGTAACACACAGATACAGACAGTAACACACAGTTACAGACAGTAACACACAGATACAGACAGTTGTTTCCTTTTCCTTTCCTATGTGACCCGGTGTTGGAAGTGTTTCCCAGATTTCTGACCTTCTGCTCTCGGATGTATAAATCAAACAAAATATTTATTTAAACTTCAACTTTACCTAATTAGTGTAACAGGGACGTGTCCCTTTTGTTTATGTTTGCTACAACCTTAATATTTGTCCTTTGGACTTCTTTAATTTTGCTGTACTGGTTACTTTGAGGATTTCATCCTCTTTTTAATTTCCTGCAGTATCAGCTCATTTGTTCACACACACACACACACACATGAATTAGAGGTGCCAGAAGACTGTAAAGCTTATCATTCATTTCAGCTCTTATCCCTTTTAAACTTTGTATCTTTTAACCACTATTTTTAATTCTTAATGTAAACCGTTCTTCTAATGCTTCAATATTTCCAAGCTTTAAACAGTTTATTTAACAGATTTTCTAAGATGTATTCTCTCGTGACCTTACCTCCTCCTCACTCACAAAATTTGTTCACACCCGATTCAGCAGACTTTGGTTATTTAAACCTCAGGCTTCAACTTACCTTATTCTCTGAGGCCTCGCTGTGAGTGTGTGAGGAGATTTAAGTCCTGAGGTGAGTCGTGGAGAAAATATTCCCCTTCGTCCTCTCATGCCAATCATCCTCCTTCACAAATCACTTCAGGGTCACCATTTGTTACCTGCGTGTTTTTGATTTGCAAAGGAAGACACTTGAAACTCTTTGACTTAAAAAGTTAAGACATTTATTATGTTAAAGAATCAGAGGAATTACAGGTACATGAGCAGACACAGGCCTTCCCAGCCAGCTGCCTGTGCTCCCCTCCCCACAGAGCAAAATCTCTAGCTAACCACAACATTGTTATACTGACACTATCTACAAGCAAAACAGACACTGTTTGCCTTTGTTATCGGTCCATCCAGTGTCTGATTCCCATGTCTGAGATTCTTCCCAGCTTAAAGCAGAGAGGAAGTTCATAGTTCCTGGTGAGCCGTGACTTTGTGGATTTCACCCTGAAATGTGGATGCATGAAGTGCATCAATTACAATTACAAGTTCTGTAAGTTATTGCTTTTTCTTGGACAAACATTCATAGACAATCTTTGAGAAGAAAACAGCTTGAAAAATGTTGAAATTCATATCAAAATCACTGGAAACTGATATGTTATTACAATAAAATTATAATATGTTAAATATTTGAAATATATATAATTTTTAGGTTTTAAACATGAACAGAACTAAAAAGTTTAAATCCAAAGACAAGACCAAAGTGGAAAAGTGGTTACATTATAGGTACTTTAAATTTTCAGGATCCTTTTTCTTTTCAAGCCTTGTAATTTAAGACAGAGTGATTAATGATAATTACAATATAATAGCAATTCGGGAGAGTAAAAATCTTTCTGATTGATTTTCCTAAAATTAAGCCAGTATAACACACTAATGCTTTAATCATCCCACATTGAGGTATTAAATGTAAATGATGATTGATATATTTATTAGAGGTCATTGTTTTCACTTATAGTTGTCAGATTTCAAGAAAAAGTTTCTATGAGATACCAAATTTTCCTGAAACCTTAAACAGAAAAGTTAGAATAAGTAAAGCAGGGCTTGTGACTATTTTGTGATCACAGCTGAGTTGGACACACAAGACAAAGTTTCAGACCTTGAGCTGCTTCACAGCTACAATGCAAAACATAAAGCATAGAAAACCCATTTATGAAAATATATGATGACATAAAAGTGTCTGAATCACACTTTTGTGCATTTACATTTATTTATTTGGCAGATTTGATTATAACCATAATAGAATGATTATAAGAAATGAGAGCATTGATCATTTTGGACTTTGAATGTGTTAACAAATTGATGATTATTATAATAAATCAAACTTTGAAGAAAAAATCCAAAAAGGTAATAATACAAAGAGTCAGTTTGCCTTTTGATAGATAAGCTGAATTATTGAGACATAAACATTGTTATGTCTCAAAGGAGGGATCTGTAATAGGAGAAAATTTAAATTTGTTTTCATGATCTACAAAGTAATTTAAGACCTAAGAGGTGAAAAGGCCAACTAACAAAGGACGTGCTAATTCCACGACATGAGTGGGATCGGACAACATCAGTGGTGGCTCGAGGAGACTGAACTCTCATCAGAGTTATCAATAAAGAAAATCTGGGGCAGTTCAAGGTGTTCAAGGTGAGAAGAGTCATACCAAGCTCTCCTGACCAGACTGACAGCTTTGAAGAGTCAACAAAAGACTCCTGGTTCCACTCGTCACTCTGTAGGAAAGTCCAACATCTGGCAATAACAGTTGAACTGTGACTTCCTGACCTCATCACCTCTGTGTACAGTCTGGGCCCAGGGGGGAGGAACAGCAACAGGTATATTCTCTGATATGTGTGTGTGTGTGTGTGTGTGGGAGTGGGGTGGGGGTGGTGGTAACAACAGGTGCATCCCGTCGCAGGGTACTGATGAAGAACACATTAGTGGTTTTGGAGTCAAGGAACTCTCAAAGAAACAAACAGCTGATCACCATAGTCATATTCCAGTCTTAGCATGTTCAGTAGTCTGACTCATATTCTGTTTGATAATCTACTATGGAAAGGCCACAACCATGGCACCTGTTCAGGAGGCCAGGACTTTGTGGTCTCAGGGGTACAATCTGCTCATTGTTGCTTGTAACACTAATTGTTTTTCCCATAATTTGGCATGAGGACTAAGAAGGCAAACACCATGAATTCAACAAGACGACCACAGACAACAATTCTGCAGTGAGCTGAGTAAAAGTATGTAAAAGGTCAACAAGGGATGATGGTGTGAGTATGACCTCTGACACTAGAATTTACCACAGTATTTCAGGTGCACTTGACCTTTTATTTTGTTGTTTAACTGCACTAGATGGTGTTTTTACCCAGAACAAGACCAACAGAAATACACAAAATGCAAAATAAATAAAGTCATAGAAGTAAAGTAATCAAGGTTTCTCTTACTAACAAAGGCAATTAAAATTTTCTGATTGGTCAGAAAAAGTGGGTAATATAGATTTATTTAAAACATGACACACTTGCAGATTGTGTCAGTTTTTAAATAGAAAGCAGACTGTTAGTATATGATGTAAGACAGAATTAAATCAAATTAGCTTTTTTTTTTTTCTTTCAATAATTGGGACAAGAATAATATCTGTAATTTCAGCCATATATTTTCTCTCTATGTTGCTGTTGTTGAAGGTCAACCCTGACAGCCAGAGTCGCTCCAGCTGGGCTATGAGATGCCTGGATGGTCTCGTGATCCTTGAACACAGGCACGGAGACAAAACACTGAAGTAGCAGGAGAGCGAGATAACAGTTCATCATAGCTTTGGAGGAAAAGGAAGACAAACAGGTTTGCTTGACCAAACAATGAACTGAAATCATTTAGAAGGAGCAAAGTTGTCCAGGGTTGTTTGTCAACATACAGTGGGACGTGAATAATGCCAGCTCTATTAAATTATGCTCACATTTCAAGATTATTGTTATTGTGTAGTGTTTGTCTTGCAGTGTGGGGTCCTTGGGGTGACTGTTGTGGTTCAGGGCAACAAATACATGAATGTATTAAATTGAATTGAATTTCATAAAAACACTAATGGCAAATTTTCCATTACATCGACTGCTAAGGAATGTTTATGAAACCTGTCCTAAATGTCACAAATTAGTCCAGACAGGAAAATGTTTTTAGCTTTGCGAAGTGCAGGTTGTAAAGATTTCAACAGCACCCTTAATCAGAACCATTGTAATTATGTAGTGAGAAGAAAAAAGTAGAATAATGCTGAACACTCCAGAAAAAGTAAAATGCTTAATGTGTATGTGATTTGTGTTTAAACCAATCATTAGATTTTGGGAATCATCAGTGAGAAAGGATAAAACAAGAGAGCAGCACTCGCTCCTCAGGGGTTAATCATATCACAAACATTAATGCTGTCATTGAAAGAACACTGAAGAATTAGAAAAAGGGAACAATTTTCATTTGGAATGATTTTATTTGCTTTTTTTTTTGTATTTTCATTTTTATTTTATTTTTTAAAAAGAGAAAAAATAAATGGCTGGTCCAGGAATGTCCAACATAAGGCTTGGGGACCGGAATTGGCCCGCAAAAAAGTCTCTAATTTGACTTAGTAGATGTCTTTGGAAACTGAAAGGAGGACAAATTGTGAACTTTAAGCTATATTGTCATAAATTTTACAATTTGTCCCAGAGATAAAGACCTTACCAAAGGCCATTAATACTAGAACAAAGTCAGAAAGTAATAGATTAAATAATAAAAAGTTCATGTTTCTTACTGAATCTACCATAGAAATTTCTGCTTTTACAATGTGCCCAAAGCAATATGAATAAATACATAAAATATGAAATTTTGGGGGAATTAATAAAACTTTCTGTTATATGATAACAGGGCAATTTGGGAAATGAGTTACCAGAAATTTGTCAGTAATTTTACAGATTTACGTTTTACAATTTAAGCACAAAGAATTATGCTAATAGATTTCCTTAAATAGGTGAAACAGCATTTCTTTATCATGGAGAAAAACTGAGATGTAGTGTTGCACTTTTTTGTTCTATATTGAGATATTGCAGGGATCAAATGTACACTTAAAAATGCGTTTACCGTGACCAATCAACTCTAGAATTTAGTGAAAAATTATATTGCTGAAATTGATTTTAGAAGCAAATGCTTGAGATGAATACAGTAATCCCTCACTTGTCGCGGGTGTTACGTTCTTATAAACCCTCCCCACACACTTATACACCAAATATATACATTACTGTACAACACGTACTACACATGTGAAGAACAAGTACCGCAAAAACCCGCGAAAATACCGCAATAAATATTTTACACTAATATTGATTGAAGACCCGCGAAACAGCGAGAAGCGAACTGCGAAGTAGCGAGGGATTACTGTATCTGTGAATTAAACATAACCATATTTCTCAATGATGTATTGTTTATAGACATTTGCTGTAACTAACTTTCTAGGTGCTGTGGGGAGATAAACTATTTAGCATTACATGTATTAGTTACATTTGCTAGCAATGATTGGTATGGTTTATATTTGTTAGTTTTATTTGCATTTAGCAGTATATACTTATTAGTGAACTGGAACAGCCCATGGTTTTGGTAAAGGGTTTGATCCAGTCTCTCAGATATATCTGATTTAAACATGTTTTATGTCATATACTCTGTTAATTAATGCTTGAATAAATGTTATATTATGACGTGAGTGGCTGCATGATCTGTGTGTTTCTTTTCACCATCAACGAACCTGGGTGGGATCACTGGATTGGAAGTTTTAAAGATTTTTAAAGTAGGATTGGAAAACAGATCCCAACAGTGCATGAAAATAGGTTGACTTTTTAGTCATGCATGTCCCAGATTTGTATATAAGAGACCTCCTAATCTCAGAAATCATCTGGTAAAATCTTATCTTCCCAGCCCCAAGACTGAACATGACCGCGTAGCTAAACCATTTGGTAATTATCAGTGCGGACACTGTACTCAGTGCAATTTCACACGACAGACGACCACCTTCCGTCATCCACGGTCAGGCAAGCTCTTCACTATAAAGAGCAACATCACATGCGAAACTAAGAATGTGATTTATATGTTGAAGTGCCCTTGTGGGTTGGCATATGTCGGCAAAACCACGCGACCACTTAAAATCCGTATATCAGAACATCGGTCTTGCATTCGCAACCAAAACACCAAAAGTTCTGTAGCAGTGCATTTTACACAGGCCAGGCACAGTGTTTCTGCTTTGCAGTTCTGTGGCATAGAATCAGTCACTCCATCTCCACGCGGAGGTGATACCAATTCAGTCTTACTGCAAAGAGAAGCTTATTGGATATTTACCCTTAACACAATGTCTCCGTTCGGACTCAATGAAGAGTTTAATGTAAGACCTTTCCTTTAATGATCCGTTTTGGGCAGCTGCCACTTCTGGGGCAAATGGGCTATGGGATGATGTGACTTCCAGGGATGGGACAATAAGTTGTCCAATCTTGATGCAGATCTACTCTATACATAACAGTTGGGTGTATGGGTATGTATATATATGTGAATGTATGTATGGGTGTAGGTGTGTGTATATGTATGTATATAGTTGTGTATATGTGTATGTATGTATATGTGTACTTGTATGTATATGTGCATGTATGTGTATGTATATGTGTTTGTATAGATGTATGTATATGTATGTGTGTTTGTGTGTATGTATGTATGTGTATATATATATATGTATATATATATATGTATATATATGTATGTGTGTGTATATATATGTATATATATATGTGTGTGTGTATGTGTATATATATATATGAGACTGGACTGCTGGGATTTTTTGGATAAGGATTTGGTGTGTATTTCTTGTATGTTTTGTATTTTTTGTATTGGATAGGGATTTGGTGTATATGGTTAACGGCCTGTATTTTATGTGACAAACATTATATTGGTATTTTTTAATCGTGTGTGAGGTATGCTACACTTATTTATTGTTAGATTAATGGTCTGTCTTATTTTTTATTTGACAGCCCATTTCGGCATATCCTAGATCAAGTTGTTTGTGTCCTACTTTTTATGCGGACATTGAATGACACCTTCACCCAATCTTGGGGTGAAGGGAGGATACTTAAACAGGTGTGTAGCATGCTTGATTAAGTCTGAAGAAGGGCACTGCGGCCCGAAACGTTACCTTTTGTTAAATACCTATGGATTAAAATATTGCCAGGAGTTTGTTGGTGTGCGGACCTCCTTCTTTTTCATCGAGTTCTGTGCGGATCCAGCACCCAGTTTCATTGTTTTTGTGGATGTGCGTGTTTTTCTTTAACAAAGTTTATGACTTTTTAGTAGAAAAATTAGAGTGGGCTAAACAAATCAACATGTAATATAAAGACACTGAATAATAAATCTTAATAAAAACATACATTTGTGTTGTCAAATAGGTGTTTTGGCAAAGTATTATGTGTAGATTTTAAGTTGATCAGGGTATTATATTTAGCAAACAAAATTAATAAATAAAATTATGTTGAATAGTTAGACCTGATCAGTCTCTATTCATATTTAAATACTGACCCCAAAGGCCTGCAGTTCAAGACTCAGTTTATTTTAAATATAGACTAGGAAAAATCAGAACTTTATAACAATGGACTAGTTTTTCACGGGTACCAGTACCTGCCCCCTGTTGCTTCCTGATATGGAAACGTGTCTTTTTACAGGGAAGAACGTTTGCCTGGGAGTAGGACGCCTGTCCGTGACATCAGGGATGGGAACATCCCAGTGTGATGGGCCTGTTTACTGTGATAAATGGCTCCAACGGTCCCTGGTTTACCAAACAGAAGGCTGACACATGGAGGATGGGCGTGTTGGGAAGTGCTATGGTATCTGGGCACTGGTCCAGGTTGTGTCAATGAAACAATCAGCCCCACAGGGTCCTTTTCATGCCATAACAGTTCCTGGTGGGGTTGTTGACAAATTTAAGGGATAGCAGCAGAGTTTGAATCACTGAATGCCTTTCGGGCTGGAATTGAACAAAAATTTAGATTGGGTTAATTATAATACTATAATCAGCAATGTTGATTAAATTTATTAAAGAACTTATAAACAACAAAACGTCACTGACAGCAGAATAGAACGGCATAGATGTGGTCTGTGCTGTTCATTTGGTCTAAATAATACTTAACCATTGCAATTAAATTGTCCAGAGCATAGTCAGAAAATTAATAGAGAACTCAGAAATAGATAAATCCTGTAATGATGGGAAAATGTTTTGAGAAATCAGAGAGACGAATTCTATTTTTTCTCTTTTAGTCTTTATTACAGTTACTGTAAAAATACATGAGTAATTCTTAGGAAACAGCCAAAAAAATAAAGGGTTTGAACCTGTAACATCAAAATCAATTATCTAGCAGATAAGTACCAATTAATGAAGGTGTGAAAATGAATAATTATCTTATGTAATATGCTTTAAACAGATATATTCTGAGTTGCAAATAATCAGGATTTTATGTCTCATCCAGTTGATTGGCATTTTCTCTGTTTGGTTTTAATTTATAGATAAGGAGGGTGAAAATATGAGTACTTATAATCATTATGCTGTTTATGTACTTTTTATATGCTTTCCTGTTTTCCGCATGTGCAACTGCCTGAGAGCTGCTCTGAGCTCTGTGAAAACCTGGGACAAATGTGTGCTGACCTTGTTAAGTATAAGCACAGATAACAGGACACAGTGAGACCCAGGGAGGAGTTTGAAGCACTTACAAGCCTTAGGGTGTTGAAAAATATATTATAATCATGCCATTATTGTTCTTAAAGATTTGAGCAATAGGTTAATAACCATAGTGGTATTAGATTGGTTTCACAGCTGAAGGTGTGAAAAAGGAGGGAGTTGTTGTGGGTTATTTTTTACCCAATGAATAAAATGACAAATGTTTAAAAGTAACCTCCAGGAAATTAATTAATAAGTAGTGGCTGAAGCAAATGATAGACAATTAAATAAACACATTAGACAGTAGAATATGCCAGACTAACTTCCCAGCCTCAGTTTATCTTATCCTTGAAGGTTCGGCCACAGTACGTACATTTAAAACATCACCACGTTCTGCTATTAATCTGGATAAAACTGCTCTGCATGTAGAAGATGTGCTTTTTGTA